>CM051033.1:38345315-38900315 GCA_027627225.1 Congeria kusceri
AGGTCAAAGATCAAATCAGCTTTGTCCTGGTCTGGACTATAACTTTGTCATAGATTAAGCTATTTTCCAATGAAATGGCACAAATGTTTGCCCTAATAAGAGGGCATGTTACGCGCATGCACTAGATCTGTAGGTCAAAGGTCAATGTTATACTTAAAGGTCAAAAGTCGAAATTGGCCTTTTATTTGTGCGGACTTTTAGCTTGTTTAAGACTTATCTCCGTATGAATCAGGTTCTTAGGTTTAAAGTCAATGCCACACTTAGAGGTCAAAGTGGCATCGCGGAGCATCCATCGGTTTCACAAAATTATTGCTCGTACATTACATGCCACGTCATTTAAATAGCGTTGCTCATATACAAAATTGTTCATTTCGGGCGAACAGTGTTATTCCACTATTAAATTCGCGATCAGTATTCCAAACTTGTTACGAATCTGCCTTCTACTAGTGTATTGTTGGTATGTTGCACCTATTAATTTATGACTAGTTTAGTGAAAACTCCCGAAAATTAGCCGATGCAATGTTAGGATTTATTCATTCGGGGCTACTGGCTGGAAATTTTCACGGCGTTTGAATGGATATCAAGGAAGGTCAAAGCTGGGTTAAACAGCTACGCTGAAAAAGACGACTAGAATGGGGCCTGGACATTTGATTTTTCTATGTCTACAATGAACACAATAACATGTTCATGTCTGAAATATTTGCTTTTGATGCGGAAACGAAATCACAGAATTGATCTTTGGGTGACTCTCTATCCTCTACAAACTACCTTAAACTAATTTTGATTATTTACAATAAGTGGGAGAAGGTGTGTGTTGTTGTTGTTTTTTTGTTAAATGGCTGTATTAAAAACTTGGTAATCGAGAACTTGAACAGACTCACTCATGCTGGGAACTATCTGCTGAAATATTTAAGCCCCACTCACTGAACTGAAACGAAACAAAATGAAAGTCAGTATAGTATTTTCAGAACGCTCTGACAGTTTTCATTGCGTTATACTGACGTGCACTTATCCTCATCAAAACTGTTTGAACCAAGCTTTTTTTGAAGCTATTTGTTTTGATTTACTAGTCCTACCGTTATGAATATTACATGCCTAATTTTAAATTCAACAGGGTTTGAAAGAACATTAATTAACTGTTTTTCACAGTTAATTATTGAATAGCGATAGTCACCCTTGCTACACTGAACATGTACATTCAATAATGTATGCGTCATCTGTTGTTTTTTTTGTAGTTGTTTTTAAACTTCTTATATAAACTTGTTAAAATAAGTAACAATTAAGCTATTTATGTTAAACATTCTTGTTACGTATGTAACACGTATAATGCAAACATGCATACTAGGAATATTTGAGTATTGTTTTCAAATATTTTAGCAATGCAAAATAACTTCTGTAAATTGAGAAATGTATTTCAATACAAAAGTAAAAAACAATATATTTTGAATAAAATACATGTATTGAATTCTTTCCGTAAATTTATTATCACATGAAGCATAATAAATAGTATTGTATTGTTGTTTTTGCATTATATTGCTTATAACAATAAACTAAATATTCCAAATAGGATACATGTCTGCATTAGATATTTTTTTACTGAATTGACAGTATAGATTTGCCCTTTTATGTTGAGATTTATTTACCTATTCTTGATATATCAGTGAACAAATTAACTCTTAACTGTATATGGTTTCTTTAACCTATTTTCATTATCGAAAGCCTTGGTATTTATATTTTACCCATAAAAAAGGTTAAACGCAATACGTGTGTTAAGTATAAAATGTGGGTCTCTGTATTATTTTCACATACGTAAACATTACGAATGTAGAGTTTTGTAAGCAATTATAACTTTCGATCTAAGGCCTTTCCACCTTGTAAAATGCCCTATGCGCACTACTAGTTTCATGATGTCTCAATTGTAAAAGTGCGATTATATAGGTGGCACACCTCGAAATGCTAGCTTTGTACTTCCACTTTAAATACCATAAAATCAAGGCTCTGATTGGTTGTAAGTCATTAGGATGTGAAAGTATGTCTATCGTTCTCAGCATGCACATGTGCGGATTGCATAACCAGGCACGAATACAGTATTATACATTAGAATTAGAGGGGCGTTAAAATAGGTAAATACAAACCTTCAAATGTTGCAAACAATGTTTGTTCAATTGTGTATTATTTCAGCTAAAAGAAATTACGAATACAACGTGTTTTGTGCAATAAACGTAAACTATTGTAAATATATTAGAAATATCCAGTTTACAGGAATTTGGGATTTTCAGCTATATCTTAAAATCCTGAAAACGATAGCCGCCAGTGGGTGGTTCTCTGCCAAATATGCTCAAAATGGTTTTGCTTCGTTGAAAAACATGATCGTCAGGATGCGGGTCCATTTTTCATTATATCGTTATATTGAAAATAAAAACAAATATATTATTTTTTGTAAGAAACTCCCAGTTGTATTTCGAAATAATTTCACAAAAATGTTGCTTGGGTGGTTCTCCATCAAAATTGCTCAAATAGTTCCGCTCCGTTGAGAGGGCGGTGCCATTTTACTCCATATGACTAAATTTTAAATTTTGAAAATCTTGTTAGAAACAACTGGTTGGATTTTAAATAATCTCACAGAATGTTCCTTGGGTGGTCCTCACAGTTGCTCAGAGGTCCTGGTCCATTGAAAACCATTGCCGCCAGTGGAAATTAATTGTAACACATTTTCAATGAAATGAGCAACATTGTATAATTAAAATTATAATCAAAAATAATTAAAAAAAGACGCAGAAAACAACACAGTGGACCTCCTTTCCGTGTACAGAGTATTAGATCTTAACGGACTATGCCGGGCTGGGTGTGTGTGGGTTGCTGTACAATAAGAACGTCGCACTGGGTTGTATTTTGTTAGTTTAGTTCCCATAATTGTCTTTCTTTGTTTATTCATGAAGTAAATTGAATAGCAACATGATCCCAACAAAGCTTCAAATAAAATCATCTTTTATAATCAAGAAACATGATTATTGATGCTCAAATTGCATATACTTATGGCACACACACATGTGCGTGCGGATATATAATATAATTGACATGACATTTATTTCAGAACGATCACACATAGGGAATGTTGAATTTGTTTTGAGATTGTTCATTAAAACACATAAATAGACGTTTTCCAGACAACGTAGGTTCGAAAATTAATGTTTGAATATGTACTTAACAAACTGATTTCAAACATAATCGTTGCAATTTCCATTGTACACATCAATTAGACACGTGGTATTTTCATCTTCTATAGGATCAGGGTCGATATCCACAAACTCCTTAATAAAAAGTTAAAATCATAAAATTCCTTAAGTCTGTGGCTGGTTCATTTAAAGTCTATTTCATCGTTTATGGTTTTATTCTGGTAAAGAATAAACCATTGCTTCTTATTGTACAAAGATAAATTATGAATTTTAACAATGAAAAGTTTATTTGAAATTTTCACTCAAGTATGACATAAGTTAAGATTTTCCTAAGGAGCTTTGTGGATATTGACCCAGGCGTCACGGCGATACGAGACAGCCAAGTCCAAGTTGTGTCGTACTTCTGGGCACCTAACCAGTAAGCTCCATCACCCTTTAGTCCTTTAATTCTGACCAGCTCGGCAGCTGTCTCAGCGCTGGCTAAGTTGTGACGTACTTCTGGGCACCTAACCAGTAAGCTCCATCACCCATTAGTCTTTTAATTTTGACCAGCTCGGCAGCTGTCTTAGCGCTGGCTAAGTTGTGTCGTTCTTCTGGGCACCTAACCAGTAAGCTCCATCACCCATTAGTCCATTAATTATGACCGGCTCGGCAGCTGTCTCAGCGCTGGCTAAGTTGTGTCGTACTTCTGGGCACCTAACCAGTAAGCTCCATCACCCATTAGTCCTTTAATTCTGACCAGCTCGGCAGCTGTCTCAGCGCTGGCTAAGTTGTGACGTACTTCTGGGCACCTAACCAGTAAGCTCCATCAACCATTAGTCCTTTAATTCTGACCAACTATGCAGCTGTCTCAGCGTTGGCTAAGTTGTGTCCTTCTTCTGGGCACCTAACCAGTAAGCTCCATCACCCATTAGTCCTTTAATTCTGACCAGCTCGGCAGCTGTCTCAGCGCTGGCTAAGTTGTGTCGTTCTTCTGGGCACCTAACCAGTAAGCTCCACCACCCATTAGTCCTTTAATTCTGACCAGCTCGGCAGCTGTCTCAGCGCTGGTAAGTTGTGACGTACTTCTGGGCACCTAACCAGTAAGCTCCATTAACCTTTAGTCCTTTAATTCTGACCAGCTCTGTATTATCTTATTCTGTGAAGTAAGTTGAGTTATCAAAAACTAGTTTTAGTCCTGACAAAAAAATCAATAAAGGGTAGTATTAAAAACTTTTGGGCAATTATGAGTTATGGTTCTTGTATGCTTTACTTATTCTTGCTATCATAAATCATTCTTTGGAGAATCAACTAAATGTCTTTTATCATATTTGAATTATAAATTGCACACTCATGAATAATAAGTAAATCACTAACCTCTCAAGTCAGGTTCTTGCATGCGACACACCATCTGGTGATGGTGATCATTTCTGCCATATTATCTGAAAATCCCTGCATGCATGGCAGTATTATGCTCTGGACAATTATTTCACCTTTGACTTTGATTAGTGACTTTGACCATTCAGCTACAAACCTGGTTCTTAAACGCCACATGCCATCTCATAATGCTTATCACTTCTGCCAAGTAATTTGAAAATTCTTCCATGCGGGACAAAGTTATGCTTCGGTCAATGTCAGTGGCTTGAACTCTTATATTTGACCTTTGACCTTGAAGTGTGACCTTGACTATAGACCAAATAATCTGGTTGTTGCACTGGTCAATGTCAGTGGCTTAAACTCTTATATTTGACCTTTGACCTTTAATTGTGACCTTGACTATAGACCAAATAATCTGGTTGTTGCACTCCACATGCCGTCTCATAATGCATATCCTTCTGTCAAGTTATTATAAAATTCATCCATGCCGGACCAAATTATGCTTCATACGGAGTCCATGGTATTAATTCTTATATTTGACCTTTGACCTTGAAGTGTTACCTTGACCTTGAACCTAGCTCTTGCGGATGACACATGGTCTTATAATGGTTATCACTTCTGCCAAGTTATTTGAAAATCCTTCAATACTGGACAAAGTTATTGCCTGGACAAGAATCGTAACATATATACATATACTCGACCTTAAAGTGTTACCATGACTTTGGACCAAGGCACCTGGTTCTTGCACGCGACGCACCGCCGTATACGCTTATTACGTATGCAAAGTTGTTTAAAAATCCTTACCTGCTGGGCAACATTATGCTCCGGACAGTGCCTTAAATTCTTTTATTTGACCATTGACCTTTAAATGTGACCTTGACCTTTGACCAAGGGACATGGTTCTTAAACGCGACACACTGTCGCACCATGCTTAACACTTGTGCTAAGTTATTTTAAATTCCTTCCCTGCTGGACAAAATTATGCTCCGGACAGAGTCTATGGCTTAAATTAATATATTTGACCTTTTACCCTTAAGACTGACCTTGACCTTGGACCTAGGGACCTGGTTCTTGCGCGCGACACACCGTCTCATTATGCTTAACATTTCTGCCAAGGTATTTGAAAATCCTTTAATGCTGGACAAAGTTATTGTCCGGACAAGAATCCGAACATACGTACATACGTACATAAGTACATACTTACATACATACATACGTACATACGTACGTACCCACGGACGGGGTAAACTCTATATGCCCCTCATCATTGATGGTGGGGGCATATACACAAACACGATAAAACAGTTAGGTTATATTATTAAAATAATGTAATTAAATACTAGCCTTTGTGTAAAAATCGGTTAAGTTCAGGTATTTCATATCTAGTACATTGTGTCCCTTAGATAATACATGCCACATGTCACAGAGCCCGTTCCGCTGTCCACGTACTTCACGTGCCAACAGTCATCACTGCATAGTGCAAGACATGCAGCATGTCCCGCGGTAGAGATGTTTTCCGTCGCCACATGCCGGACTTCAATCGCGGACACTTTCGTGAATGTTGATGTCTTCGAGGCCTGACTTCTCCCAAACATGAGAACTACAGGCGCACATGTTAACAGTTTACTTAACATCTTGATCCTACGATAGCTATAGTGAAAGTGCCTGACTTCACTCAACAGACTATCCAATCGTGGCAACTACAGCGCATATATTAGTTTACTAAATAATTGACCTTTCCACGAGATTTAATTGACAATGCCATTCTGAAAGCTAGGGCTTAATTGTTTGACGTACATGTCTTGTAAAAACATTCGTTTACGATCGACGGTGTTTATCGGACTTTTTCCTACGTAGACGTGGTTATAAATCCCATAACGTATGACGTTTATGGTGTTTCATAGTCCATGTCCTATGTTAGCTTAAACAACACGTACAATCTCATTAAAATCAAATCCTAACATTGTTAGGATCTGAAGACATCGTATAACAGGTCACGTTCAAATGACCTTCCGAACAATAAAATATTAGCCCTGCTGCGCCCAATAAAATTGCTTTTTAGCACAGCAATGTTTGCCCACGGTTTTTGAAAAGTGATGCATTTCCAGCTGATCATCGGGAATATATGTTTTACAGTTAATTTTCACGCGGATAACAAAGTATATCGTGGTACCTTAGGCGAGTAAACATCCAAAGTTCACGTTAATTTCGTGCATAGTATTTGCGATTTATATATGAAGTTATGCCACAACATTTTGAAGGCAACAGTTTGATTGGCACCTGAAGACGTCACGTTCAGTGACCCTTAATGCGAAGTCATCAGATCCAGTCAGCGGATAATATAGTAGCGTCAGACTGGAGATGATTTTAATGAGATTGACAACACGTACAAAATGAGCCGATATGACCGATGGATTTATGGTACACAAGATGTAACGTGTGCTGCACAAATATCATCATGTAGTTAAAAATATGGCATACAAATTGGGTCGAACGTAAACTCACATTTATATTCCTGTTGAATGCAGAAATATAGTTGTGCCTACATTCATACCTAAGTATCGGGACACTTAAAAATAACTATTTTTTGTTCAATTGGCACGTCCATGAAAACTTGGTTCTGGTGAATTTGGGCAATCTGTGGTCCAAACTAAGACACTAGGTCATAAAATGTATTAGCATGTCTGAACGTATATGCGTGTGGCATTTGTCATTTGGCTTTAACATTTGTCAGGTGGTTGACCTCGATAAAATCTAGGCACATATTGAGTGTTAATTTCGTCCTTAAATACCTCAAATAATGTCAAATTCGTCTGAGTTTATACTACAGGAACTTTCTTTATCATCAGATCAGATGGATGCTTAGTCAGATTGGTGTGCTCCACAAAATCTGGTTCGGGAAAAATAGGAATAATCTGCATTCGCTAGAACATTAAATACATATTCGGCCGTTTACCTACATTTCAAGTGGTGGTTACACTCCACAGTTGTCACTATCTTCGTTGTATCGCGTTATAATCATCGTACTATCGCTTTCCGGTTAAGACTTTCCCCTCCGTGTGACAAAATGAGTATGAGTATGGTTATGAAGGTTAACATCAAATCTGATCGTCCATTTGTACGCTGTACTTGAAGATCATTGATCTTCGACAATACGACGACGCAGTACGAAGATGATAATGTGACAATACGATAATGATAACATGACAATACGATGGTGATAACGCGACAAAACAATGGTGATAACGCGCCAATAAGATGGCGATGACGCGGCAAAGCGATGGTGATAACGCGGCAATACGATGGTGATAACGCGACAATACGATGGTGATAACGCGACAATACGATGGTGATAACGCGACAATAAGATGGTGATGATGCGTCAATACGATGGTGAGAACGCGACAATACGTTTAGTTTTGGGACAGGTGGTTTGATTATTCTGCTGGGACAATGGTGACTCGCTGGCGGATCAAGGGGGGGGGGGGGGGAGGGGCGCACCCGGCGCGCGCTCCCCCTAAAACTCCCGGACCATACATATATGGGCATATATAAGACGGTCAAAATTGGATAAATGTGCTAAAAACAATTCCGCCCGCTTCGCTCGCTCAGGTTTTCTTGTAAAGATACTCATAAACTTCAGTAAAACATACCCGACCTAGCCCCTCCCCTACGATTAATTACGTACACCTTAGCACCGGCGCCAAAGTTCAGCGAAAACGATAAACTATAGACTATGGGTATATATATATATATATATATATATATATGCCTTTATTTGTGTATAATATTGTTTTCTGTTATAAATTCATATATTATATAAAGATATCAGATGCAATATATAAATCAGATTTAAAGTCGAAATTCAAGTCAAATCAAGGACTACTTGCGAATTTAAACAGTTTTGTCTCCATAAATAGTTCCCAAAAATCTAAATCGACACACTTTTTGCTCAATGCCCCATTAGCAATCACACCAAATTCCACATTGTTTTATGCATTCATAAGATGGATATAACGTGTTAAAGTAGAGGGGTGTCCACAACGTTGGCTCCTATTCCTGGCAATTTAATATTTTTCACGGCGCAATATGTCAGCAAAAATGACACAAAGTCGGCATCACTTGTCTTATGAGTTCACAAGGCAATCATACGAGTATTTTTCACAATATTTTGTGTAAAAACATGTTCGTCTGTCTGTCCGTCAGTTCGTTTCGATAAAAAAAAATCATACACAGTGCATAGCACATTTGAAGACGATTGATGGGCACGACTGCACGTGTGCGTTATTTAATGACATTCAATTCGAAAAGAAACCATAACACTTCGGTAAATGAATAATACAAATAATGTTCGATGCATGTGTGTTTGAATGTAGTCAGCTATGGATTTTACATATTTAAAGATGACATATTGGATTTTGTTCCAATATTTTATTTACTCATAGTATAGTTACATACATACATACATACATGGTGGCATGCATAATACACATACACACATATATAACATTAATACATAATCATGTACCAAAAATGTATATACTTACAATACAATGAATAAACTCATTACATGTATATGTACGAATGCTATGTCGTAGATAATATTGCACAACAACAAATACAAACAAAAGCGAATGAATTGCATTGAGTGTATATTATATGTGCTATGATATTGTAGACATACAAAAAGCTGAAAACTGTATTCAATCACTATTATTATAAGCAATATCTGTAAACATGCTGACTAGTGACCAATCTTTTAATCCTTCGTCAATTTTGTTTGTATTTTTATACATTTCTAGTGAGTGCTTGAGGCTATTTACGAGTCCAAAATTAGACGGCTTTCTGTTTTTTTTTTCTGGCAATGAAAAATATATCGTTTAATTTTGAGGCATAAACTATTTAAATTGTTCATTTTTGAATTTGTAATACTAAGTATCATATCCTGACATGTTAGATGGATAGGTGAGTTTCGTTTATTTCTATTTACAACGTGAATAGCAAAATTAATAATATCTTGAGAATGTACACAGTTCCAAAACAAGTGTGTTATATTTTCTACTTCATTTTTACAAAATGTACAAAGCTTTTCAGTAACTATTTTCATATTAAACATATTGGATTTTGTTCCTAAGATTCTGTGGACTTTTCTACATTGGAACCATTGGATATAACTATCTTTACTAATATTAAACACAAGTTGATATACGCTTTTCCAGTCAATACCAAAGAACTCTGAATTCCATTATGTTTGACAAGTTGGGATTTCACTGTTTTGAATAAATACGTAAAATATGTCTCCAATCTTCTTAATACATTTACTTATTACTTTTATAAGACCTTGCTACAGTAGAAAATTCACATTTGTTCCAATTTGGTAGTCCAAAAATTCTTTGGAGATAAAAGGTTCTCTATCTATAAATATGTCTCTAATAAATCGAATGCCTCTTTCATACAGACATTTAATATATATATAATTATTGCCAATTTTAAAATTTTCATTGTTAAACAAAGGCATATCTAGAATATCTTCACTATTAACTATAGGCAATTTTTCAATATACAATATATAACTTTTTAAAACGTCTTGCCAGAATTTATTTTTTAAATGTATGCAAACATTTTCAACAAACATTTTACCAGTATTAAAAAGGGGTTTTATATTAATGAAGGATTTAACAAGTGTACAACAATTTCCGTCTCCTATCACAAGTCTCTTAAGCCATGTTAATTTCATTTGTTTTTCAAAAGAACAAACTTCTACCATATTTAAACCCCCTTTATTATATTCTTTAACAATTACTGTGCTTTTAATTTTGCTTGGAACTTCCCTTATGAAGTCATAAAAAAGATTTGTTAATTTGTTTAATAATTTCTATTCTTAGTGTTGGTAGTGACACAAATAAATGAGTAAGCAGAGGGATAAGTAGTGATTTTACGATGGTTATTTTACCGAGCGGTGTGATATTTCTGCGATTCCAGTGTGTTATTAAATTTTTGATACTGTTGATTTTGTTATCAAAATTGTTCATGATTATGTTTTCTAAATTTACGTTGTACACTATCCCAAGAACTTTAAAAGATATTGCTCCCCATGTCAGTTTGTATTTGTTTGTTTTTTATCGAACTTGTACTATATTTCATAGAGCCTATCCAATTTCAATTAGTTTTATAATAGTTTATTTTCAATCCAGAGTATGTTGAAAATTCATGAAGCATGTCTAACGTACAATTAAGAGATGATTCAGATCCATCAAGTAATAGAGAAGTGTCGTCAGCAAATTGTGATATTTTTTATTCTATGTCTTTAATTGTTATACCCTTTATTTGTTGCTTTGTCCTCTTAATGCAAAAGGTGTTCGATAAAAATCCATTTATTTGTATGGACGCCATAGTATTGTGCCAAAAAAATGGCTATCCATTGTTGGAACATTGGTCCGAAGTTAAAAAGTCTAAAAGTGGTTTCTATAAACTTAAAAGATAAGGTATCAAACGCTTTTTCAAAATCTATTGTCATAAGTAACCCAGGCAAATTATTATCTTCAGCATATTTCAAGATGTCGTAAAGTAATCTAGTGTTTTCACCAATAAATCGCCCTTTAATGAAACCAATTTGGTCTTTGGAGATTAAAACGTCAAGTACTGTTTTTAATCTATTTGCAAAAGTCCCAGATGCCAGTTTGTATACAACATTTAATAAGATTAATGGTCTTAAATTTTTTAAATAGCAGCGCGGATTATTGTCTCTTGGGATGCACGTTATTATTCCATGTTTTTGAGTTGTGGACAATGAATTATTATTAAATGCCTTATTTATACTTTGTACTATGAAATGGCCGTATCTGTTCCAAAACACTTTATACAATTCTGCAGTGAAACCATCAGAGCTGGACTTCTGTCGTTTTTCATATTTTTAAGTGTATAGGCAATTTCATTTATACTAAGTAGTCCTTCTAAAGCTTCTGATTGAGCATTATTGAGTTTCTGTACATTGGCATTAGCTAAATCAATACTTAAGTCATATGCAATTTCATTTTCATTTCTTTTGTATAGTGTTTTATTAAATGAAACTGCTTCATTTAAAATATCATTTTGATCATTCAAATTAGTACCATTTTCTGTTTCAATAAAAGGTATTGACTTGTTTGTATAATGGTTTGATTCAAGAGAGCAGAAGTACTTTGACGGTTTCTCCCCATCTTCTAGCCATTTAGCTCTTGAACGAATAAGTGAACCTTTAAGTGTATTTCCGTTAACTTTTCCAATTCATTTAGTAATTCCTGCAGCTGATCAGTTTTAGTTTCATGTAATGATTTTTCAAGTTCTTCTATTTTCTTAATTAAATTAGATTTATTGTTTTTATTTAACTTAGCTAAATATGATGAAAATGAAATAGTTTTTCCTCTTATTTCCAGAAGTAACGTTTCTAGGAATAATTGATCATTTATCACAAACTGTATGTCATTGTTGTCAAGTGTTTCTATGTTTTCTATGTAATAAATTGGAATACAGTATTGTCTCTTAATATTTTCAATTAAAGTATTAATGCAATTGAAGCAGTCAATATTATTTAATAGTGAATTGTTGAATTCCATAGACCTTTTCCATGTTCTATATCTCCAAAACTAATTTCTAAAATAATAATAATGTGATCTGATTTATAACTTGAATCTGTAGTTGATTTTCTAGAGGAAATACTATTAGAGAATAGGAAGAAATCGAGCCTAGCCTGCTGTAACGGTGTTAACCGTCTCCATGTGTATTGTTGGACATAACCATTTAGATATCTAAAAATATCAGTTAATTGTTTTCCATGATTACAGACGTTAGTGTTTCTCTAGCCTTTTTATTATTGTTAAAGGATTTATAATTTGAATAATCCAAGTTTACATCCAGTACAATATTAAAGTCTCCGCAAATAACAAATTCATCATTCTCGTAATGTTCTAGTTTTGTAAACATATCTGTAAAACATGAGGGCTTATCTTTATTAGGGCCATATAAAGTGCATACAAGTAAATCTGTTTGTGATGTATGTCATGTCTAGCAATAAATAGTTTCCAAGTGAGTCATTTTCAGTTTTATGTACTTTGATGTGTATGTTTTTACTAAACAAAAAACAAACACCTCTTGAATTTGAACGTCCAAAGCTAAAATAACATACCCATCCCATAGTGAATAAATTTGACTTTCCATATCCTGGGTAAAATTATGCGGCATTGGTAAGTCTGTTCTCAATTCGTATGGCAAAGAATTGGCTGATAAACACGGGCCTTGATTTAAAAGTCATTCCAGAATAGTTTTGCCGAGTAGTGACTAGTGCCTCACTATTTGATCAATCCCAGTTGAGCACCTACCAGTCAAGGAATTATTTCTGCGGCATCATATTGCATCAAAAATATCTTTTAAGAACTGAATTCGTCACACTACGGTCTGTGCTTTGGCGGTCTTTCTCTCTGCTCCCCAACACAGGCTGATTTTAAATTATGTCTTTCATCTCCTCACCTTTTGTAATTATGTACATACATGTTTAATATACGTATAAATGGCATTAAGTGCACTATGCATCAAAGTGCGCAATAATGCCTAGGCACGGGATTGTTTTTAATGGAATGAATGCTCTTTATTTTTAAAATCAATTTAAAAAAGGCTGGAAAACGACTGCTGAAAGCATTCTTGTGGTTGGGGAAAATGAGATTGAGATTCGAAATCTAATCCAGATTTGTCAGGATGATATTGATTGACTGGGAAATGGAAGGTGCGCCCGCTGACTACTGTTTCTATTTGTGAAATATTCATGATATTTCGTCCGCACAGCAAACTTTCAAGTGAATGTAATGTGAAGATTATACTGTAGTCTTTTGTCTATTTTTTCTATTCATTATTTATGCCATACACTACCATATATATAGCATACGACTTATATCAGCAAGTCCATATTTAATAAGGTTACCGCATTTTGTTCAGTTGTTTCTGTGTTAATATTTGATATTATTATACCTCACTTGATTATTTATCCATATAATGCATATAAATTGCAGCGGGCAACAATTTGATATGACGCCCCCCAATGTCGCCCGCTACCGCTATGTCGCCCGATACGCACTTGATACGGGATTGTTCAGTATAATAAAATAAATATTGACTTCCTTGAGGGTGACAGTGCGTCTCGTCAACCAACGACAAACACTGTCGACCTCGGCTAAAGCCTCGGTCGACAGTGTTGCCACGGGTTGACAAGACGCACTGTCACCCTCAAGGAAGTCAATATTTATATAATTGTATGCTCTTGCCCAGCAGACTGAGTTTTTGTTCTTCCATTATACGCTAGATACAATAATACAATGGATGAAGCAGTGGTTAAACGTGCACATGGTTGTATGTTTATGTATATATATGTACATACATCATATTTTTATACTGAGCAATTCGCAATTCCCTTTTAAGTGTATGGTAATAAAATGTATTGGATTGGTTGTATTAATGCCTTATGTTATTAATGATTGACTTTATATGGAAATGCCTGCTGAAGTATTTAGTTACCACAAACTGACTGGAAGTCAGTGGCCTGAATGTCATGATTATTGTATGCAGTGCATGAATTTCAACGCCGTTTTGAATACACTAATTAAATTTATCGTTGATTACTGATGGAATATGAATATCTGATAAACCGATTATGTATATTTGTTATAATGAATGCGTTATCTGTTCTTGCAATATGCTGATATACGCAGTTGTTTTGAATTGAAGCATTTCATGTTATATTAGTATATAAGGCGTAAAAAAAGTATGTTTGTTTGAGGTAACCCGACCTACCCTAAAAAATGCCCCGACCCTAGAACATTTTATTGGGTTTGTTACATTGATTTTTGGTTTATTTACCTTTTTCAATAATTAAATGTGTTTTTGGATAAGTAAGTGTTTTGTTTTGATAGTATCCACTTATAAACAATGTTTAAGGATATTACTGATGCGTATTGAATATTTATTCAGTTTTCGACTCTTCAAGTTCACCATTTACCAAAAAAAAAAAAATCCCGACCTACCTACCCTAATTTTTTATGGCATGTTACCTGAAACAAACATATTTTTTTACGTCTAAGCATATTTGCTTAATTGTTGTTTTGTTTTCGTGCTGTTTTTAGAACTTCTTAACTATACTTATATAAAAATAAGTAAAAATTATGTTAAACAATCTTAGACAGTCTTTTGCAGTGTGTTACACGTATAATTCATATTATAGTATATATATATTTGAGTTTTGTTTTCAAAAATGTGTGCAATACACCAACTGTTCCAAATTTCTGTAATATATTGACATACAATGGAATAACACTTTATGTGTTTATGTTAAACAATATTTTGACTTGAGATACATGTACAAGTAAAATACATACTATGAATACAACTTGATTAAATTACGCCTCTTACTAGTAAACTCTGTACGTAAATAAATGATCCCATTTAAATTAGTAAGTGGTATTGTTATAGATGTTGCATTCTATTGTTTATAACAATTAAGTAAATATCCCGATTTCGATTTATGTATGCATTGTTATGCCCCCCCCCCCCCCCCCAACACGCCCCCCCCCCCCCCACCACACGAAGAAGCGCTGGTGTAATGCTTTGCAAATGTCGGTCCGTAAGTCCTTCGGTTTTTCGGCAGAACAAAACTGTGTCCGAGCGTAAACTATATAAGGCCTAGGTTCTTAAAACTTGATAGGTAGGTTGGTCATGACAAGTAGAAGATTTCTATTGATTGTGGGGTCCTTGAGTCAACGGTCAATGTCAAACTGATTCAAATATGATAGAAGAAAACTTCCAATAAATGTAAAAAGTTGTTCGGACAATAACTTGGCAAAACTTGGGCCTGCGTTCTTAAACGTTTACAAGTAGGTTGGTCATGACTAGTAGAGGATCCCTACTGAGTATTATTTCCTTTGGTAAATGGTTATGGTCAAACCGATCAAAGATTATACAAAACACTCTGTATTTAATTATTGTAAAACACTGTCCGAGCAATTACTACAGAATCCTATGGCCTAGATTCTTCAAACTTGGCTGGTAGGTTGGTCCTGCAGTAGATCCCTTTTGATTTCGAGGTCCTAGGGTAAAAGGTCAAGGTGAAACAAACCAAAATATAACAAAAGCCCACTCAATAATTATAATAGTTTTTCCAGGCAATAACTGTGCAACCCTTTGTCCTAGGTCATTAGTCCCTCACCGGTGTTTCACCGGAGAGACTATTGGTTTGCAGTCCGTTCGCAAAAATTGGAAACGCGATAAATCAAAATGTACTAAACATATTTTTATGAAACTTGGTATACAAACTAACGGCAAATTGAGGATAACGCAGGACCTTTTACTTTTTACTGTTGATGTGCCCTCACTTCTCCCAAACATAAGAACTACAAGCGCAACTGTTAACAGTTTTCCAAACATCTTCAGATGCTCTGATAGCTGTGGTGAAAGTGCCTGGCTACACGCAGCACACGCTCCACTAATGGCAACTACTGCGCACATATTATTTACAAAAAATTAGGGAGTTTAATTTAGTATACATAAAAACGGTAAAGTGAGCCCATCGGAAATAAGCTTTCAAACTTTCATGGGCTATCATAGGTTACTACACACTTTGAACTATGACTAACTTCCATCTTTTTATTCACATTAATTGATTCACACAAATAATATCGATATTGACTCGTAAATCCCTGGTCACACATAGCCTGCGACCAACTAAAGACCAACTCTCGACCATCGACAACCAATGGCTGCTGGTGGTCTTCAAACGGTCTTGAACAGGTTGTTGGGGGTCGGCGACTGGTTGTCGATGGTCGCCGACTGGTCTTCAGAACCATTTTGGTCGCACATGGTCTTACATTCGGCTGAAAATGTATTTCGTATTATACAAACAACACTTCCATAATGTACTTTCATTTAATTTAGATGTTCTATTTCAATGGATTATGTATTAATATGTTTGCAACTGTTTCATGTCTTAAAACTAGAATAGACGTCGAGTTTATTGGGTTGTTGTGACGCATATTTTAAATATAATTGTACGCTGAGTAGTAGTAGTGATGGTGGTAGTGGTGGTGGTGGTGGTCGTGGTGGTGTTTGTGGTATTGGTGGTGGTGGTGGGGGCGGTGGTGGTGGTGAGATACTTGGACAGAGCAATGTTTTATGATGATTGTGGTTTTGACGATGTGGTCAGACTAAATCTATGATCAATTAATGTTTGACTAGATGTGAGGGAAAAGATGTTACACGTGATCAAAAGTGTGTGCAATTCTTATAAATCTCCAATTAAACTTAATAATACTTTGGATATATGCTTATGTTGCTCATTATGGGTGGGACAAGAAGAGCATTATCATCATTGTTATTTCCCTTTTTTCTGAAAGAAGCATGTATTTAAAAAGTTTCTTATGTTTCCGATATGTATATCTTATTATATGTCGATGATAGTGTACTGTTAGGTAAACTAATGCTTCAACATGGTTGTGACATAATGAATAGTTACAGTCAAACGTTGAAAGTAAAAACTACTATTAATAAAGCAAATTTAAATTATTTTAGGTAGTAATATTATACAACACGCAAGCAGCTTCCGCATGAAAGGACAACATACCATAGAGAAATACACGGCGGTCATCTGTCGTTTAACATATGAATAGCTCTTCTCCAAAGCCCATACCTATAAAGACTGAGGAAATAAAATGTTCATATCGGAATTACATTGTTGGGCCTATTCCTTTCTTGATAAACGAACCAACGTGATATTCAATCTAAAAAATATCCATTACCCTGTTTTGTTCGGCCAATGACACTATTTGCCTCAATTTCTACAATTGCGGTCACAACATAGTATGTCTGATGTGGATCAAAGCCGAATCTTCCATATTGAAACAGCAGTAACATATATTTTTGTATGAATGGTGTTTATATCAAAATATATCTGGTATAATTACAAATAAGAAAATTCAGGTGTCTGCCAACATCTCCTATTTAATAATTAACACTCATTTGAGTCCGTTTTGCCTACCGTAACAACTTGAAACTTGCAACAATGAGCGTCGAACATTTTTGTTATTAAAAAAATGACGGATCAATTATCAGACCACTAAATATGTGTTAAAAACCAGTTAAACACGTTTCAGTCGGTTTTGTATGTCCATGCCAGTAAGAATAAATAATAACAAGATATATATTTAAAGAAGATGTTCGCCCTATGGTAATTTTGCAAACTTGATATGTTTTTTTTTCAATTTTTATTTACTTATTCTGTCGCATGCCGCATGCCAACAAGATCCAACTGTCAACAACGATAATTTGGCACGTTTCTTAATTGCCTATTTAACTGCAGACTGGAGGTTTATATCTCAGAAAAAATGACCTAGCAATGACCGACAGACGAGGATAAATTCGTTTGCGAGCGACGTGTCATTTCGCCCTAACAATCCGCGCCGTGCAGGTGGTGGGGGCATTGTTTACGATAGAGTGCCCATTGTGTAAGAATTTAAAAGGCACTCGAAAGTAGAAAAGGTTTATTCACATGGTGAGCAAAGCGACAAATTTATTGCTCCATAACATGTCAATCACATGTGAAATCTTTTAATAGCGTTGCTTATACATAACAACTTTCGATTTGTGTTAATATATCATTATTAAATTTGCCATTAGTATTCCAAACTTATTACGGATTTGTCCTACATATTTGTGCAAAATTGCACTAATTCTTTTCTGACCAGTGTAGTTGGAATGTTGTGAAATTAGCCGATGCAATTTAGGATTTATTTATTCGGTACTTCTCGCGGGAAATGTTTATTGGTTTGGATGATGAGAATGTCAAAAGTTGGGTTAGACCTTTTAGAGATAGGTCTTTCAGATTAAGTTTGTAACCATGCCTTATGGTAATGTTCAAATTTGTTTAAGAGAGTATTTTGTCTAAAAAGTATCCCTTGGTCCAGAAGAGCGTCTGGTCCTCCTGTGCCTCTTGTTATAACAAGAAATACATGTCCGGATCTCGTGTACACTATTGTACAATATGGTGAAATATAACATATTGATATATCTTTAGAACATGTACAAAATAACAACTATTATGCTGCTGAATCATATTTATTGTTATGTTTACATGACAAGGCCAACAATCTTTAATATGACTAACTGTTCTATAACTGTCCTAATGCCATAAACAACTGTCCATGTCATCGATCGTTCGCCTTATCGCAATGTGTTCTACGTTGTTTGTTAATAGGGGTTCCCTAAAACAAGTAAAAGCATAGTGATTGAAAGAATATCAAACGTTAAACAAAATTCAAGCTGGAGTTATTTTAACAACACTCCATCGATAATACCCAGTATGTATTATACTGCACACATATAATCTTCTAGCATATAGTAACACACTACATTTTGATACATATAATATAATGCCACAAAAGCATAGATATGACTATTTATGAATCACACAGTGTTGTTGACTTACATACGGGGTCCATGCATACGTGCCCACAGCCGTTAGAGCAACACTTCTGTTTATATGGGCATTCGTAGTCGTTGCTACACTCTTCCACACAGATGCCGGGGCCGCGAAGATATGGGCAAACACCTGACTCATCTGCAAGAATACACGACCAGGGGCCATATCCACAAAAACTCCTAAGGAAAAGCTTAACTCCAGTCACACTTAAGTGAAATTTTCCAATAATATTGATAGTATTGATACTGACAGCCGATTAATGGACATCGAAACCCGGCGCATTTATCGGGGACTACAATAATGAAAAGCAAGGGTATGATTGACCAAAAACGTTATGTTTCGTTCAAATCACTAGTACAGAACAGAACCTGGTATAACGAACTTCTAATAAATTGTCAACAGGCTACAACAAACACCCCATATCGAAGGAAATGCAGTTTACCAACTTCATTTGTTATAATAGCCTGAGTTGTATGTCATGGTTTATGTCAGATTGTCAATTCTTTCCGGCATTTATATTGGAAATATAATTTTAATTTTAAAGCTTTATTTTAGATTACAACATACAGCATACATTGTAATTTTTTAAAATGTCATACCAATAAACTACAAACACATAAAGCTAAATACCTAACGAGCACACAGGGCAACATGCGCCAGGGGGCGTGTATTGATACTGACAGCCGATTAATGGACATCGTACCCCGGCGCATTTATCAGGGACTAAAATAATGAAAAGCAAGGATATGATTGACCAAAAACGTTATGTTTCGTTCAAATCACTAGTACAGAACAGAACCTGGTATAACGAACTTTTAATACATTGTCAACAGGTTACAAGAAACACCCCATATCGAAGGAAATGCAGTTTACCAACTTCATTTGTTATAATAGCCTGAGTTGTATGTCATGGTTTATGTCAGATTGTCAATTCTTTCCGGCATTTATATTGGAAATGTAATTATAATTTTAAAGCTTTATTTTAGATTACAACAACATACAAAATACATTGTAATTTTTTAAAATGTCATACCAATAAACTACAAACACATAAAGCTAAATACCTAACGAGCACACAGGGCAACATGCGCCAGGGGGCGTGTATTGATACTGACAGCCGATTAATGGACATCGTACCCCGGCGCATTTATCAGGGACTACAATAATGAAAAGCAAGGATATGATTGACCAAAAACGTTATGTTTCGTTCAAATCACTAGTACAGCAACAGAACCTGGTATAACGAAATTTTAATACATTGTCAACAGGTTACAAGAAACACCCCATATCGAAGGAAATGCAGTTTACCAACTTCATTTGTTATGATCGCCTGAGTTGTATGTCATGGTTTATGTCAGATTGTCCATTCTTTCCGGCATTTATATTGGAAATATTATTTTATTTTCAAATTTCAAAGCTTTATGTTAGGTTACAACTACATACAATATACATTGTAATTTTTTTAAATGTCAAACCGATAAACTACAAACACAAAAAGCTAAATATATTTGTCCAACATTTTATGTCTCGTTCAAAATAATATTACAAAAGCGATTCCAGTTTAAAACCTAACACCATAAGGTCGGAGGAGATACTTTTGACTACCTCCTTACTTGGGTATTTATTATAAATATACCTTCCATTCTTACTGTTGGTTTAAGGTTGCTATCTACACACACACGTAAATGTATTAATTTCATTACGATACACCTAAACATAAAAATGGCAATACCTGACGGGCACTCAGGACAGCATTTACCCGGGGGCGTGTATTGGCCTTCACAGTACATCATCTGACATGGCACTCCATAGCATTTATCACGAATAATAGGATATAGTAGGCTCGATGGGTTCACTGTTCCGAAGAACGTCACGAAGAGCAAGTATGACACGATTGAGTACATGGTATTACCTACAGACAAAAAGCATGACAAGATTGAGTACATCGTATTTCCTAGAGACACAAAATATGACATCATTGAGCACATCGTCCTACCTACAGACACAAAGTATGACACGATTGAGGACATCGTGTTACCAATAGACGTCAAATATGTTGTGTTCAATGCATTGAGATAGCAGTATTCGATACCAAAAATATAAATCATACAAAATTGTTGAAATAAAAAACACTCACCTTACCTTTGACGCTGCGTTCAGCAATCCAGAGCACGATCCTGTTGCTAGAATGCAGTCCTTTATATAGCAAACGAATACGAGATTTTGTTTATTTTGAAGTTTTTATGAGGGTTTGTCATGGTAAAGCTGCAATTTGATATGTCAAAAATAATCACAGATTTAATACGTCTTAAAGAAATGTACCAGGGAAGCCAACTGCATTAATCCAAGTGACCTTATGCGAAGCTGATGTCCACTGTGCACGATTTTAAGCTTTACTTTGAGCATATGTTACAAATTCATAGTTTGCGGCATATGTTACAAATTCATAATTTGCGGCTGGAATGTATTTAAGGACGAATCTTATCTCTATTTTTTGGTAAATCCAAAAGCATGCAACCTAGTGTGTACATCTCCAGACATATTTTACTACTACTTTAAGACCAGAAAAGTCCGCTTCTTTAATCCTGGTGAGTTTACATATCCCTGTATTTCAAATGGCAATGCAAAACAATGTACGTATGGCATGTTTCAGGTTGATGTCATGACAATCGCATCATACGCACATGTTTATTAATTTAGTTAAACACATTGTTGTATGGATGGTTTTACAGCAATATATAGTTCTTCTTAACCTTTTTTCCATTAGAGATAGAATATAAGGTGAATAATTTCATTCGGTTAATATGTTGTAATATCGTACATGCACACGTTACTACTTACAAAAAGGACAAAACGCGCATACAAAGTAAAGTAGCAAAACAGACCCCACAGTGTTTAGATTTTATGAACATTTTATAATGTGCATAAGGTATGTCACTAATAACAAGAAATATCTTTTAAAAAATATATTCAGCGTCTATTGTTATTTTGCAAATAATGAATATAAATTAAACTTCCAACATAGTCATTTAAAACCGTATATAATTCACTTAAAATGTTGTCACATACCCGACTACATCAGAATGGCACACACTATTCAAACACCAATTCATACTTTGCGCCTCCTGACATAACATTATTATATTATATTTTACGTTACTTTGGTGTTGTTTAAACATCAAAATAATGCTCTTCAGATAATAAAGGATAATCAAATAGAATTAAAACAATACACCGGTATTCGGCAACACATGTACAGAATATGATTCATAGACCGTAATGTATTCATCACGTAACCGGTACACACATGGCAAGAAACTTTATTAACTAGTTGGTTTTTTGTTCGAAGTATGCAAGTGCATGACAATGTTGTAACATACTTATGACTAGAAAAAATCTCGTTGAGTTGTAAAGAATCTGTCGACAACGGTGGTAAAGTGTCTTGCCTATTCAACTGCAGACTGGTAGACTGGTAGGTTAAGTGGTCTCAGAAAGATTGACCTGACAATGACTTACAACCGGGAATAAATTTGTTCACGTGTGATGGGTCAACCTGGTTTCATTTTGCCCAAGCTATATGCTCCGTCCAGGTGCTGGGAACATTGTCTATTATAATGTACGATTATTCAGAACGCACAAACAAGTAGTAAATTGTACTATATTCATCGTTGCAAACCGACAAATTTATTGCTCAATAACACGTAAATAACATGTCAATATTTTAATAGCGTTGCTTATGCATGTATATGAAAGCTTTCATTTATTGCGAACTGTTTTATACCATTACTGAATTTGTTATCAGTATTCCAAACTTGTTGCGAATCTGTTCTCCATATTTTTGGGATGTATGTTTCACCCACTCTTTTATGACCAGTGTAGTGAGATTTTTTTTTAATTAGCCGATGCAATGTTGGGATTTATTCATTCGAGACTACCCGCGCGAAATTTTCACAGCATTTGATTGAATATTGAGAAGGTCAAGCGTTGCGTTAAACAGCTACGCCGATATAAAAACATAAATACCCGTTTGATCATTGTTGCAATGCAATTGTCGGAATACCATTAATTTATTTAATAATTCACGGCATTTGAGATAATTAACTGCGACTTCTAGCTAGAGTGCATTTAAACACGCAGTTTAAATAACAAATAATAGCTCATTTCCGTAACACTATTTTAATTTCGATGAAGCTCAAAGCTCAACAGTTCAAATAAAGGGAAAACGAAGACCAAACATATTTTGCTGTGCTGTAGGCATAATGCAGCATTTTTCATAAAGTCGTTCGACTTTTATAGTGCTTCTAAAACTTTTAGAAATATTCCAAATGACCGTATGTAATTATTCAAAAAATTTGCATTATAGTGTTAGCATTATCAAAAATCACATAAGTGTTTCATTCAAATAAGGATGAACGAGTAACTATTGTTGTGAAAATACATCAAATGTATTGTTGTATACTGTACGTACAAATACATGTGAGATATATACACGGTGTATTAATTGAATCAGCAGCGTGACGTCAATAGAACTTCTTGTCAAAGAAAACAACATCTAAGGGATATGTCATACAAATACATTATAAATACTGTCTTTTACGGAATCCTGATTCCCCCAGTTAAATTTCGCAACGATGTGACAACGCAACATTTTGTTTCTTTATATTCTGCACAATTTGCACTTCGATAAAACGTGGACACACGACATTTTGCGTGTCTATTAAATTTCTCAGTGCGAGATCTGCAGAAAATAGAAGTTACACTGTCGCATCGTCCGAGCGTCGAGGTCATGTACAGGGCAAGATTAAATTGGCGGATCAGGATTCCGTAATATATATAAACGGTATAAATGATGGCATAATTTAAAATAATTACAATTTCCTTTGGTTCCATCATTTTACAGTGTTCTTATTGGCTCATGTGACAGGCTTTTATTTTTCAATGAAGCCTGTTGCCTCTATTAATATTCATGAGGGACTACTTTTTATTGTTGTGTACATGCATTGCTGTCACAAAAACGCACACATAATACAAACTGAAATACGGTTTAACAGATTTATTCACATTTATGAATTATCATTGTCAAAATAAATAAATAAAAATAAATAATAAATAATAAAGTATAAACATGTAAAATGTTTATGTTGTTTGTTTCTTTTTGATGTTTGCCTATTTGATGAGCATTATGCATGAAAGAAACAAATAAACCGTAGAGAGAAAATTCAACATAAACATTAAAACTAATTATTGGATCAGAATATTTATCAAAAGAGGAAAATAAATCGAAATTTAACAAACAAAAACATAAAAATGCACAATTGTACAGATTGGAGCAAAAAACGGTTTAGAAACAACAGGTTTCAGTCAAATAACAGGCATCAAGTTAAACAAACGTTTCGCATTCTTTTGACAAGGAAGCCACCCGAAAACCAAGCGAGCATGGTATGCAGTCATCCCGTGGAGCCACAAAAGAATACCATACGAACACCTCGAAAAATGTGCGACCTGCATTCGATTGTCACCTCTGAGACCTGAATGTCCAATTTAACAATGTAAAAAAAAATCCAGTTTCAAGTAAGCAAATGACACCTAGATGACTTACGAACATTTATCAATACCCAATGCACTATAAGGCGTACTGTATATCTTGTCCATCCAGTTTGTCACTCGGGGCAAGGAGTTTCATCAGCAGCTGAAGCAAACAAGTTTTTTTGTTAATGAAAAAAATGTCATTTAGCTTTGACTAAAACAATAAAAATGTTCTTCATGTTCACAGTTCTATACAAATATTGAAATAAGATGCATAGATGCATAAAAATTGACCTTTTCAATTTGTGTCACATATTGATGAAAAGCATAGTCTAATATTTTCGGCCGATGGTACACTATTTCATAGATTCAATATTTTGATCAGTAGTAAATAATAAAAGTCGTTAGCCTTTTTCTCGTCTTGATATTATATCCACACATTAAGTTATCATTTGCCGATTTTTTTCACAAAACGTTTCAACACGAAATGCAAAAAAATGTGTTGTTTAAATATTTGCTCAACACACGGTTTTAAAATGCATGCTATATGGGGTTGACTAAAATGCATTGACTAAAATCTAGGGCAAAACGGGTCGTTTAAAGAAAGAAATAAAACATATACAGTAAAACCCAGCAAAATTTTGGGGTCTGGATCAAAAGTGGTCGTAATAGCTGTGTTTTCGTATTATCGAGGAACAATAAATCACCGAGTCAGTTCATGCATTTGTCTCTGTTATTTAAAGTTTAAATGAAATCATGAACAATGACTAGATATCGGCAATTTCAATTTGTTTTCTATATAACGAGTTATTAAATTCAGATTATGTAACTTATATTTATGGATATTAACTTAACATTAAGTCGGATATTAAATTTAAAAAAAATTAACGTAATTCTGATACACAGTCGATGTGTTAATCGCTTATCAAAACATCTGTAACTTTATTTTAAACACTCTCCCTTTTACAACCGCAAAGCAATGTGTTATCTCCAGGGCATATGTTGTTAATTGATTATGTAAAGTGTCAACGACCAAATTACACTGGTCGCAATAACGGGGTAATTTTGAGCGTTATTTGGTATTTTGGTGTCTGAGATTAGTGATCGTAATATGGAATAGCGGGGTGCCCGTATAATAGGGGTTTGCGACCATTGATATAAATAGGAAAACAATCGGGTCTTTTAAAAAGTGCCCGCTTTAGCGGGGTGATCGTAAAATCGAGGTGGTCGTGAAGCGGGGTTTCAGTGTATATGGAACATTGCGTTTCAATATAAAAATAAACATTAATTATTTAAACATATTTTAACGAACTGAAAATCATAGGAGCTTGGTTGTTCATCAAATAAAAAATCATGTTCCTATATATATAAATACACAAGGTAGCTCACTAGCCATGTTTCAGCGTTACGGAAGTCGATTGGCTGGTTTCAGTATATAAAATTACATAAAAAAAAGACCTTCATACATCAATGAAGCGCCAAAAAGAGCGTTTTAATTCTTAAATAAGTTTGAACTTTAGTATGTTTACAATGCGGATTCCTCCTACTGATATAGTTAATAATTCTAACCGGCATGTTTTGTATCTTGAAATGATGTTTCAGAACTAATGTACAGATAGTGTTTTTTCGAAGTAGCCCACGGGACAAATTAAACCAATCTACAAACAGAAAATAATACTTAAAAATTCGGTGCAAGTTTGTTCACTACGTATTCAGTTCCAATGACATTATGCATTGCTTAGACTTTCATAAAACTGGAAAGAAACAGTACATCTTACTCCACCTATGTTCGAAGTCGGCGAAATTAAATATTTCTTTTTGCGAATACAACGCGTGTTCCAATGTGTAGACATATCTGATTTACGAAACACAATTTAAAACATAACCTGTCTGCTTTGTTGTTTTTCGTGTCTTTAAACAAATCGATATTTGCTCATAACACGATGTCATCCCAGAATTTCCTACACAAACTTTGTTCTTAATTGCTAGAATGCTAGATTAATCAATCAATCGATCGATCGATATATTGATTGCTAGTTTGCTAAATTGCTAGATTACTATGCTAGATTGCTAGATTTCAAGATTGATTGATTGATTGATTGACATCATAATGTTGTCATTATTTTGTTATTTTGTACTGACATTTTTGCTTGTGTGCATTGTATGATCAATGGCCAACATATACAGCGTAGCGTTATATCTGAGTAATTGTCCACGTGTTGGCAGTTCACTGTAATTTACAATTGAATACAATCTTTTACCGGTGTGATGCCATACAAAGAGCAAATACTCATCGCGTACAAGCGACATGTATGTATGTATGTATGTATGTATGTATGTATGTATGTATGTATGTATGTATGTATGTATGTATGTATGTATGTATGTATGTATGTATGTATGTATGTATGTATGTATGTATGTATGTATGTATGCATCTATGCATGCTTGTATGCATGCATGTATGCATGCATGTATGGATGCATGTATGTATGTATGTATGTATGCATGTATGTATGTATGTATGTATGTATGTATGTATGTATGTATGTATGTATGTATGTATGTATGTATGTATGTATGTATGTATGTATGTATGCATGCATGCATGCATGTATGTATGTATGTATGTATGTATGTATGTATGTATGTATGTATGTATGTATGTATGTATGCATGTCTGTATGCATGTCTGTATGCATGTCTGTATGCATGTATGTATGCATGTATGCATGTATGCATGTATGTATGTATGTATGTATGTATGTATGTATGTATGTATGTATGTATGTATGTATGTATGTATGTATTTAAGGATTGAATTTAATTTTGGTTGCGTTCATGCGATTATGAACGCAATGGTCAAACTGGCAAATCCATGATGCGCGCTAGCGCTTCATGGATAATTTGCCAGTTTGACCATTGCGTTCATAATCGCATGAACGCAACCAAAATTAATTTCAATAATTATATTTACATTATATTTGGGGTGATTTCATACCATTCCTTTATATTATTTTTGTTTAACATGCATTTTATTGCCATTCTTAGAGAAATATCACGCACAGCAGTTTTCTTATCGGAACAGCTAAGTAGCGCCACTTGTAACCGAACTACACAAAATAGAATGCAAACTACGATTAATAAAATAGTGCCATACAAAAATGTCATTTTCTCATTATTTTACATTCAATTTTCTGCGTGAAATGAAATTTAATGTAAACATTATCAGTCATAACATTTTTATTTTCCTTGCATAAATCATATCGCTACAAAACTAAAAAAGTAACTTAAACAAATGCAAAAATACGTGTGACATCAAGAAAAACTGCTATTTCGGTCGGTATAGCCAACAAGCACCAAACATTATTAATGCTTTAGAAAGATTAATATAAAATAAGAGGTGCACTGTTAGCAAGACAGTAAATCCACATCATGAATACTTCTATACCACAGTTGAGTTCTGACACTTTAAAAACACACAATTCCTAGGCTGACATTTAAACAGATCCTGGATAATCCTGTTTTATTATTAACACAACAGATGGAGACTTACATGGGTAATTCTACTAAAAATGGCCAAGGCGTGTTACTCATGTTAAAATGATATTTTAAAGACTTTCTTGCTCGCAAACTAACCACAATCTGTGTTGTTATTATTCTATATGATGAAAGGAATCAAACAAAATGGGTTGTTATATAAAACTGTTATCAATGAAACATAACGCGGATCTTTAAATTGTGCACTTGCCTAAAATTACATTGTCACTCATAAGGTGTGTCCATATGTTAACCGACTTAAGTAAGACAATATCTAATAAAAACATAAAAAAGTTGACTTATAAATATGTCTATAAGAGTAAATTATATGATGCTTCATTTTTATCGTATTTCTGACAAGTTAAACTTGGCATGCTGACATTTTTTGGTTCGTCACCAGTTATTTGGTCATTACCGCAACAACCCATAATGACTCTTAAAATTCTAGAAATGATGACGTATACAGACACAAACATACTGCGTCATCATCAGGAATTTAAGCGGGAACTTTTTAAACCGGTTAGTAGCGGAACTTATACTATTGTTATCATCCGAAGTCGAGGGAAAGTTGTCATTTATACTGCGTATACTTTCTAATTGTCATTACCGTATGTGCTGATAAATAAAACTGTGGCTACATAGTCATTGCTTATTGAAACCATTCACATTCATTTATGTTTTTATCTCATGTGAAAGGTTTTTAATGCACGTAAAACAATATTTCTTGCATTTTCAAGTGAATTTTTCGCAACAGTGTCATCATCGAAACGGTCATCTCCACAACGCTGATACAATTTGGATAAATTAAACATGCTTGATTTAAGGCTCAATTCATTAAATGGATGTTTTCCTTCAACAAAATGAGTTAATCATTAATTGAAAGTAAATATATCTGTCATATTTGACTGTATTTCATAGCCTATGTCATTTCCGCAACGGCATGTCATTATCAAAACGAGTTGTCATTACCGCAACGACATAATTTATCTACAATATTTGTAAAACATATAGAGTAAATACAAAACATTCTTGAAATTATGATAATCAAAATCAACTTCTTTAAAAATTCAAAAGTATTTATAAAATATTTTATTCATAAAATATGTCGAATATTTTTAAACAAAATTTGAAAAAACACGAACTGACAAATTATTTTTGTTTTTATATTGCATATTTTTACATGCAAGAGAACATTACTTTGTTTTAACATGATGCACAATTAAAAATGACACTTCCATGCAAATGCAGCTAATATCTGTAAGTTTTTCTCCGTTGCGGTAATGACAATTTGGGTAGATAAAGGGGTCAAGGTCACATCATTTTGGTCACATTGATCGCCTGTTGAGCGCTGCTGACAATTGTTCTGTTACCTATATAGGCTGAATTTGTTGTTTAAAACAAACTTTGTTAAAAATAAACACTTCGGTTTTCTTCTGAAATTTCAAATAAAATGGCCATAATTTGTGGAAATACCCACATGCTTTTAAATGCTTTAAATCCACACCATATATCCAAATTTTCACTCGGCAAGAAAAATGCAAAACAATCCACAAATGACATCACTAAACAAGTGATGACGTGTAAGCTAGGTCATCGATCAATAGCATCCACACGGGCGTATCTAAGCTCTTGTCTTTGCCTGGGCATAACTTGTATTAGAAAGGATAACATTTTAATATAAATCTCAAAATGCATTTTTTTCTTATTGTACATGTTAAACAATTCATCATTATTAACTGTGATATAAATGCACAATATATTAGACGATCTAAATGCATCTAGCAAATAGACACATCAATGTGAAATCAGATCCATTTTAAAGCTACGTTCCTTAACGATTATACGTCAAGGAGATTTTCTGTGGTCGCTTCTAAGAAAAGTAATGTTTACCTAAAATACCATAACATGTACATATTACTTGCTAGCGAAATGGCTTTGTTTAATAATAACACTTGTAGACCTTGCATGTTAGAATACTATGAAGCAAAAGTAAAAAAAAATTCAAATTGATTTTTGTAGAAGAAGAACTGGAACGAAATGTTCATGTAATTATAAAAACATTTAATCGAACGTCAACAATAAATGCAAAAACGAGTAACATTGAACAGTATAAGACATCTTAGTTCATGTAAATATTGTTGTCGAAATATAATTTGCATAAAAATAGGACACACAGATATTACTACGCCGGTGATAAGGCATTGCGTTCATACGATTATGAATGCATACCCCCTTCCATATTAAAATGTCTATGCAATGAACTGGAACGAAATGTTCATGTATATTAATTATAAAAACATTTAATCGAACGTCAACAATAAATGCAAAAACGAGTAACATCGAACAGTATAAGACATCTTAGTTCATGTAAATATTGTTGTCGAAATATAATTTGCATAAAAATAGGACACACAGATATTACTACGCCGGTGATAAGGCATTGCGTACATACGATTATGAATGCATACCCCTTCCATATTAAAATGTCTATGCAATGTAAATATATATGTATGTATGTAGGTATTAAGGTATGTAGGTATTAAGGTATGTAGGTAGGTAGGGAGGGAGGGAGGGAGGGAGGGAGGGAGGGAGGGAGGGAGGGAGGGAGGGAGGGAGGGAGGGAGGGAGGGAGGGAGGGAGGGAGGGAGGGAGGATGGATGCATGGATGCATGGATGCATGGATGCATGGATGCATGGATGCATGGATGGATGGATGGATGGATGGATGGATGGATGGATGGATGCATGGATGGATGCATGGATGGATGCATGGATGGATGGATGCATGGATGGATGGATGCATGGATGGATGGATGGATCTTTGTATGCATGCATGCATGTATGTATGTATTTACGCATGTATGTATGTATGTAAAAAACTGTCACAAAAACGCGATATGTCGAAATATAATTTGCCGACATATCCATCATAAACAGGTATCCTAGGGGGTCAGTTAGCGCTTCCATTGTATGCAAGTAAATAATAATTGACGAAATATATTAACAAGTTCAGATGTTAACATGTATAGTTTGTATCCATGAGAGTAGAGCAGGGCTGGCAGCACAAGTTAGAGGGGATTTGTTTACAGGGAACCTAGCATTCAATGAACGCTCGTCAATGAACGCTCATTCATTCATTCATTCTTTCTTTCTTTCGTTCGGTCATTTATTCATTCATTATTTTATTCATTCAATGAACACATGAGGAATAGTTTTATCCAACGTATGACGCCATATGGACCACTTTCATGAGTCTTCAGAAAGCCTTCAAAAGGTATGTTTAAGCATTGGTCACAACGCACTACGGTCGTCGCATACCAAACGCATGCGTTTTGTAAAATCTTGTGGAGCTATTCGGGCATCGCGCGGCCATCGTACGGGAAACGTTCGGACGCCGGAGGTGTTCCGTGCTTTTTCAATTTTAGCAGACCGCAGCTGTTTCTGCGAATCGTGCGACTGATGTGTGTTTATCGAATGCGCCATACGGGCACCGTAAATAACGTTTAATGAAGACGTTATCGTACGATCAACGAAAGTTGTTCGAACGTTCCCTGCAAATATTTTGTTAGAGCCACGGTCTATCATACAAGGTCACGTGATCAAGTAGCAGAAGAAAATAAAGGTTTTGAAAGGCACTTGTTATTCTTTACTTTAAACTTTGAACACATTTTATTTCCAAAATAATGACACACAAGCAAATAATCACAATTTACCATTAATGCATACTGGAAACAGGTTAGACATAAAGTTCTACAATATTATCGACAGATCTTTATTCGGCAGATGGATGTGATCACATATTTATATTATCGCCATAACAGAAGAAAGGTTACATATAATAGGGACACAACATAGACAACTTTGCCGCCAATATTATATTATATCCTAATAGTGAATTTTATTATCTTTGATTATAGGGTGCGGCATTAACAAAAGCTATCGATCTTTATTATTTCAAATATATTTTGCAAATGGCAACATGACATTAAATATTCTAACATGATGCTTCTAATTTTCTTTAGACAAAGAACATAATTATCGTTGTTAAACTACCCAATAAACAACACAAAATAAGTCCCGATTCTGAGCGGAGTTCCAATTACAATTGCAAAAATATATGCCAAATCATGTTAGAATCGAACTAATTTTCGCATTATCGTTGTTTATCGGCCAATAAACAACTCTTTGTCGTGTTGATGCGTTACTATTAAACAACTCGGGCTAACGCCAAATTTAGTTCCTACGCATAAGAACTCTAAATCGTTGCTGATGGACCGATAAACAACGATAAATGGAGAATTATTTCTTAAATAAATACAAATATAAAGCATATGAAGCTCCAGCTGAATCAGCAGAACAGAACACTTACTAACAGCACATTCAGGGCCCGTATTCACAAAGCTCCTTAGGAACATCTGAACATATGCTGTACTTAAGGGAAAATTTCTGACACTATTTTTCTATGTGAAATCCCATGATTTCTGTTTACAAAAGGGTAAAATATGAAACATCTCAGTAATATTTACTAGTTTGAAATATTTAATGTTAAATGACATATACATGAAACGGCCAGAGACTTGAGGAATTTTATAAATTTAAGAAATTTACTTACGTTTTCCCTAAGGAGCTTTGTGAATACGGGCCCAGGTCATTTATTTACATATAAATTAAGTGACCTATAAACATAGCACACAAGCCAATACAACAAACACGTATCAAAAACAGTTATGAGTAAAATGGGGGTCACTGCCTTGGAACGGTCAATGCAAAGCACCGAACCTCACACAATTATTCGCATTACTTGCATTAAAATGTAAAAAAAAAGATTAGCTTCATTGCACCGCAATTTAAATTAAATGGAAACGAGAGAGAATACTTTATTCAATTTTGGATGTTACCAGAGCAACAGACGAATTGCAACTTAATTTAAGGCACGAAGAAATGAAAAATATCAACTACATATATTTTTGTTAAAACGATTTAAAAACATAGCATCATACGAATATGTTTATTGTTCAGATCATCGTCATGCAATACAGGAAAAAGCCGTAGTATGCTAGGTGTTTTAACCCAGATTACATGGCATGGTTGTACATGTTAATATTATTAGGTATATTAAAGACCTAAATAAATTGCAAAATACTATTTAATATTACTGTAATATTGAAAACTTCCTGCAAGATGAAAATGACAAATAATACCTACATTAATGTACGAGATTTAAAAAAAAATTTGTTAATCGTAAGAGCCTCAGACAGGAAAATATTTAATAACAATTGCGTAATACTTCTACGCTTGAAAGATACTACAAGACTTAAGTTTTACAAAATATTACAAATAAAACTCCACAAGTTCGTGCTCACATTTTATGACAACGTGACAAGAAGCGCTGCAGTATTTAAGTTTTTGAATTAGATCTACTAGGTTTGAGTGGTTAAAATTACATGGTTTGGTGTTGGTTTGACTTCAAGTCGCATCTGTTCGTTTTTAGAATGAATTTCAAGATGTTCATGTGCTGTATGTTTAAGTAACATATATTCATTTTTAGAATATAATGAACTATTGACTGGAAGTTGTCTGCCTGTTCGTATTTTAAAACCAGTGCAAGTTTTTCATTATATTACCGTAACTAGAAAGACCACTTCGATTATGTTAAATCATAACACGCTTTTAATGCGAACACATTGACAAAATGTATACTTATATTATTTAGGAATGTCGTGGTCTCTGTCTGCCATGTTTATGGAATTTTTTTTTTTTTTGGGGGGGGGGGTTATTATCATAAACGTTATTTTTAGAAAACTAAACAAATGGCAAACATTTAAAATGGGAACAAGAACACACTAGCGGATATAAACGTTACATTTAAAACGCACACAAATAAATGTGAGTATATGAAAGCGACAAACAACGTAAGACTAGTAGTAAATGTTTTGCCTACATGCATACTCTAATAACACTTAATAGTTCATACGAGCGTATACGCATCTATAATATATAACGTCCCATCTTTATAAGTTATTTTCCGCTGATCTTTAAAGTGTATATACTAATAACAAGAAGAATGGAATTAAATTAATTATATAAGAATATGTAAGCCAATAAATTTTAGTCAGCAGAATAGTTAAATGATCAGACTGCAATGTAGACTTGCTACTTCGCGTATGGCAACAGAAGCAAGTGTGTTACTGCTTGCTTAAAATCGTAGTTCACAAGCTGAACTGAAGCTGTCTTTACAGATATGATCACGTAATTTGCCTTCAAACAGTTCTAAACAGTTGCCGTCGTAATCTTCATTAGGCCGTGTTGCCATGGCGACACCAGACAACCAGAACCACCCAGTGGTGTTCTTCTGTGCACCTAACCAGACTTCCTTTGTTAGCCCGAACCCTCCAATTAGGTTCAGCTCGGATGTTTTTGTCTCTGCCTTGGCCAAATTTCCCCCCAAAGTTCGACAAGTATCTTCTGCCCCTTGCCAAGTCATAGGAGCCTATATTCCAACGTATATACTGGCCTTTGTATATACCTGTGCAAAACAATAATTTCAGTTATGATGTTGTTCGATACATGTTTTTGAAATTCCGTCCCGTATCATGTACGAGTCATTTGAAATTCCTTAATATTTTAGTCTAAAAAATAACATCATTTAGGCGAGGAATTAACGTTAACATGCAATAGGCAATATTTTATCTTTCTACTATAAAATATCTCTGATAATTTCACAATATTTATAATGATATGTTTATTTGCTGTTGCTGGAATCTATTTGCCTACTACAAATATGCATGTTTTAATAGAATAATTCTTTGAAAGTAAATGCATATGATTTTTTAAATTCAGAATCTCGAAAATATATAATACCAAAGAATACCTACACTAACTTCAAATGAATAGAAAAATTCGCCAAAGAAACGTATAGATTTAATTACGTATCCAAAATGTTATCAAAGTCCACCAGATGTGCAATAGTGTTCATAATGAATATCAAACTGAACCTCGTTTTATGCAATCATGCAATTATGTAAATAAAGACTGTGTACTAACCTTTTTGCATACATTTGAAGGGCTCGTGAACTTCAGATTTTCGTAGTAGTACACCTTGCTCCTTAAAATATACATGTCACAAGTGCCAGATCCCGTTCCACTGTCAACGAACTTCACGTGCCAGCAGACATCACTGCAAAGTGCAAGACATGCAACAAGTCCCGCGGTAGATCTACTTGACATTTCCTCATATGGAACTTTAATCGTGGACACTCATAATCTGTGATGTCTTCGAGGCGCCCTCACTTCTCCCAAATATGAGAACTACAAGCACAAAACATCTTGATGCTCCGATAGCTGTGGTGAAAGTGCCTGACTACAACAAACATACGCTCCTAGCGTTTCAGTGTGCACTCATTATTATTTTTCTTACTACTGTGCCCCATTCGATCAATAATAGGTCTCAGTATCTGATAGGACAACGTTATCTATCTTTGTTTTGTTGATGTCCATGTTGTCTCTTTTATATCTTCATGTTTAATACCCACCATTTTTAACTACACTTGGATAATACTAAAATAAATACTAATATAAAAAGACGTATGTTGTTCCCTTTATCACATTTTCGAATCGATCTATTAACAGGCAACATAAAAATTACTGCACCTAAAGTTAATTTATGGAAATAATGGCGCACCATTAGTGCCAAAAGTAAATCCTTAAATAAAATTATTATAACGAGATGGGCTTGTGTCGTTCGCCTGGTTCAGAAGTGTGATGTGATCAACATTTACTTAACATTACATTAAACTCAGAAATAATCAGACCTAGTGACAATATGATCTCGTGAAAAAATGAAGATCTAAATTGTAAACAATATTTTAAAGGTCAAAAAAAGAACAAGAATAATATGCATAGTTTATTCAGCTGTACACATTAACTCACTCACATGTAAATAAATAATACTTATGAAAGTGATACATAAAAAGAGGGCCAAGATCGCCCTGGGTCGCTCTCCTAAATTTAACTAGAACTGCCACTGTCATGTCACAAATCCCCCCTCATGCCGCTTTGTCACAAGGATAATGATACAAGTGAACTGTAGTTTTGAAGTTTAAAAATGTATTTCCCTTTAGTAGTTTTTGAGAAAATGGTCCGACAAGGAATATTCCATTGAAAAAGGGAAATAACCCCGCAAATAATGCAGCTAAATTTATTGTGCACATACATGTATGAAGTTTTGAGTTAAATCCCTTCAGTAGTATTTGAGACAATTGTCCGACAAGGCATTTTGACTCTGTAACTCCGTTAATAATACAGCTATAGTTATAATTCTTGTGCACAGCACTGAACCTAACATAAATTTATCCATGTTTATGGTGTATTAAATTGGAGGTCAATCACTTTAGTAGTTGTTTAAGAAATGGCTAGACAATTAAAACTAAAAGGGGAATATCTCCGTAAATAATGCAGCTGTTGTAAATCTTGTGTACTGCACTCCGCCTAACAATCATCTATTTATGTATGAATGTTGAATTTGATATCTAAAAGGGTGCGAAAATTATGCTGCGGACAAAAACAACGACAAACAGAAAGACAGGCTGACAGACAGGACAAGCTGATTCCATTATAATATATCATAGTTACTTGTAAAAATGTTATAGCATATTCAGAGACATTTGAATAAAATTATACGATTTGTTTTGCATCACAATATAAGTAGTTTGCTAGTAGTAGGACGGAAACGGCTGTTCATGGTTTACTCTAGAATCACTGGCCGGTACAATTTAGAAGTATCAGAAGTTCGTAACTGGAACAACGCGCATTGTCTAACTATAACCGTTGACTTATACACGTGTATAAATTCTCCTATTCTATAATAATAAATGATGTTTTGACGACATTTATAGCATACATTGAGGAGAAGGACGGACAAGTGTACTAGTGCCGATTTAGTACAGTTGTCTAAGTTTCTTTCTATTAAAAGCATAATGAGAGACAATCATAGTTTTCCTCATAAATATTAAATAAGCGGTAACATTTTGCATTTTTCAACAAAGTATTTTCGAAAAAACGTTTAGATTTTAGAATAGTAAACGATGCTTACATGGACAATTTAATGACCGCTTGGTATTTCAAACATTTATAATCAATTGTCGTTATGTCCATTCATAGATGCGGTTTATTTTACGCTTGATGCGGATAGAAGCAGCGTGAGTTGTATTGTACTTCATACACATAACAAATTAATAAATAGTTTTTTGAACGACGTAGTAATAAGGATTGGCATGATTAATGTAATGAAATGGCATGAACATTACATGGCTTATTGTTTTGGTTAAACAAAATAGTTTAACAGGTTTCAGACGGCTTAGCTTGTCATTTTTATGACTTATATTAGGAATTTACAAGAAAAGTGTAGATTATCCGTTGTGTATTTAAATTATTGAATTATTATTATATTATGAATTTACAAAAAAGGCAATCATTATCCTTTGTGTATTTAAATAATATTGAATTATTATTATAAAAGGGATTTACAAAAAGGCAAACATTATCCGTTGTGTATTTAAATAGTATTGAATAATTATTATAATAATAGGAATTTACAAAAAAGGCACACATTATCCGTTGTTTATTAAAATAATATTGAATTATTATTATAATGGGAATTTACAAAAAGGCACACATTATCCGTTGTGTCTTTAAATAATATTAAATGATTATTATACAAGAGATTTACAAAAAAGACACACATTATCCGTTGTGTATTTAAATAATATTGAATTACTATTATATTAGGAATTTACAAAAAGGCATATATTATCGTTGTGTATTTAAATAATATTCAAATATTATTATTATAGGAATTTAAAAAAAGGCGCTCATTATCCGTGGTGTATTTAAATAATATTCAATTATTATTAAAAAAGGAATTTTAAAAGAAGGCACACATTATCCGTTGTGTATTTAAATAGTATTGAATTATTATTATAATAATAGGAATTTACAAAAAAGGCACACATTATCCGTTGTGTATTAAAATAATATTGAATTATTATTATAATGGGAATTTACAAAAAGGCATATATTATCCGTTGTGTCTTTAAATAATATTAAATGATTATTATACAAGAGATTTACCCAAAAAAAGACACACATTATCCGTTGTGTATTTAAATAATATTGAATTATTATTATATTAGGAATTTACAAAAAGGCATATATTATCCGTTGTGTATTTAAATAATATTGAATTATTATTATTATAATAGGAATTTACAAAAACGGCACACATTATCCGTTGTGTATTTAAATAATATTGAATTATTATTAAAATAAGAATTTACAAAAAGGGCATACATTATCCGTTGTGTATTTAAATAATATTGAATTATTATTATAATATGAATTTACAAACAAAGGCATGAATTATCCGTTGTGTATTTTAAATTTTTTGAATTATTTTTTTACAAAAGGAATATACAGAAAACGCATACATTATCCAATGCGTATTTAAATAATACTGAATTATTATTATTATTATTATTATTATAGGAATTTAAAAACAAGAAGGAAGTTCTGTTCTGAGCAAGTTTCATGAAGAATCGGCTAAAAATGTGGCCTCTAGAGTGTTAACAAGCTTTTTATTCAATTTGGCCTGGTGACCTAGTTTTTGACCACATGTTACCTGGTTTCGAACGTGTCCCGGATATAATTTGGATAAATGTTCTAAGCAAGATTCATAAAGATTGGGCTATAAATGCGGCATCTAGAGAATTCACAAGCTTTGTTTTTCAATTTGTCCTGGTGACCTAGTTTTTCACCCGACATGAGCTACTTTCTAACTCGTCCGAGATATCATTGAAACAAATGTCCTGAGAAAGTTTCAAGAATATTGTTAACATAATGTGACTTCTAGAGTGTTCATAAGCTTTTTGCCCTAGTGACCTAGATTTTGACCGCACGTGACCCAGATTTGAACTCGCCGGAGATATCATTGGGACAAATGTTCTGAGAAAGTTTCTTGATGATTGACTATAAATCTGGCATCTCGAGTGTTCACAAGCTTTTTCTTCAATTTGGCCAGGTGACCTAGTTTTTGACTCCACGTGACCCAGTTTCGAACTCGTTCGATATATTATTGAAACAAATGTTCTGAGCGAATTTCAAGAAGATTGGGTAAAAAATATAACATCAAGAGTGTTCTCAAACTTTTTAATCGATCTGACCTAGTGACCTAGTTTTTGACCCCACATGACCCAGTTTCGAACTCGTCCGAGATATCATTAGAACAAATGTTCTGGGCAAGTTACATGAAGAGTGGACAATAAATGTGGCCTCTAGAGTGTTCACAAGCTTTTTAAGGTTTTCAATATAGCCATATAAGAAAAACTGCCCCGCCCCCTGGCGGCCATGTTTTTCAATGGAACGAAACCATTTTCGAACTATTGAGATATCAAAAGAACAAATGTTCTGAGCAAGTCCATGTTGATTGGTAACAAAATGTGACTCCTAGAGTATTCACAAGCTTTTTCTATAGCCATATAAGGAAAACTGCCCCGTCCCCTGGCGGCCATGTTTTTCAACGGAGCGGAACCATTTTCAAACTCGGCCGAGATATCATAAACACAAATGTTCAGAGCAAGTTTCATAATGTGACTTCTAGAGTGTTCACAAGATTTTTCTTCAATTTGACCAAGTAACCTTTTTTTTACCCCACATAACCCAGTTTCGAACTCCTGCGAGATATCATTGGGACAACTGTTCTGAGCAAGTCTTGACGATTGGGCAACAAATGTAGCCTCTAGAGTGTTCACATGGTAAATGCTGACGACGATCGACGAACGATTCACGACGAACGACGGACAAAAGGCGATCACAAATGCTCATGCTCAGGTGAGCTAAAAAAAAGGCACACATTATCCGTTGTGTATTTAAATAATATTAAATTCTTAGTATAACAGGAATTTACAAAAAAAGGCACACATTATCCGTGTTGTATTTAAATAATATTGAATAATTACTATAATAGGAATGTTAAAAAAAGCACACATTATCAGTTGTGTATATAAATAATAATTAATCATTATTACAATAGAAATTTACAAAAATGGCACACATTATCCGTTGTGTACATGAATAATTTTTAATTATTATTAAAATAGGAATTTAAAAAAGGAATACATTATCCGTTGTGAATTTAAATAATATTGAATTATTATTTTAGGAATTTACAAAAAAGTCATACATTATCCGTTGTGTATTTCAATTATATTGAATTATTTTATAACAGGAATATGTTTCCAGACAATTAACTGCAATATTTAGCATGTCCACACTGAAGTGTGAAGTTAAATTGATATCAAATAAATATAAATCATTTAACACTATTTTGAAATCAATGCAGTTTACAGCACACACTTGCAATAATTTGAAAAAAAAGAGATAATTTTGTTTGTTTTGTCCTGAATGCATTACTTGAAAAAAATATTATGAAAAAAATGATGTTGGATTAACGAGTAGTAGCATATTTTCAATCCATCACTATTTATTAAAACGTTCGACTTTTAGTGTGCTAATTAAACTAATATCAATATTTCAAATGACCGATTTGATGTCACTATATAACAAAGTTTAATATAATATCTACATCACCAAATATAATCTTATTAGCGGTATTTAAAAAAAATGTACATAAGGAACTAAAATGCATAACAGTATAACAGTAAACAGGTCAATGCGCAACGGACCTGAACAGCAGATTTAGCGAACCAATTTGGAGTATTGCAGTTTTAGCTTGGACACTCTAGAACTTAACAATCGTGACCTCTATTTGCATCAATAGCGGGCTGGAGTTGTTTCCCATATTCTTGTTTTTGTTCGTGCACGTGTTTCACGAGCTAAATAACGTCATAACTGATTTTTGAGCTGCTCTTTCATCGTTTTAACTTAATTCCAGTGTGGAAACTAATTAATTTAATTTAATTTATTTTTATTGAATGAGTGGGGAATACCAGTGAATGATAATCGATCATTTCACTCTGGGTCGAGTAAAATGATAACAATGTATCATTTCACTCTTGGTTAAATGGAACTACTTTTTACTTTGTTTTTTATTTTGTTTTTGAAATTATTGCAATAACCTAATCGTCCGTGTGAACATCGGCCTTTTTAAACAACAGAAAACATGGAATAAAATTCAAAAAAAAAAAAATTAAGCGATAACGTCGCAGAAAATATGGCATAATTTCCCCAACAACAGTGAGCGACAATTTCGGAATCATAATGACATCATATGTATGACGTCAGAATACACAAACTTATGACAATTCAGCATGTCTCGCGCATTTATATTTACCTGAACGGTAAATGCTTTTATGAACAAAGCATAAAACAAAAAGAAAATTTGTTGATTTCAGTGTAAAATCATATTTTATTTCATTGGTGGTGAGAGAAAACTAATATTTTCTCCGCCACAAGTGAAAATAGGTTTTACATGACCACTCATGAAATAAAATACGATCTTACACTGAAACCAACAAATATTCTCTCTATATACATCACAACGGACTAGCGACAGAATTCATGCGTACAGGTCAGTGTAAGGTTAATGTGTCTGAAAGTAAATGTAATGTAATGCAGTGGTGATTGTTTCTGTCATTGGTCAGTCGCTGTTGTTTTCTACCATATCTTTGTTACATCCTTGCTATAAACAGCGCATTATATGTTTAATGCAACAAACTATTGGAATTGGAAATGTAAACCTGTACGTTCCGGCCATCAGTGGCGTACCTTCCTATAGGCCGTGTAGGCCGCGGCCTACATTTTTCCCTAGAAAGTCGAAACAATCAAAATGCCAAAAATGCAATAAAATCAGTTAATTAATCACAATTAATGTTAATGCAAAAAAAAAACAAATAAAACATCAAACACAATGCACGGTAGGCACTCGTGTTTCATTGTGGGTTTTAGTGATAATAGCCATCTAATAGTGTATTTAGGAACAATTATAAATCAATGTTCAATAGCTGTCAATTTCTTGATACATTAATCTAAGTAAATTGTAATGATATTTATGATCTAAGAAACACATTTTTCTTCTAAATATACACCGAAACGCACCTCAGACATAAAAAAGTCTAGTCTAGGGTGGGGCATGCCGCCAGACCCCCCCCCCCCCCCCAAGCTTTTGGCCTGCACATTTATTTAAAACAAGCCATGGTAAGGCAATAAGCACGCCAAACTTTTAAAATGATATTTCTTTGATTGTCTGGGCCATTTTACTATAAACGTATCAAAATGTAAAGTTTAACGATTACCAGAGGCACTCAAATAGTGCGACCAATAGTGTTGTAAAATAAGTCTGTTAATTTAAAAAGACACAAAACAGACATATAAATAAATACAAATGATTGTTAAATATCGGCACATATTGTTACATAAACGAATCAAAAGTCAAAGTGACTTTATACGAGTGGCACAAATAATGAGATCAACGGTGTCGTAAAATAAGTCGGTAGATAAAAAATAACTATAAATAAATACTTATCAATACTTAATATTGTCCGTAGTTTATTATTACAACGTGCACCAAAACTAGCGGAACGTTAGTTATTAGGAAGAATTTGGATCTTGGATATTATTTGGTCTGCTAGGCCGAGTCGTAAGTCCGTATGAAAGCGGAGCTACGATTTGTCCTAAAGCTGTTATCTTCAGCTAACATATTGTACATATAATGAAAATGTCGAAAACAAGCTAAACGCAATTATTAACCAATAAAATTGTATTGACTACTTAAAATTAAACATATATATTGTTAGAAATAAAAGAAACTTTATTGCACAATAGTTGTTAATGATATCATTTTTTATATAAAAACATTGCGAAACAAGCATTCTGTATAATAAAGATTTGGAGGCTATTTATACCCATCATTCTGTATAGTAAGAATTTGGAGGCTATTTATAGCCACCATTCTGTATAATAAGGATTTGGAGGCTATTTATACCCATCATTCTGTATAATAAGGATTTGGAGGCTATTTATACCATCATTCTGTATAATAAAGATTTGGAGGCTATTTATACCTATCATTCTGTATAATAAGGATTTGGAGGCTATTTATAGCCACCATTCTGTATAATAAGGATTTGGAGGCTATTTATACCCATCATTCTGTATAATAAGGATTTTGGAGGCTATTTAAGATATACCCATAAACGGTATACCTTGCCAGGCATTTACAGTTTATGTTTTGGAAAAAGGTCGTGGTTTCTATAGTGTCACTAATCGTTGGATCCAAAACTTCAAACAAAATATCAAATTTGATCAAACGTCATACCACCTGAATTCCCAATTACAACAAATTAATAATATATATGACAATTTTATACTTAGTCCTCAAGACAGTGATTTCTTCGATCATATTTTTCACAAATTCATATTTTCCAAAAACTGTGAAGAATAGGATCTCATTTGTCAGATTTTTAAGTGTGAAAAAGATAATTGGACAAAAAGCGGTGTAAGCGTTAAGATCACATAGGAATATAACTTCATTGCATATCTAAAACTGTATGCGATAACAAACTTCATAGAAAATGTGAAGAATGAGATTGCGATGTGTGACTAATAGGATGTCAATTTTCACATCTGTATAAAATGAGATCCTATTTTTCACAGATGTGAAACATATGATTTGTGAAAAATATGGTCCTAAAGTGCTTTATTTATATGGCCGGAAACAGTTACTGCTTCTTAAAACGACAACGCTCGTTTATGGAATATGGTTTATTTAGAAATCATGGAAAACAATAATGGTACTATGCAGTACAGCTATTGGATGCTGCCAATAAGGCATTTTGTAAAAGGAAACGGAGAAAGGAGAGAGAAGACCTTATAAATTGTAGATGTTTCGGTCGAGTCAAAATCATTTGAACACCATGAACAAAAATGTCAAAATAGTACACCTACATGCAAAAAATGCAAATAAAACAAAACTGATGTCCACATAATTCAATATTTTTACAATAATCATATAGAGCTCAATATTTATATATTTTAACATATACGATAGCTTAATATAGAATACATGCTAATAATTAGATATGTGTATTAAACGAGTTGTTTAATCCCTAGTACTCGATTGTACAACGAAAACTTCAATACACTTTGAGTCGTCAGATACACTGTCAGCAATGCAGAACACTGCCGAAAAGTGTGTTTATTTATTCGGTCGTATTTTTACGTTTCTCTATCTTATTGCAAGTCATTTTAAGAACCTAATTCATATGAAAAATTGGGCATGCACACTTTAAAGACACCAGCTGTCATAATAGTCAAGGATACTATTTTTCTGCAATGAAATGGGCAATATCTTCTTATTTTCATGTGGAAAAAGTCAAAATGACATTTATTCTTCCAAAATCGAGTTTGGCTGCAATACCTTTCTTAGTGCCATCACAGCACTGTTTAGAGAGATGAAATTTGGATAGGTAAACAACCTTAAAAATATGTTCCTTTGTAGCAGTAGTAAAAGAAGTATGGATTCAATAAATGCGTCATGAGAAAAAAAAGAATGATGCACTAAATTTGTATACATTCTAGTCTTTAGCATATTTTTGCGATAATTTAAGACCCATAACTCAAAACCGAATCATTGAAGCCAACTTTTCTGACAATATGCTCATTTTATAATTATTCTATCCATCGAGTTTCTATCATTTCAACCATGTACTTTCCAATAAACAACCTGGATACAAGTGATACTTAAAACATTATTTTAGGCAAAAAACTATAGGTACATAACTCCAAAACAAAACATTAAATCCAAACAAACTACATTCTCATCTCTCTTGGTTCTGAAACATTCAAAAAAGTTTAATTTAATCCCTGTCGGGTGTGTACAATAGAATTTGCGAGGAGCATACAAATATTGTTGAAATTACTTAAAATAAGTGTCAGCACACAAGACATTGTTCAACGTCCGGGCCTAGAGATGAAGTGTTGTTCTGGAAATATGCGAAACAAGCCGCGTCATTGCAGGACCCACCGTGGCACTCTAGGCCGCAATAGCACTGGAGGAGAAAGTCTGCTGAAATAAACAAAAACACACACATCATGATCATAGGTTGTACATATCGTCCATTGAAAGCTAGAAGGGGCTATCAGTCTCCTTTGCACATATGCATATTCCTTCTGGTTTTCAAGGGACAATATGTGTTGATCAGTTTTGCTTGATTGTCGGCATTCCAAAGAGCCTTTGCCCGAAGGTCTTTGTTAAGCTCATAAAACTGGTTGTAGGAATTATGTTAGAAATACTATAGTAATAACATTTTTTACTTAAGTCACAAACAGGTCGGCAGCATTGCATGGATTAATTATGACAGTAATAAAAATTGTATATTGCATTTTGGACTGCACTAAAGCGACTGACTTTTATTGAGAGATAGTATGCGGTACACATTGTTAACATAAGTGGATGGAAAAATAAAATAAATACCGTAACTATATTCTTATGTTAATGTTAATCTAGGATGCACTTGGAGAGCGCAGGCCTCCACAAAGATGGGTAACCCTTCTTAACAATCGAATATTCCTGTGAAAGGCAACCTCCTTGGCCCTATTACCCAATAATAAAGAATAATCCGTACCCCACAAAAATGCAACGCTTCTTCAATGGCATATGTCCAGCCTTCTTAGATAATTCCATGCAAATCCATTTTGAACTTTTTGCGTAAATATGGTTCAGACAGACAGATAAACAAACGACGGCTTAAACACAAGTCAAGGTAACAAGGTAGCAATAATCTGAATGCGTAATAAAACTATATCGTAAGATTAAACTTTTTTACGGTTGATAGATTTCCGGGCAGTTGGCCTCGTCCTGCACTAAGACACCCCGTTACACACTGTGGCACAGCGTCCCTTGGGACAGATCACCTGACCCACTGCACAGTTCCCTGTAAAATACATGGCAATCCCCGTTACACACGGTGGCACAGCGACCCTTGGGACAAATCACCTGACCCACCGTACAGCGCCCTGTATGTGACACACCCCATTACACATGATGGCATAGTGACCCTCGGGACAGATCACCTGACCCACTGCACAGCGCCCTGTAAAATACGTGACACTACCCGTTACACACTGTGGCACAGGGACCCACAGGACATGTCTACGGACTCACTGTACAGTGCCCTGTAAAATACGTGGCAGTCCCCTTTACACATGGTGGCACAGCGACCCTCGGGACATATCACCTGACCCACTGCACAGTGCCCTGTAAAAAACTTTACACTATATGTTACACACGGTGGCACAGCGACACACGGGACATGTCTACGGGGTACGGACGCACTGTACAGGGCCCTGTAAGTACGTGACACACCCCCTTACACACGGTGGCACAGCGACCCTCTGGACAGATCACTTGACCCACTGTACAGCGCCCTGAAAATACGTGACACCACCCAGTAAACACAGTGGCACAGCGACCCTTGGGACAGATCACCTGACTCACTGCACAGCGCCCTGTAAAACACTCGACACTACCCGGTAAACACAGTGGCACAGCGACCCTCGGGACAGATCAATTGACCCAACACACAGCGCCCTGTAAAATACGTGACACACCGTTACAAACTAGATTTTATAAAACTAAATCAGCAAAAATGTTTGAAAAAAGAATAAAAGAACTCAAAACTTAGGGTGTCATATGAAAAATGGCAGCAGACAGCGCTTTAAGCAACTGCGCTATTCTGCTTTGTAGGGATTTGTGTGTAAACTCTATTTATACAAAATACAGTTTAGTCAAGGATGTTCATGTTAGACCTGGAACAAATTAGAACAGAAATTAATTTTTGTATGCTAGTTGGAAATAACATTAGCTTTCCTAAATCACAATGTTCCCCAAAAGTTCCAGTTCTGGAAATTATTTTTGTTTGGGGGTGGGGGGGGGGGGGAATTTTCAGGTTGTTTGGATAATTTGAATGAGGATTTCTGGAATAGTTGTATAACTTCAAAACCGTCAAAGGTCATTTCAAATAAACATGCATACATATTTGTAATCATAAAATTGAGAAAATTCATGAGAAACTTTGGACTCTACGTTCAAGGTCAAGGTCACCTTCAGAGGTGAAAGGAAGAAAATGAGGCCAAATATGGACAAAAAGCTATATATCATCCACCTGACACGGACCATCCAGGATTACCCAGGATAATTTTGCACCAAGAGGGGCCTTGATCCACGGTGATTTGATGGAATTTATGTCAATAGCGTCGACGGTGCCCTCGACGATCGATTCACGCGGACTGTCCCGAACAATGCAGGATACAATAAACACAGTTACACTACGGATTCACACGCTATCAACACGGGGCCACCAAGGAACCACTACCCATCATCCCGGTAATGCCCAGGACCGTCCTGGTTGGCAAAGGATGACCCCGGACCCACCCTGGTGTTAGTAATGTTTCATCACGGGCCGTCACGGACTGTCCACAACTGGCACGGACCGCCCAGGCCCAGCACGGACCAGCACCATTGAGCTACGGAACCGCATACTGGCCTGGATTGGACCGGACCAGTATGGCGATGAGTTGAATATAGCAGAATTTTCCGTCTTCATCATTGCTGATGCTGCCACCACGATGTTAAAGCTACAGTCACACCAACGTCCCGTACAACAACTCCATATCGCTATATCTACTAGAGATATTCAATTGTAACGTCACACAATTCTTCAGGGCTATTATATAAGGTAACTGGCCAAGACCCATAACTGTGACCAGCATTTTAGCACAATTTTGCCCCTCTTTGTACTTTTAGAAAATTCAGGTTAAGGCTTGCGTGCAACAAGTACATATCTCTTTTAAACTACAGATATTCAATTGAAACTTCACACTTGTCATAATATTTAGCTATTACATGTATTTGGTATGTTTTAATAATCATATTTACTTCAAGAAATTTTAGGTGACAATAAAATGATAAAATGTAACTTAGGTACCCAAACTGGAAATAAATGGGCAAATAACAGTGAGTGCAATTTCAGTGAACTAATTAACCGTATAAAACAATATTATAGAAGTAGTATGTACTGTACCTTGGCGCCCCGCACCCACTATACGTAGATTTCCACCTTTCTTTTGGAGTATATATGTACTATGCAATTTGTTCTTCAAATACACTGATCAAATACTAGTAACCGCTGCCTTGTCACAATTGATGTATTTTAATCAGAACATTGTGTACCAGCGTAAGTTCAGTGAACAAGTAATACCTGCCTATTGTTAAATTGCGTATTAACCGTTACCCCAACCACAGGTAACACATATTTTTATACTAAATGACCTCAGAACTTGTCCAAAACTGTCAAGCAATGTTGATATGGCATTTCTTCATCATATTAGCTCAAATTTTAAGTAAACTGGAGATATATAATATTTGATGCAATAAAACGAAAAGTACGTATATTGCTAAAATCGGAAATATAACTTTTTTTTCAAATTACGCAATATATTTAAGCGCACGGGCCAACTATTATAAAAACCTCTCTTTGTTTATGTATTCCAACATACGAGTGAATGTTTTGAACATTCAACACATCCTGATCGGCAAATACACACTGCTTGTAAGTATTAATGAGTGAAGGGGTATTTTTCACATTTTTGGCAACCATCTTGGTGGCCATCTTGGATTGCACAGTTTCCCAAGCCGGAACTTTTGGAAACTCTGTGGTTTTGGATACTACAAGTATTGAACTAAATGACAATACAAGTTTTATTTACATTCTAAGTTTGTCAGATGTTTCTGTTAGGAAGACATCGTATAACAGGTCACGTTCTGATGACCTTCCGAACAATAAAATATCAGCCCTGCTGCGCCACCTGATATAACTCGGGTTAACCTGTTCAAGAGGCCTTATGTTAACGGAGTTACACTGTTCAGACAGTAGCCTGGTATTAGCATCATGCCATTTGGTACGGGGTTAGCCTTTTGAACAGGGTTTGGTGATAGACATTGCTGTGTATGACCTCACAGAATGGGTTTGAGGTTATCAAAATGTGCATAATAATTACTCTCCATTTGAAGGTAAAAACACGCAACAAAACCATAAAAATCAATTAATGGTTACGCATGCGCAAATCAATTCCTTCTTTGTTACACATTAAATATTCAAAGTTTGAGCTCAATTTTCACCATGACCAAGCTACTTTCCAATATCTCACCATACATTGTTGGAAAGATAAGGCCATAACCGTTTGAAAAAACAGCATGTCAAAAATGTCTATGCGTTAAAAAATACTTACCTTAAAATAAACACACCGGTTTTGACGGGCATGGGGGCTGCCATTTTGTGCATGAATACATGGGCCAAAAGTTATGAAGCTGGTAATCACTAATACAAAGTAGTGCACCAAACTGTCCTTTTTTCTTATTTCTTACATATATACCTTTAAGTTGATACCAAAACATATCATTTAAACAGTATTTTACAAATTCTATGCATCCTGCACTCAACCATATGTGCTTATTATCTAACTGAGAGCATGTAACGCTGAGAATGTGACTTCCGTTTTGGGGTAATTACCGGTAGACCTTATTTCAACATGTTTTTAAAGGTTTTATGAAAAGGCAGGTGGGTCTTTTTGAAACCTGTTGGCTATTTTCAAAGACATATGCCTGTCTATTTTTATTTTTTCACAATACATTTCTCATGTACGGTTTTAAAGTTTGAATCAAATGTAGTTTGTAATTAGATTTCGCGAGCCTTAAACTGACGTAACTGGAGTCGCGATTGTTTTGAGAGTTTGAATTTGAACAAGAGTCGCACATTAGAGAAAGACACTTTTAAGTGGACAGTTTAGATGTTCATATTTTTAATATTTGCAATAAGGAAATAAACAGTGAATGTACTTTTGTAATTCCCTCGCCAAAATATACAGAACAGAACAAATGTTTTATTAACATATTACAGCTCATCGTTATTTTACACAATTTACACGTGCGTGCGTGCGTGTGTTTGCGTCTGCGTGCGTGTGCACGTGTGTGTGTGCGTCAGAGTGCTTTATGAAGATCTATTGTACTGATATGGAATGAAGTTATATATATTGGAAAGTTCAGCGGTAACAGGCAATGTTTACAATTTACAATCATTGTATACTTAATTATAACTGTTAATGTATGGCATCAACACAAATTAACTGAGAAAGAACATATTGTGATCTCTTTTTTTAAAGCATGTTATACAATAAATAGCTAACTGTATGAGCGTTGTTTTATTACTACTAGTCAAAAGTTTTAAAAATTTGTACATACTTGGTCGCGTGGAATATATTTGTTTCTTTCTTCTAAATAAGGCGGACATACTAATATAAAGTGGTACTCATCTTCTATATCGTCAAGATTACATAAAATACATTTTCGTTCATTTCTGTTTAAGTTATAATGTCTGCCAGTTTCAATCAACAATTTATGAGATGACAGGCGTACTTTTGCAATGATATTCCTATGTTTTTTGTTATTAATAACATCCAAATATAACGACCTTTCAAATACAGGTTTAAGTTCTTTGTATACGTGTAAAGATGGTGAAGAATCAACATCAACTCTCCATTGTGATATATAATGATCTCTCAGTCTATTCTTTAACAAAGGAATAAAGTGATCAATATTAACAGATTCAGGAATAACCATACATCTGTAAATCCTGCGTGATTCAAAATATCACGAACTTTTGAGGACCAATTAACAGTGTTTTTTCTTGTATCAAGTTCTAATCTTTGCATATTAATGACAGCTTTAAGAATACAATTTCCTTGTTTATTTGGATATAGTTTCAAAAAATATTTTACAATTCTTAAGTATCTACTAATATATAACGGAAATCGACCGACTTCAGCGTATAATAGCAATGAATTTGTTGACAATTTAACATTTAATAACCTTTTACAGAATTTACTGTGAACAATATTCAATATTGGTAGCTGCAATGAAACCCCATACTTCACAGTTATAATTCAAAATTGACAAAACATATGAATCAAACAACTTAAACATAAACATAATATTAATTGGAACGTCCATGTCTTCCGTTATACAAAATAATGAGTTCATTGCTCTTGTGGCGTTACCATATAATGTATTTGTATTACTAAAAATTTTATTGATGTGCTGACTTCAATGCATTTCGTTCGAAAAATTAGGTTTTCGTGGAATTTCCATATATCTTGTTTTAGAAGAAAAATGCCAGTAACTCTGACAAGCACAAGAAAAGTCGAGCGCGCTGTTCTCCGACAGCTCTTGTTTATAATGTCAAAGTGATAATTTGCACACATACAAAATAAAATTGTTTCATCATTCAGGGTAAAACAAGATCAGTGCAACAAAGAAGTCTAGACCAAAACACGAAACCATGTACAAAATTTATGGTACCAACGTTTGTTTATTGTCTGAATTTATTTACAGCAACACAAATACTGCATAAAAAATCAGCATTTTAAATATCCATGGTTCCCGTGACTTTTCAAGAGCATTAATGATGATACAATCTATTGGGACAAACAGTATTTTGAAAATAATACCAGAACAACTTTATATAATTTGATATTTTTAGTAGTGCTTTAACATACAAAAAAATTGCGTTTATTCCAATGTTTGTTGACAACAACGTTCATTTGAAAATTGCTATGACATGAGTGAGTCTCATGGTATTGGGTTGGTTAGCTCCACTTACCCGTACTTGTCGCAAATCGTTCGAAATTTGATTGGCTTGTACACAATCATATTGTTTGTTTCAGGGAGAATTACACAGGGTGAACAGAATAAAGGGCGAAAATAACTCTGCAAACAGGTTGTCAGCCTTACATTACCACACTACAATATGCAAAACTGACTTCATATTTAAGGCCATAACTGATGCAAAATAGGTTGATCAAGTTCATTGATATTCTGTCATTTTCTAAGTTGTCATTGTCATTATAAATTAATATGAATTTACTATGCATCACAATGCATGAATTGCATTGAATTGATATTCCTTATAATAAACTATGCATACACTTTATTGTATATATATATTGGTATGTTCACTGACAATTGCTCATTTAGAAATGTATGTCTTACATGTACTTTTAGGAATATGGAATTCCTTTGGCAGCATTTGATACAAAGGGAAAAACCTGCTGTTTGATGGCCAAAAGTAAAAATCCAACACCAGACCAGAGTATGTGATGTCACTTCAGTACCCCCTAGATGTGTTGGAAACATTATGGGTACGAAGTACCAACAAAACTGAGTATTTGGAAAATATTTTTTCTAGTTGTAGATTTTCATCATACATGTATTAATCCAGAGTTTGCGAAATTTAATGAATTATGAGGAGGAACAAGCAGTATTTTGAAAAGAAGGTGACATTTGACTTCAAAGTATGACCTTGACCTTTAATATTAGCCTTCTGGTTCTTGTGAGCAACGCACCATCTCATATGGGTTACCATTTTCTTCATATGTAAAGTTATTTCAAAATCCTTCAATGCATCGGGAAGTTAGAGCTCGGAAAAGCGCTGTTTTGACATTAAAGCGTTTTGTTTTGACCTTTGACCTCCAAGTTTGACCTTGACCTTTATGGTAGCCTTCCAGTTCTTGTGTGCGACACACCGTCTTATCTAGGTTAACATTTGTGCCACGTTATTTCAAAATTCTTCCAAGCATAGGGAAGTTAGAGCCTGGTCAAGCAGTATTGTTTTAATAAAGCACTCTGTGCAGACTTTTGACCACAAAGTTTGACCTTTAAGGTAGCCATACATTTCTTGAATGCAACACACCGTTTCTTATAGGTTAACATTAGTATTTATTTTGAAATCCTTTAATTTATGGGAACTTAGAGCTCGGACAAGCACTATCTTAACAAAAATGCACTTTATTTTGAACTTTGACCTCATCGTATGACCTTGGCCTTAAAGGTAGCCATATAGTTGTTGAGTGTGACACATCCAATCTTGACCAAACTTGCACATTTTGTGTATGACATTAAAATCTTGTTTAGGTCGATAATGGAGTAGATTGGACCAGGAACACCAGTTATTGCCCCCTTTTCATGAGAAAAAACTGCCCAATGCAAAATATGGGCTTTATTTTTCATTCGCTCTTGACCATACTTGCACAGTGTGTGGACGAGCATAAGATTTCAAAATAATCCAAAAATGGTCAAGATTGTGGCACGAACATCAGAGTTATTGCTCCGTGTTTGTGAGAAAAAGTGCAAAAAAGAGGGACAATGTGGACGATTGGGACTTTATTTTTGTCTAATCTTGATCAAACTTGCAGAGTTTGTTTATGACAATCAGGTCTCAATTGAGGTCGAATATGGGTCAGATCGGACTAAAAAGACCAAAGTTATTGCATCTTGTGAACAAAATAAATAATTTGTCAACAATTGGTTTTCAATTGGATTTCAGTCTCCATAGAAAATTAACTTTTCATTCAATGTTGACTAAACTTGCACAGTTTATATATGACCATAAGATCTCAGCTGGGTGCAATGATGGGCCAGAAAGAACCAGGAACACTATAGTTATTTCCCCTTTTTGATGAGAAAACGTGCAAACAATGGACTTTGTGCTATATAGAAACTTCATTTTTCATCAAATCTTCACCAGACTTGCACAGTTTAGTATGGTCATATTACGATCTCATTGCCCAGTTGGGGTAAAGCATTACAGTTATTGGCCTTGTTTGTGAAAAAAGTAAAAAAAATGGACTAGGTTCAGGATAGAGACTTCATTTTTAAATAGGGTAGCAACAAATAGTATTTCAGTAACCGGTTAATGGGTTTAGTCATTTGAGCTGTTAACCCTTAAGAATAAACATCATTAATAAAAATTAAACACACAATTAAAAATGCAAATACATCCAGTATGATGATCTGTTTGGTTAACTAGTCCTAATCGATGATAAAAGTAAAGCTGACAGGTGTCTTTATTGCTGTCACTTGCGACTGTTTTAATTATTGTTCTATAAAAATAAGGAACAAAACGTTGTATAGGGAAATCAGCTGGATGTTTGAACCTGTGTTTGTGTGATTGTAGAGATTGGATGAACCTCTGTGTAATATAAGTGTGCTTGGGCATGGTAAACATATCACCGATTACTTCAGCCTTATTCCCTAAAGATTTGACCGTAAATGCATCTGTATTCCATCTATCAACTGCCAGGTGAATAACTGAAGTAGGCCAGACAGGCATTTGTATAGCGCCTGTGAATTGCCAGGTTAACTACAGAAGGCAGGATATGCATCTGTATCGCACCTTTCGATTAAAAGCTAGGTCAACAACAGTAAGATATCTGTCTGATGTGGGTCCGTTTGTAGGCATTGTCATTCTGATATCAGAGCTGGTCTCTGTCATTGCACGAACTCAGGTGAGCGCTTTGGGCCATCATGGCCATTTGTTTTGACCTTTGACCTCAAAGTATGACCTTGGCTTTAAAGGTAGCCATCAGTTTCTTGCATGCGATACACCGTTTGATTTAAGTTAATATTTATGCAAAGTAATTTCAAAATATGCCAATGCATGAGGAAGTTAGAGTTCGGACAAGTTTCAGGACGGACCGATCGATCGACAGACAGACCAACGGGACAAAGTGATTCCTATATAGCCCCGGCCCCCTACCTACTGGTAGAGGGGGTATAATTATCAAACGAAAGAAGTTATTACCGGTATATAGTGTTTTTCAGTAATATGACAAACTTTCTTAAATGTTATGTTCCAGTCCTGACATGTAATTTTATCAGTAATCCACAAATAGATTTGTGTTCAGATAATAAAATTTAGAAGCTTTAAACATTGATAAACTTAAGAATACATGTATTTATTTTGTTACCAGGATGACAGTTCACTGGTACAAGAGGATTTAGTGGGAACAGACTGAGCAACTTTTGGCAAATTTGAAAAACGGTACTGATTAATTGATATGCATATGTTTATATTGAACAAATATTGAAATGAAACATAATAGTATGTATCATTTTGATACTGATAATTTAACAGTGTTTTGTTAATATTTTGTGGTCAACAGTTGTAAAAGTGCATTGTGTAAAAGAAATACATCTAATGAAATCGGGTAATATCGACTCAGTTCGTAACGTATCGGTGTCTTCAGGTATATTTCGGATAACCGTCAGACGACGATAATCGCAAAAAGTTACATAAATAAACATCGTGTATTTTGTAAATAAACCATAAACTAAAAAGAAACATTTACTTTTTGGCTAGCAACTTCAATTATTTGACAGAATCAACGTATATTTCATTTGTTAAGCATAAATAAAAAATATTGCGCTTTGGCTTCGTGATTATCAAAATGGCGGCGCCCACGATTTTTTACTCTGTCAGATTATAATCACTGAAATATATTTTCTAAACACAAACAGTGAACCACCAGAAAGGCGTGTGAATGTATTTACTGATCAAAGTGAGCGTGTTGATACGTTCCCTATACTGGTGTAATTATTAACGATGTGTCTACGGTACACAATCTCTCAAAGTGGAAGCCTTATCATTATCAAGGACTGTGGAATTTGTTGTTGTTTTCATTTTTGAAAATATCTACCATCACAAACAGTGCTATCGTGGACTTGTATCGGTGACAATATTGTGTGCAACATTTTATTCCTTTAAACGATACTAGCTACTTCGTTGCCAGAATAGAGACAGTTGGCTCATGAATAGTGTTGTATAAATGCAAGACACACCATAAACCATGAACTCCATGTAATGAGTTGGAGAAGAATGGCTTGATTTGCACCACATTGCATACAGGTTTGTTTGACAACGGTGTTTTATGTGGAATTTCTTTATTTGTTAAATATATGAACATCAATATTAAGTAAATTAATACAATTATATGATTTTATATTTATTCAGATCTCATTCAAGACCATTTTTATTGAAATATATATCATTTTTTAAATTTATAATGTCTTTTTGTTTGTATATATTGCACCGGATTCCAATAATTTGTGTGTTAACTGATTTACATTTGAACAAAATGATCCATAATTTGACATCAAAAGTCTTATATATGAAGCTATGTTCTCAATGTATGTAGTTAACAATGATCATGTTTAAGTTACTTGTACTTATACAATATAGACTTAATAATTTGTATTTGCAGCTTCCTGGCTGAGGTTCCCTGATGTCACATCAATGGCAACATTTATAACTTATTCTAGACAAATCATCATGGACTTTTGAGAAAAAACAAAACAGTTCATCAGTTCAAGTTTTCACAAGAACACACAGGTCCAGGAAACTATATTGCACGAGAAGAATTTCCGACAACAATCATCAAGATTACAGTGCTTCTGTCCTTGGATTGAACACTTTTAATTTAATGATCTGCATTATTGTGCCCATATTGACAACAGTTTTGATGTACACTTTTCAGTAGCAATGAAATGTTACCATACTTACATTTAAATAAGTTTTTTTCATTGATTATTATATGAACAAAATAAATTATTACATAGTTATTTATTATTTAATATTGGGAAAATATTATTCATATTATTAACTCAACAACATTAACTAAATACATTGTATACAAATGTAAAATATATCTGTTGCAATACTACAACATGCAATTACAACATTTTGTTTTAAATTTGCTGATACACTTTGAGTAACTATTGAGTTAAATAGCAAATAAGTTAGGTGTTTCAGTTTTTAATTTAATCCCAAAATTACATGTAAAGCTCCTAAACATTTATTTCAACTTATTCAAGTAAGAAATTTGAATCAACTAGAGTTTGTGACAATGTTAGTTTTAATATGTCGGATAAAATAATATTTTACAAATAACTGTTGTCAATTCTTAAACCCACCCTTCCATACTTCATTGATCAGCATATATTTCCAGACAAGCTAGAAATGGTAAAAGTTTAGAGTTTTGCATTGTTTATTTGTATTAACAATACAATTAATTTTGGAGGGTCACATACACTTGAACAATAGTCCAGAATTCACTTTGAAGTTGAAAGCACATTTTATAAAAGTGTTAGAATTTGTTTTTAGAGGGGGTACTTAAAAATTTTGCTTATTTATCAATATATGATTGCTGTTAACATCACAAAGTTGTGTATTTTATGTATAATTATGATAATGTGTAGTCTATTCTAATTGTATATAAATGGAAATAAATGTATTTTTAAACTACATAAAAAGATATATGCTAGATCAACAGAAACTAAAACTTTTCAGTTCTTCTTGTGTTTTACCCTTAGTAATTTGTTAACCTTGACAACAGTACTGTTGTTACAGGATTAATTTTAATGATTTTATTCTTTACAACACAAGCATGTCAGTATGTTTTTATGTAAATACTAGGTTAAAAGATGGTTGGATAATTCATTCAGTTATTGGATGCCATGGGTCCTGTATCTTGGCATTTGTGTCCACTATAGTTTTCTCTTACGACTGTTTTCCGAGTGACTCTAATACTTAATTATAGTAACAATGTTTAGTATTTAGTTGTATTAGTTGTCTAAAATAATAGTTTAAGTCACCAAGCTGTTATTGGAATCAGAATATTGGTTTTTATGTTCAGTTGTGATATGTACTAAAAACAGCATTTGGCACGTTACTGTACTAGGTTTTCAAAACCGACCCCTGTATACTTAAGCTGCAAATATTTCTGTTATAAGACGGTGAAAGTTCATACTTTTTTGGTATATCATTTGCATAAGTATGTACATAATTTTAGTGGGCTCAATTAACCTATACCCTTTACCTATGTGATCACAACTGACTTTAAAGTATGGACACTCATTTTCAAGTCAGTTGAATTTGTCCTTATTTTCGATAGGGATACTGTACATATTTTAATGTTTTTCCTTATATTGTTTATATAAACACTACACAGTTGTTATTATTCTGCTTATAGATGTCCATGTAACTGTTATGAAGTTTAAAATATGCTGAAAATAAAAAACATTAACATGTTTTGTGGCTTTTTCTAATGTGACATCTTGTCTTCTTGAGCAATTTTTTTGTCCAAGGGGGTGGCATTACAAAAATGCTAATAACTTTTTTATTACATGGTAAAAAGTCTTTAAATTTTCAAATACAGTGTGTTATTGATTGTAGATTATGATGAAAAAAACAAAAACAAATTTGTGATCATGACCATTCGTGTGTGACTACTTTAATATTCATCAACTTATTTATATGTACTTTCATCTGACTTAATCCTTATCATGTAAATTGACACAATAATAAGACATAATAAACCTGCTCTTGCCTCACCATACTGTATTGCATCATTTAATTGTTATGGATTGAACCTTGATCCAAACCATATTAATCATACCACGATACCAGCTTTTTGTCGCATTAATTCAGCTGAACACTTAGTCAGAGTCTCAGCCTTAATTATGAAGTCTAGCTCAAGGTCTAATATGGGTCACGTGGAATGAAAAACTCGGTCAACATTACAAGCTTGTTCTTTCTGTAGTTTCTGTACACTTATATTTTTTACATGTCTGTATGTTTTAGGAAGTGTCAGCTCATAGTGTTCCAGCTACATCAACAGAGAATACCATGCAGCAGTGTGAAAACTGACAAGCTACTACCTGGTATGCCTTTTCAGTTGTAAAAAATCTCTTAATGGCATGCTTTTGATAGTTTATAATAGTAGCAGCAAAAGTAAAGCATAAACAATGTTGACACCCGTAGCTTAGCTGAAAATCTTCCAAACTTTGGCTATGAAACCACAAATCAACTTGACATTTAAAACCACTAAATGTGATTTTTGCATATTGCCTTATGTCCTTTAAACATCTTCAGTACTGTAAACAGAAAAGAAAAAAAAAATAAGAAAAACGTTGTTGTTTATGTGATGTTTTTGCTATTTTTTTCATTGTGAAGGGACCATTTAAAGGCCAGTGCCAATTCTTGAGTTTGTGGGGATGGGGTCCTGATAGGTGAATGTTTTACATTGTTTTCATATTTGTGGGGAATTAAAAAAATAACATTTTATGATGTCAGTTTTACACAATTTGAAATCAATACATTATGTGGCCTGTGTGTGGCCCCAAAAACAAGGACATGAGAGCCCTCAAAGGTCCTAGTTACAGTAAGGGGCAGAAAAAAAAGAAAACAAATTCATTTAGAGCACGCTGGAATTACACTGTAGTTTGTCTCTGGACCTAAATGGGTGCCTTCAAAATCTTCCCTGTATTTTGACTGGCTTTTTTGTAACATATTTTCTGGCTCATGAAATTTGAAAATTACAGTCTGGTACAGTAACCTTTAATTTTGGGGAACTGTACTTTTTTATGACATCTCTCAAATTTAATTATGTGCACAAACAAGTTGATATAGTTTCCATGTGCAATCAAATATTCAGTAACTGTCACACTCATTGGTATTGTCAGAAACCTCTATTATAATCTTAAACAAATATGCAGTGTTAACGTTTTAAATATAAATGTCTGTCCATGTATTTTTTGAAAACTGTCATTTTCGGTGGTCTTTTTCCCACCATTAATCAGCTCATAAAATGTCAGGTTAATTTTATTGAAACTGCGTGTAGTTTCACCACAGGCCTTGCTATTCAATATTACAAATTTGTTTTATTTGTTCTGCCCCTTACTGTATGTAAGAACGATAGCCATGTAATATCATACATGTCAGCTGATGGACAATGTCAGTATCGAGTTGCAAACATAATTTAAACATTTTGATGTTTACAGATAAAATTTTAAAAAGGAGATCCATGGACGAATACCTCCAAGCATAAGCAGGTGGAAGAGTGAACAACCATTCAACAGACATTAGTCAGGTTGTCAAAACAGTTGATGTGCTAAATTGGAGTGAAAAACAGTCCCAGCAACAACCATACATTTGTGTGAAGAACTTTTTCAATAACAAGGAATAAATAAAGCGATATCGTTTGATATGGTGTACCGATTGACTAATAATGTGGTGAAAATGAAAATGCATGCTGGCTCTGGATCTTGTATACATTTATGATGGACAGCAATTGGGCAGTCAAGTCAATATTCTTTCACCATTAAAGGCAAATAATCTGTTTTGAATAACCACATATTAAACAATACACAATTTATCCGTTATTTAAAAAAAGTTTTCAACAACTTGATACTTTTGTACGGACTTGACACTTTCTAAAAGTCAGCATTTTGAATGAACTTTACACAGAATAGTAACGTTCAGTTCAGTCGGTAATTACTAATAGGTTTCATAGGTCTTGGTGCAATTTTTATGACATCAGTTTTATACAATATGAAATCAATACAAATTATATTATTTAAGAATAATATGTTATAATGTTATTTTCATTTACATTTTCTCATCTTACCGTTTTCGTAATCGTATACTACAGATTCATAAAACATTTTTCCCTAATTGTACAGCCATGTTTGTTACCTGTGGATCAATTACACTACAGGAAGATTTGGATGCTAAAATTTGCTCAAGTTCCACAATTACCTGAGTTCAGATATTAAGCACAATGTCTGGGTCCAAGCCAGGGGCTGTGTAGGCCACTTTACAATGGACAGTAAGACTATGGGAAAATTAATTATCAAATTCTACACCAACCCGATTTCTGAGATTAAAGCAAGCACAAAGTCATGTCTGGATCCCAGGTCGGGGCTGTGTAGACCCCATAACTTTAGTACTATAGATCAAAAAGACGATGGCAGGATTGAAAACTGTTGTTCCAATTCAACACCTACTAGATTTCTGAGATTCAAGCACAGGGCCATATCTGGGTCCAGGCCTGGGGCTGTGTAGGCCCCTTTAAGGGCAGACAGGATGTGGCTGTGTATCAGGTAGACGCCCGACATGTAGGGTACATTCCAGACTCCACTGAAAATGGATTGATAAATGTTGCTGAACTTTGTGATCACTAATTAACTTAATACTTTTGTAGCTATGTATTGTGTCTGCACAAAAGACATAAGTCTATTATAATTATATATATTTCCCTGTAGCCATGCTTTGGCAGTCAGAATACAAATATGACGAGTTTGTATATGGGTGTTGCTGATAATAAAGGTTGTAGCTGGGGGGCAACACGGATCTGCAATGCAAATAAACAAGAGGGCCCAGAGGGCCCTAGGACGCTCACCTGAGACATTGTAACCCAATTGGAATTTGCATCCCCGAGGCGTGGCTTATTTTTATCCCAGGGGCATAAGTTGAACCACCTTGAACAAACCTCTGGGCCTTGCGGTTTCAGGTAAAGATTTTTTAAGTCATTTTGCTATATAAGTCTATATAAACCATGTGACCCCTCGCGGGTAGCCAGACTTGACCCCAGGGGCATAATTTGAACAATCTTTGGAGAGGACCACTATGCAATGTTACATACCAAACACAGGAAAGCTGTGGGCCTTGCGGTTTCAGGTAAAGATTTTTTAAGTCATTTTGCTATTTAAGTCTATATAAACCATGTGACCCCTCGGGGGGTGGCCAGATTTGACCCCAGGGGCATAATTTGAACAATCTTTGGAGAGGACCACTATGCAATGTTACGTTACAAATATAGGAAAGCTGTGGGCCGTGCCGTTTCAGAGGAGAAGATTTTTAAAGTCATTTTGCTATTTAAGTCTATATAAACCATTTGACCCCCCCCCCCCCCCCGGGCGTCACCAGTTTTGACCCCGTTGGCATAATTTGAACACTCTTTGTAGAGGGCCACTAAAGGATGTTAAATACCAAATACAAAACCTGTGGGCCTTGCGGTTTCAGAAAAGAAGATTTTAAGACATTTTGCTATATAAGTTTATATAAACCATGTAACCCCCTGGGCGTGGCCAGTTTTGACCCCAGGGGCATAATTTGAACAATCTTTGTAGAGGACCACTATAAAATGTTACATACCAAATATGAAACCTCTGGGACTTGTGGTTTCAGGGGAGGAGATTTTAAAAGTCATTTTGCTATATATTCTATATAAACCATGTGACCCTCGGGGCGTGGCCCATTTTGACTCCAGGGGCATAATTTGAACAAACTTTGTATAGGACCACTAAAGGATGTTACATACCAAATATGAAACCTCTGGGCCTTGCGGTTTCAGAAGAGAAGATTTTTAAAGTCATTTTGCTATATATTCTATATAAACCATGAGACCCCCGGGGCGTGGCCAGCTTTGACCCCAGGGGCATAATTTGAACAATCTTTGTAGAGGACCACTATAGGATGTTACATACCAAATATGAAACTTCTGGGCCTTGTGGTTTCAGCGGAGAAGATTTTTAAAATTTTCACTTTTTAAATCTATTTTTAACTCTGGTGACCTACATATTAAGCGGACCGGAAAGATTTGAACAACTTTGAAACAGGTCCACCCAAGGATCATTCCTGTGAAGTTTGGTGAAAATCTGCCCAGCGGTTTAGGAGGAGATGTTGTTTGAATGAAAAGTTGACGACGCACACACGCACGCACACACGCACGCACGACGGACAACGGGCGATCACAAAAGCTCACCATGAGCACTTTGTGCTCAGGTGAGCTAAAAAGGCATAGATTGAAGACCCTTTATGTTTTTATAACGTTACTTAAGCTCAGACCTTTGGCAGCTAAATCAAAATTCTGTCACACTTACCATTAGGCCAGCTGAACCTAAATTAACATATGAGGTGTGTCGTGGGAAAATTGGGCTTAATGCATGTGCGTAAAGTGTCATCCCGGATCAGCCTGCCCAGTCTGCACAAGCTGATCTGGGATGACACTTTCCACTTTTATGGTATTTTCTGTTTCAAGGCAGTCTCTTCTAAACATAAATCCACTGTAGGCGGGAAGTGCAGTCCGTTTACGAAACTTTACGCACATGCATTAAGCCCAGGTTTCCCAAGACACGCCTCATATATTGTTTACACTATGTAAATGATAGAAGAGTTTTCTCAAATATCGACAAAAAACTTGACATGCTTTACCATTTTAAACATTTCAATCACATTAACTCATTAACTACACATTATTTCCAATAATTGTTTGCGTTTTGGAAATTTTGATTATAATCTCACAAACAAAAAGAAGAAAGTACATTACATTTAAATAGAATTTGTGTTTACGTCACGTGAACTGTAAAATTCGGACAGGCGTTTCGGATTTCAATTTTATTACACTCGTTATTATAATGAAATTTGAAATTAATTACAAGAAACTATATAATAGTTTTATGTAGAAATGGAATATTTTGCATATGGATATTAATACAAAGGGTAAGTTCCATGTATGCTTTGAGATTGCGAAAATTGGCTAGTGTATACATGTATATGTAAATGATTAATATGACAAGTTATATCACGATCCTGCTATTTAGCGATCGTAATCCATGGACCCCGCACATCACAATATAATGGAGTTGCAGTGTATTTTACTCGCCAAAGCAGAGTCAGAAATTTTGATTTGCGTAATTACTAGTCAGATCTAGGAGGAGTGGTACATGTAGCTGATACCTGCCATGAAATTCACATAGTCGTTCTGAGAGCATTAACAACTGATGGCTGATGTCAACTGCACAATACATACTGGTTTGTTACAAATACGTACACTGCATCGCTGGAAATTGAATTGATAGCTTAGAATTTGAGCAACGTTTGACCATAAGTTATATTAGTATAAGACTCACATAGCTCCGTTTCTGGCATCCTTTTCCGTCACATGATCGAAGGGGTTGACAATGTGGAGAGACTCGTAGTCCTGGCCATGTTTCAGTAGGAAGCTTTTCAACTCCTTCTGGTGAAGTTCAATCTGAAACAGAGACAAGTCTTGATGAAGTTCAGTATGTAACAGATACAGACAGGTTCTGATGAAGTTCACTATGTAACAGAGACAGGTTCTGATGAAGTTAAATCTTTAACAGAGACAGGTTCTGAAGAAGTTAAATCTGTAAATACAAGTATCACCAACTGTAACTCACCAATCAGTCTCAGAAATTTAGTTGTGTAATGAAATTAGGAAAAAAACATTCATATGATTTTAATTTATATATATTAGTGTTATATATTATTTTTAACGGCGTGTTATTGGTTGCCGCCGCCACATCTATTTAGGTGCGACGTCTCACGTTCAAGCCTTATTTATTTTGATGTAATGTAATTGTGGAAGCGTTTTTAAAAACATTAAGGTTCAAATCCATTTACTATTGCAAGGCTTACATCCTATAAGAAATGTCATATTTGGTAAAACATTAACTACATGTATTTATTCTAAATAAAGTGCTTTTATGTGACGGAAAAGATAATGAAATATTGTTATAAATATGGAATAGAAGAACAAAAATAATGTGTACATTTAAACTATATATTGTTATATAGGTCTATATAATATGCAAAACTGTCTACTGTTTTTATGTTTGGCTGTATGATATTTTCTCTACATTATATTATTGCTATAGTTATTATTGATATAATAGAGAATTGACTTTGTCATCAATGATCATTGTCATCACCGTCACTGTCGTCATCGTCATTATTGTTGTCGGAATAAACAAGAAAACGTAGTTGACGCATTCTTGCTTACTCCAGCCCTCGCAACAAATTTTCTGTCTTGTCAAAGAATACTGGTATGTTTATTGACTAGACTGAACAGTACACGCAGTTATACATGTGCTTATTTTAAGACTAAAATGTTACAGTAGATGTTTAAGAAAACACCAACTGTCTTGGAAATTTACCTTCCATTTTATTTTGTCCATGTTAGATAATAGCTACCATCGAGAATGGTAGTAGTAATTTAAACCACTTCCATAAACTATTCAATGACAGACAAACAGATAATTTTGCAAACCTTAAAGTAATACATTATACATAATACCTATCAAAAGCACTGAATGGTATTATTTGCTGTTCCATACAGACAGTGATCAACCTACATTTGATACTTGAAAGAAAATCTATAAAATATTCAGTGGCAATAAATATGGTAACATGTCAGTCCGCAGTTGTTCTATCTTAAAAATTCTGAAACGAAATACAAGGTTTTGTTTTCATTAGTTTCATGTCCCACATTTAGGTTGAAGCAATTAACTACCGTTAAATATTCAATACCCATTTATCAATTCTCTGGAACATTTGTTAAACAAATGGTGTACAAGGCCATAAATAAAATATTGTTTGTTTCCCCTCCTGTGACCCTTGCTTATAACGGGTGGGTAGGTAGGTAGGAAACATTTTATTTTTTTCGTCTTTTGTTTCTGTTTGCAATTCACATTTTGACAAGTAAGTCCATTTAAATTAGTTTATCATTATTGTTTTTTGTTTCAAATGGATTTGATTCAAACAAAAGTAACATATTGTGTAATGACTGTGTGTTGATTGGTAATCAATAGGCACATTTTTACAGATTCATACCCAAAATTGTTGATGCAAAAAAATAAAAATCTATTAACCAGGTTCAAAAAATATTTTGGGTAGGGGCGATTTTTATGGGTAGGTAGCAGGAGGGGAAACAAACTGTATTTTGTTTTGGGCCCAATACCACATTTTTGCCTACATGCTTTGAACTTTTATCTGATTCGGGTATACAAGAACAGTTAAATAATTGAACACTGCAGTCAAAAGAATCAAAACCTTGCACTGTCAAAACAATCAAGTTTCATAATTTCTGTTGAATAATTTTCAGCACCATTAACAGTGAACAACCTGACTTAACATTTCACTGTTCACATTTGTAAACCTAAACACAAAACAGGGACCAACAATGCACCAAAGATAACCATGAACAGAGCATTAATGTATAGCATGGTTACCATTGGTAGAGACCACCACAGCCCACCTCATGTGGTGGTGTTACATAATTAATGGGGCTTTTTGTGGTGGTTACTGTGGAAAAAAAACTTACCTAAAATGTGTTTCCTTTCATAATCAACTAGCCTATTTCAACATTCAGGCAAGTGACATTACCAGTAAAGTGATGTAAGGAAATGCTCACCCGACAGTTTTCTTAACACCTCGGTACTGGTTGGGCAAGGTTCCTATGAATAGGACTCGGAAATGGGGTTGCACTGTTTTGTGAAGCTGTTTTACAGGCAATTGCAATAGTTATGTTCGTGTTTTTCATACTAGTAAATGGCTGGGTGAAATTTCCTGCCATGAATATGACCTACTAATGGGGTTGCACTTGTTTGTGAAGCTATTTTACAGGCAATTGCAATATTTATGTTCATGTATTTGCATACTGGTAAATGGCTGGGTGAAATTTTCTGCCATGAAATAGGAGTAGGTGTTGGGTGCACTTGTTTGTGAAGCTATTTTATTAACAAATGAATAAGTTAGGTACATTTATTTGCATATTGGTTAAAAGAAAAAATATGACAATAAATATAATACAATGATGAATATAGTCTTTAAATTTTAATGCTAGAAAACAGTGCATTTTTAGTAAAATAAATGTACCTTATTATTTAATCTGAATCAAGCTGAAGAACGCATGCGTAAAAAACTGTTTTCGAAAATCTTTTTTCACATAAAATGTGTACCACACAAAAGTAGAATTCCAAATTCAGTCATATTAAATTATTGAAATCTGGAAGTTCAGTGAAGTTCATATTCCTGTTTAAGGTGAACATATCCTCAACAAAATTCCTCAATAATTACAATTCAGACACAAAGACAAACACAGAATCCCACAGTGACATACGGTGCAAATACAGCGGAACAAACATTTCACTCACAATCTCAGTAAGAATTTTGATATTCGTAATCACTTGGTGTACCAATGCAAAATTATGTGCAGTGGTTCCTTAACTGCCACAAAACTCCATAAATCACAAGATTAATATTAATTAATATTAATTTCGCTAGTGTGTGTATTTAAAAGTTATAAGGTTTTTCTGAAACAGAGCTGCATTATGTGAGGACCTGGAGATTCCCAGCACCCATTCCTAATTAGCTTACTAGAGACTCATTGAAAGTTGGGACGAATTTTGAATCACAGATGCAATTTCCAGCTACCTGCATTTGTTTTATACTGAAATATCTTTTAATTTTGGTGCAATCTTGTGATTTAGGGGCAACCAGAGTACATGGAGGACACCCGCACGTGTCCTATACGGTGACCACCAACCAACTCACATGTCAGGACCTGGAATTGAACCCCAACCGCAGCAGTGAGAAGTGAGTGTACCAACCACTGTGCTAGCCAGACAGACTTAATTTTACTTCAGTCTTACTGTAACCCTTATACTTATACACTGTTATGCAGGTAGAGACTGATTCTCGATTTCGGGTAGTCGAGGGCTGATATGTGCTGAAAGAACTCCCTCAAGAATGGCATGGGCCGTTCAATAAATATCCCCATCATCACCAGAGGATGGTTTTCCTGAAAGAGGGGTGTTACAAAAAATTGTAAGGAGGGGCATTACAAAAGTAGATAAGAGGATCATTTCAAAAGTAGTCAAGATGGGTATTTCAAAAGTAGTCATGAGGGGCATTTCATAAGTAGTTAAGAGCGGTACTTTAAAAGTAGACATACATGTTTCATTTTCAACATCATCTTGCAAGGATTGTTTTCATATGGGCAAGATTTTCTTTTTTTTGTTATTCCAAATTTATTTATTTCCATAGACATATATGATCATAACAACATACAACATATTTAGCGATACATTAGTATGTCTAGAAAATAAAGTTTTGGTGTGTGTTTTTTTAACAGGGATAAAAATATGAGAAAAAAAGAGGGCCCTGAGGGCCCTAGGACGCTCACCTGAGACCTTGTAACCCAATTGGAATTTGCATCCGCGAGGCATGGCTTATTTTTATCCCAGGGGCATAATATGAACAATCTTGAAAAACCTCTGGGCCTTGCGGTTTCAGGTAAAGATTTTAAAAGTAAATTTGCTATTTAAGTCTATTTAAAGCATGTGACCCCTCACGGTGCCACCAGATTTGACCCCATGGGCATAATTTGAACAAGCTTTGCAGAGGACCACTATGCAATGTTACATACCAAATATAGGAAAGCTGTGGGCTCAGATTTGACCCCAGGGGCATAATTTAAACAATATTTGTAGAGGACCACTATACGGATGTTACATACCAAATATGAAACCTCTAGGCCTTGCAGTTTCAGAGGAGAAGAATTTTAAAGTCATTTTGCTATTTAAGTCTATATAAACCATGTAACCCCTGGGGTGTGGTCAGTTTTGACCCATGGGGCATAATTTGAACAATCTTTGTAGAGGACCACTTAAGGATGTTACATACCAAATACGAAACCTCTGGGCCTTGCGGTTTTAGAGAAGATTTTTAAAGACGTTTCACTATTAAAGTTTACATAAACCATGTGACCCCGGGGCGTAGCCCTTTTTAACCCCAGGTGAATAATTAGAACAAAATTTGTAAAGGACCACTTAAGGATGTTACATACCAAATATGAAACCTTTGGGCCTTGCGGTTTCAGATGAGTATATTTTTAAAGTCATTTTGCTATATATTTTATATAAACCATGTGACCCCAGGTGCGTGGCCAATTTTGACCCCAGGGGCATTATTTGAACAATCTTTGTAGAGGACCACTATAGGATGTAACATACCAGATATGAAACCTCTGGGCCTTGCGGTTTCAGAGGAGAAGATTTTTAAAGTCATTTTACTATATATTCTATATAAACCATATGACCCCCGGGGCGTGGCCAGTTTTGACCACAGGGGCATAATTTGAATAATCTCTGTAGAGGACTACTATAGGATGTTAAATACCAAATATAAAACCTCTGGGCCTTGTGGTTTCAGAGGAGATTTTTGAAGTTATTTTGCCATATATTTTATATAAACCATGTGACCCCCGGGGCGTGGCCCGTTTTGACCCAGGGGCATAGTTTGAATAATCTTTGTAGAGGATCACTATAGGATGTAACATACCGAATATGAAACCTCTAGGCCCTGCAGTTTCAGAGAAGATTTTTACACTTATTAAATCTATTTTAGCTCTGGTGACCTACATATGCAGTGGACCGTAACGATTGAACAACTTTGAAAGAGGGTCACCTAATGATCATTCCTGTGAAGTTTGTTGAAAATCTGCCAAGTGGTTTAGGAGGAGATGTTGTCTGAGTGAAAAGTTGACAACGCACGCACGCACGACGGACAACGGGCGATACAAAAGCTCCCCATGAGCACTTTGTGCTCAGGTGAGCTAAAAAGTGAAGTCTCAATCGTGAGAACGAACTAATTGTTGACGACATACGGACTACGGACACTTGACGATTGAGGAGAGGTCCCCTATACCAATAGCTCACCTGAGCATGAAACTAACGACTATTATTTGGAAACTGTATTCAAAATAATTATTATTATATTTCCATAAATGTGACACACATAATAAGATTTGCGCCCCCTGGAGGCCATGTTTTTTAATGAATCAAAATAACTGGAAGGAATTTGGTAGAGGGTCACCTAAGGAACATTTCTGTCAGTGTGAAATTATGTTAAAATCCAACAAGCAGTTTCTTAAATAAGAGTTTCTAATTTCTTTTAGCTTTTGGTTGTCATGGCAACCAATATATTCCTATGAATTGAAAGAATTTAGTAGAGGACTAACCCAGGAAAATTACTGTCAAGTTTCGTTAAAATCCACCCAGTGGTTTCAGGGAAGAAGTTGTTTGAAGTAAATTGCTGTTGACAGATGACAGACCATGGATGGTGACAGACCACAATGCTTACACTTGAGAACTTCGTGTTCAGGTGAAAAACCAATAATGATGACCTATACACCTGTAAGAATTGAACCTAACCACAGGAAACATTTGAATTAGAAATGATAATATTAATAATTATTACAAACTTATAAATTATTATAATTATTAAAATTTATAATAATTATTATAATATAAAACCTACATTCCATTTTTGGGACAAAAGACTGTGGATCTTATAGCAGCACTGATCACAGTAGTAGGCAATGGGAGACCACAACTGTCAAAGTATATAATTTGATCTGCATTTGCTTGGACGGTACACAGCATGTTTATGCCGGGCTCATTTCCTCCATGCGCATGATAGACATCGTTGCCAAGATAGCCATGACTTGTGCATGTTTTCTTTCTTTCTTTCAAAGTAGCTTGTTCCTGTAATAAAACAACAAATTTATACTGAATACATTATGTATTAATTTAGAACAATTTATTTAAGACTATATAACAATATTTTACATTGCTCGAATTGCTTGGCAACATGGATTAACATCATAATTATGGAATATACATGGTACAAACCTTTAGACATGCACTGACATTCCGAAAAGTGCCTGACCAAAGGACATGAAAGACTGGTTATTTTCCAGCTGGTCCTGTAAATGATCAAATTCAGCAGAACCTGTAAAATGTATACTTATTCCATAATCAGGTCCATTTTTTTGAATTGGGTCTTGTGGTTCTGACACAACCACATGACCGAATGTCCAGTAAATCCCAAAAACTTATTGGAATGTCTGGATACATGAAATCAGTCCATTCTGAATTTTAGAGCTATTTTTGTATGTGTATGTGACAAAACCCACAACAATCAATGGCTTGCGGCGACTCCGACAGCGAGTAAACTAATGTTTATATTACAAGCATTCTAATTAGCTGTAAAACATGAATTTGCAGCTTGTTAACTTTCTGACATGTCAAAATGATGCTATACAAGAAGCTGATATTTATCAAAATATGTTTATGTCAGACGAAGTGTACCATTGCTGAAGCGTATCAGAACAAAATGTACCATAATTATCGCAGAATGAAGGCAAGTATACCATCCATCCCAGGATCCCTGTACAATAATGGACACTTTTCACACATTTTTGATTACTATACTGTAAGTATCTAGTGTGTGTTGTGAATTTTTATTGAGTGCACCGGGATTATCTCCCGTATGGCCATCGCCCCTAGAACACTTGTTATTTTGGTTATAGGGGTTAGTGCAAGATACAGTAACAGAAGACGCCCAGTTCCAGAGGCGACCTGGGTCTTGAAGTGCCCAGTGTGAAGCACTAGTACACTGCACTGACGAGCTATGGAGTTAGTAGGTTAGGAACTTTGGGTGTAGCTCGAACCTGCGACCCCTGGGTTGTGAAGTTAATTGGTATGATTAGGCACTGGTATGCTTTGCCGTGCACCCGAACTATGCCAGGCAGCGAGAAACTTGAGGTGCTCAGCAGACATGTTGTCCGATAGCCGTTAACATTATGTCAGACAACCAGATTGATAGCAAGACGCACACTGTGAAATGATTAGAACTTGAAACAATTATGTCCGACAAAATGTCTGGCAAGCACTTTGGATCTGTCATTTTCAAATTGTGTCAGACACGTCTGACAGTCTGACACATTTCGCAGTGTCTGCAGTAAGCACATTGAATAACATATTTTAACATTCAAGACTGAAGATAGATTTTCTTGACATTGTAGCTCATTATTTTATTAAAACATTGCAGTGTAATATGTATCAAATTTTTGTAAAAAAATGGAACTTAACTTTTGGAAAAAGGAAGTTGAACTTGAAGTCGAAAGCTACATCATTTAAAGACGTTGAAGCATGGTTGACTCCATCTTCGTGTCGAACGATACTTCGGCTAACACATCGAGTTAGAATTCGACCGTCTTAATCAACAAATCTCTTTAATTTTTGCGTTTTTGTTAACAAACCTCAATATTTGTTCATGTTCACATTGGTCGCACAAATATTATTATTTGTAAATAATAAGAGAAGCGTTTTTATTGGTCAGAGAGTAATTTGGATATGTTCGACCACTATCCTTACAACCCTGTGAAGCGAGGTTATCTATTCAATAAGCTAACCCCGTACCGAATGGTATGATGGTAATACCAGGCTACTGTCACAACAGTGTAACTCTGTTAACATAAGGCCTCTTAAACAGTATAACCTGAGTCGTATCGAGTGGCTGCGCCTAAGGAAATGGCTTTTTCCATAGCAAGGTTTGGCAACGATTTTGAAAAGTCATGCATTTCCAGCTGATCCTCGGGAATAAATCATTTCCAGTTCATTTTCACATTGATAACAATGGATATAGTGGTACCTTAGGCGACGAAACAACCAAAGTTCACGTAATATTCTTGCATAGTTTTTGTGCTTTATATATAAAGTTATACCACAACGTTCTGAAGGCAACAATTCGATTGGTTCCTGAAAGGGTCATCTGAACGTGACTTCTAATGCAAAGTCATCCGATCCAGTCAGCGGATAATATAGTCCAGTAGCGTCAGACTAGAGATGATTTTTAGCCGCATTTTTCAACGAACAATATTGGCTTAAAGATTAGCGAAAACCGGCCGGTTGGGTGAACGGGCCGGTTGGGTCGGGCGTTGCGATGTCGTTGAAAATTTGCGTTTAAGTTCGTATTCCTGTCATATTGTCAAAAGTTCTTGGTCAATCTTCATGAAACTTTACAGAAATGTTCCATGGATGGTCTTCTACCAAAGCTGTGAAAATGGTTCCTCTTCACAGCAAAAGATGGCCCCCCGAGCTAAAAATAGAATTATGTCTAAACGCCATTTTCTTCTACAAATATGGCTAGATTTTCAAATAATTTTACACAAATGTTTGTTTAGTGTTCCTCTACCAACTTTATTCAATGGTTCAGCCTCACTGCACAAAATAGCCGCTAGAGCTAAAAATAGAATTTGCGTTAAAGTTTCATATTCCTGTCATATTTTCAAAAGTTCTTAGTCAATCTTGATGAAACTTTACACTCCACCAAACTTGTTCAAATGGTTCCGCCTCACTGCACAAAATGGCCATTATAGCTAAAAATAGAATTTGCGTTTCACACCAATGTTCGTTAAGTAGTCCTCTACCAAACTTATCCAAATGGTTCCGCCTCACTGCACAAAATGGCCGCTAGAGCTCGACACGAAACGTTCATACTTCTTCACCAACATTGACTTGTACATGTACCCCCATCGGCAAAATAAATAATCCGGCTTTAATGCGGTTTTTCTTATTTTTTTCTTTTAATGAGATTGAGTTATATTATGAATTGCAGTGATTTATTTGCTAAGTGTTGTTTCTGTCAAAGATCTATCAATTAATAGATCTCTGGTTTCTGTAATTAACCAATAAACTTGTCCTTGAATCAAAATACTTGCACAAATGTACCTTGCAACAATATTCTTAACCTGAAAATAATAATTTCGTATTTGGTGTCAAAATTCAGCGTTTCTATTTTATGAAATAGAACATGTTAACCGAAATTAACAGCCTTTAGTAAATTGTATGGCTTTGTTGGTGAAACACCAAAAACACACAAAACATGTATCTTTTGCTATATTTATTTATGTCATTTATCGGAAATTGAGAGAGAAAAAGATGCAGATATGAATCTGTTTCAAACATATCACGGCTTTCTTGTATTATGTATATTGTCAATAACTGACATAAAACAATTCCCAACAATAGTTGTCTGTAAAACAGTTATGCCCCTCAAGGTTTAAAAAGCTCAAAAGGCTCATTTTAGATAATCAAGGGCCATAATTCCACAGTTACTGGGACGATTTGGTTGATTATCAAACTTATCCGAGATAATATCGCCCACAAAGATTTTCACCAAGTTTGGTGAAGATCGGCTATGAACTTTTGGACTTAAAGAACAGAAACGACTAAAAAGACCAATTTTAGATAACTCCACAATTCCTGGGCGATTTGGCCGATTATTAAACTTGGCCGAGATATTATGCCCACAAACATGTTCATGAAGATTGGAGGAACATTGTTGGAATTAAAGAGCGGAAAATGCTAAATCCGCCAATTTCAGATAAATCAAGGGTAACAACTCCACAACTCTTGAGGCGATTTGGCTGATAATCAAATTTGACCTAGATGTTATTATAACAAACAGTTTCATTAAGTTTGGTGACGATCGGATGAAAACTGTTGGGCTTAGTGAGCGGAAACGGCTAAAAAGGCCAATTTTAGATACTTCAAGGGCAATTACTCCACAATTCCTGGGGCAATTTAGCTGATTATCATATTTGACCTAGATATTAAGCCCACAAACATTTTCATAAAGTTTGGTGAAGATTGGATGAAAACTGTGGAAGTTAGAGAGCGGAAACGAAAGTGGCCTACCGACCGAAAGACATTAGCAAACCAATATACCCCGCCATCTTCGATGGGGGGCATAACAAATTCGGTTTGATATACATCCAATGCATGCATTTATTTGTTTGTCAAATAATATTTCAATGCCCGAAGATTAGAAAGAATACCAAATCGGCATAGTTTAAGATCTATTAATTAAGTAAATATATACCCTTTTATTAATTACGAAATAATATGTACTGCACTGATTACACATTACTGAACAAATGTTTATAGAGCAAAAAATGCATGTAAAATAAAATTATGTGCATAATACCTGTGAAAAAAATTCATATAAGCTCAGTGATATTTTTCTTTGCAAAAATTATACATATATTCAAAAATCTAAATCAAAATATATGTAGATCGATATATATGTATTTATTTAAATTCAAATCAAAAGGTATGTGTACATAATGTTTGAAGATCTTAATAAAAAACTGTATGGTTTCAAAAGGTGGGTGTATCATGCAAACACGTGTAACATTCTCCACTTCTGTTACTGAGTAATTGGTAGAGAAAAATAGCTGACATACAAATAGTATTATAAAACATTAAAATTTAGATTTTAAGATCAAGAAATAAGATAGTTAATGATATTATCAGACACATTGATTACAATAAAATACAAACATAAAAATAATAATAAATTATCAACAATTATAAAGAGTAAAATACAATTCTACTATAAAAATAAACAATATACAAATGACAATTTTTAAACAATGAATATCAAATAATGTAAAACAAATATGTACACAAAATCATATAAACAATATAATATTTGACAGTGAAAGTCAACCCACCAGTGGTTGCAATACAAATACATCAATAGCACCATTTGTGATAACATCCAATTAATTCACAGAACTAATTTTTTTAAATAAATTCGATTTTAGTTTTATATAGTGTGCTTAATATTTGTCACAGTCCACTGCATTATCGTATTTTAGGATATATACCTCGGACATGTTAACCTGCAAGAATATCATGAACTCTATTTGCATATGTTTGGCGCTCAATTGTTTCCAGTATATATACTCCGATTTGTTTCACAAGTTTAAAGGAATGTCTGGCGTCTTCTTCGTCAACATAACCTGTGCCCAGAATATATCAACTAGTATTAGCACCAACTGGGGGGATTGAGGTACCACTTCTTCGTCAACATAACCTGTGCCCAGAATATATCAACTAGTATTAGCACCAACTGGGGGGATTGAGGCACCACTTCTTCGTCAACATAACCTGTGCCCAGAATATATCAACTAGTATCAGCAACAATTGGGGGGATTGAGGCACCACTTCTTCGTCAACATAACCTGTGCCCAGAATATATCAACTAGTATTAGCACTAACTGGGGGGATTGAGGTACCACTTCTTCGTCAACATAACCTGTGGAGCTGGTATCTGTATGCCTGCATACTCGTCTATCCTGGATACATGGTTGTTTACCTGTAACATGAAAACAACACATTGTATTTCACGCTAAAATGACTAGCTTGTCGCTAACGAAATAAAATGAAAATTCTTTTTCAGACATGCTCTTAAATTACACGTAGGTATATTGATGTTATATTAAAGAGCTCTTGTTGCATGTCCTCTACATGCATTTTAATTATGATACTTAACAAGAGCTGTCGCTCGACTCTTCTTGGGCTTGTCAGAGTTACTGGCATTTTTTTTCTAAAACAAGAAATATGGAAATGCCACGAAAACCAAATTTTTCGAACAAAATGCCTTAAAGTCAGCACATCAATACAATTTTTAGTAATGGTGAACTTGACCTTGACCCCACCAACCGCATATGCAATCCCAAGCGAGGTCTCGATATAAGGTATCTATTTATTAAATTTCATTAAAAATCTCAATGTCTTCTCAAGCTATTGAGCGTAAACTGTTTGTCTGTTTTTAGTAAAGGTGACCTTGACCCCACCCACCCCATATGCAATCCCAAGCAAGGTCTAGATATAAGATATCAATGTATGAAGTTTAAATTAAAAAATCTCAATGTGTTCTCAAGCTATTAAGCGGAAACCATTTTTTATTTTTAGTAACGGTGACCTCAGCCTTGACCCCACCCACCCTATATGCAATCCCAAGCGAGCTCTCTATATAAGGTATCTATTAAGTTTCATTAACATATCTCAATGCATTATCTAGTTATTGAGCGGAAACCGTTTTTCTATTTTTAGTAACAGTGACCTTGACCTTAACCCCACCCACCCCATATGCAACCCAAATCAAGGTCTTGATATAAGGTATCTATATCTATAGTTTCATTAAAATATCTCAATGCGTTCTTAAGTTATTGAGCGGAAACCGTTTTTCTATTTTAGAAACAATGACCTTGACCTTTACCCAACATGCAATCCCAAGAGAGGTCTCGATATAAGGTATGTATGTATGAAGTTTCATTAATATATCTCAATGAGTTGTCAAGTTATTGAGCGGATACCGTTTTTCTATTTTTAGTAACAGTGACCTTGACCCCACCCACCCACATGCAATCACAAGCAAGGTCTCGCTATAAGGTATCTATGTTTGAAGTTTCATTACAATAGCTTAATCCGTTCTCGAGTTAGAGAGCGGGAACGAAAAATTTAGAAACTAGCTTACCGAAAAACTTTAACCTGTCCATATAGCTTATATGTATGTGTAAAAAGGCCCATAATTTTGACAAATTTCAAACTAGAGGTATCATAATTGGCCTATGAGTCCATTTTAATATAGGGAATAAGTGTTCTAAGTTTGAATGAAATCCCTACCGCCATTCCTAAGAAACCAGCTTACCGAAAAACTTTAACCTTTGCATATAGCTTATATGTAAAATGTCTAAGTGTAAAAGGGCCCATAATTTTGACAAATTTCAAATTAGAGTTATCAAAATTGGCCTATGAGTTCATTTTAATATAGGGAATAAGTGTTCGAAGTTTGAATAAAATTCCTCAAGCCATTCCTGAGAAACCAGCTTACCGAAAAAAGTATAAAAAGGCCCTAAATTTTGAAAAATTTCAAACAAGGCAGTCTAAAGCACAGCTATATCCCCCGCCGTGATCCTTCATTAGATTTTAACGGTGACTTTGAAGTATCACACTGACCTTAATCAGTTTCATGAAAATTCCTTAAGGGCATGGAGCTGACACAAAAATGGAGGCTCAAACATTTTACCTTTAAGCGTGACCTTGACCTTGAGGTGGCAAGACTGCTCCATGCCTTCTGCACATTGCCTCAATGTGATAAACATTTGATGCAAATCATGAAAATCCTTCAAAGGGCATAGGAGATATAGAACAGACACGAAAATGGACGCTCAAATATTTAACCTTCAAGTGTGACCTTGACCTTGAGCTGGCGTGAAAGGCCCATGCCTTCTGATCATCGTCTCAATGACCTAAAGATTTGAGCCAAGTTTCATGAAAATCCTTCAAAAGGCATAGGAGATATGGAGCGGACACGAAATGGAGGCTCGAATATTTGACCTTCAAGTGTGACCTTGACCTTGAGCCGGCGTGACTGACTCATGTCTTCTGCACATCATCTCAATGACCTAAACATTTGAGCCAAGTTTCATGAAAATCCTTCAAAGGGTATAGGAGATAAGGAGCAGACACGAAATCTAGGCTCGAATATTTGACCTTCAAGTGTGACCTTTACCTTGAGCCGGCGTAACTGACTCATGCCTTCTGCACATCGTCTCAATGACCTTAACATTTGAGCCAAGTTTCATGAAAATCCTTCAAAGGGTATAGGAGATATGGAGCGGACACGAAATACAGACGAAAATGGACGCTCAAACATTTAACCTTCAAGTGTGACCTTGACCTTGAGCTGGCGCCAAAAGCCCATGCCTTCTGCACATCGTCTCAATGACCTAAACATTTGAGCCAAGTTTCATTAAAATCCTTCAAAAGGCATAGGAGATATGGAGCGGACACGAATGGAGGCTCGAATATTTGACCTTCAAGTGTAACCTTGACCATGAGCCGGCGTGACTGACTCATGCCTTCTGCACATCGTCTCAATGACCTAAACATTTGAGCCAAGTTTCATGAAAATCCTTCAAAGGGTATAGGAGATATGGAGCGGACACGAAATCTAGGCTCAAATATTTGACCTTCAAGTGTGACCTTGACCTTGAGCCGGCGTGACTGACTCATGCCTTTGCACATTGTCTCAATGACCTTGACAGTTGAGCCAAGTTTCATGAAAATCCTTCAAAGGGTATAGGAGATATGGAGCGGACACGAAATGGAGGCTCGAATATTTGACCTTCAAGTGTGACCTTGACCTTGAGCCAGCGTGACTGACTCGTGCATTCTGCACATCGTCTCAATGACCTAAACATTTGAGCCAAGTTTCATGAAAATCCTTCAAAGGATATAGGAGATATGGAGCGGACACGAAAATGTTACGGACAGACAGACAGACGGACGGATGGACGGACGGACGGACAGACGAAGGGCATTCCTATAACCCCCCTCCCGCTTCACGGCGGGGGATTAACTAGAGTTACCTAACCAGGCCTATAGGTTCAATTCAGTGTGGGGAATAAATGTTTTAAGTTTAAATGAAATCCCCCAAGCCATTCCTGAGAAACTAGCTTACCAAAAAACTTTAACCTAGCTCAGACGCCGACGCTGGGGTGAGTATAATAGCTTGCCTTTTCTTAAAAAAGTCGAGCTAAAAAACCACAGTAGTGAGCAGCTTCTTCAGTTTCTGGGAAAGTATGCCAGACCTCTCACACAGCCAATCAAACTGTTCTGGATCTAGAAGGATTACTAGATAAACCGAAAGTGCGCATGCCGACATTTGGTGGTGTGTAGCCCACAAGCCTGCTGCATGGTACATTTATAAGCCTTTCTTATTATGTCAAAATGTGAAGTTTATATACTCCAAAATACTGGAAATCTTCAATAAATTAAAAACCAAAGAAATAAACACCACTAAAACACAATTAAAATAAATATTTATTTTTGTTTATTTCATATATACAATTGTTAACACATGTGACTTTGGGTTATTTTAATGCACTTTCAGTTATTTAAGTAACCGTAGATCCAGGATAAATAAGGAGTAACCAAAACACTGCCCCCTCTTGGCGTTCGAAAAATTCTGGTCAGGTTTCTTCTCACTGCAAAATGATTTTCTATGGCTGATAATATGAAGTTTGTGCCAGTGGCAGTTAACATGTTTGTATACCTTATGTCCAATAATGGATTAGTGACCTCGCAGGGAAAGTGAATGGGATCAATGATCAGAGAATCCTTTTATTTGTATTGCGTTGAACAAGTGGAGAATACCATGATATCCTGATATAAATTGTACACATGATAACATAATCATTGCGCTTTTGAGTAAAATAAATAAATTTCTTAATGTTTTTAGAAAAAACAACAACAAAATAAAATCAAACAAAAATGTGTTCATTTCAGTGTCATATTTAATTGAATTTGTGGTCATAGAAAATTTCGTAATTATAAGTTTTCTGTGGCCACTCACGAAATAAAAATGCAATCTTCCACTGAAAGCAGCAAATGTCCTGTACAACACCCACCTTGACCAGCATAGACACTACATCCATGGTGTGGGCCCAATCTCTGAAAACCTTCACCAAGCCCTGCACAAAGAAACTCCCTTCTGTTTTGTGTCTCCAGCTCACATGGCCTGTAATGGGGGAATTGTCATTATTAATAGCAATACCCAAGTGAAATTGTGTGCTAATGAAAGGGCATTGCAGTTTTCAATTACCACACAAAATAATGGCACAGCAATATTCAACTGTAATGCCTCGCAAAAAAGTATTGCATTTAATACCATGAATACACGTAGGAACAAACATTTATATCATTGAATATTTAAATAACAAGCTTGGGTAGGCTACCGGTATGTCATTGCAGTTATCATTTACAAGGCATGGGTTGGTATAACATTACAGTTACCAGTATGTCATTGCAGTTATCATTTACAAGGCATGGGTTGGTATAACATTACAGTTACCGGTATGTCATTGCAGTTATCATTTACAAGGCATGGGTTGGTATAACATTACAGTTACTGGTATGTCATTGCAGTTATCATTTACAAGGCATGGGTTGGTATAACATTACAGTTACCGGTATGTCATTGCAGTTATCATTTACAAGGCATGGGTTGGTATAACATTACAGTTTTCACTTAAAAGGAGAAGCAACATATATCACTGCATTTTTTTACTTAAAGGCCTAGTTTAAGGAATGTCTGGTCTGTCCATGAGGTATTCCACTGATCCACTCTGTAAATTGGTCCACCATAAAATCTCTTATCATTATCTGCAATCTTTTCTCTCAGCTGACTGAGCAATCGCTAAGTGCACAGTTTCAATTGATATCTACCTCTGCAGCAGTATACTGATCTCAACTGATTAGGGTCCCCACTCTGCTTCCACACTGTGACCACAGCAGGGTGCCAGTACACAGATGTTATCATTAAAGTATGGTAGGGTATTTCAATTTTCACAAAAAAGGTTCAGCTGCTTTTTATAAGATTAGTTAAGTATATCATTGCAGTTTTCACTTACCAATACCTGGCATGGTATGGTAAATACTTGCAGTTTTCACTAACAAGATATGACAGGCTACAACACTGAAATTTTTTACTAACATGGCATTGGTGCATCATTGAAGTTTTTTTCACTTATGGGGGTATATCACTGCAGTTTTCACTTACAATGTATGGCAGGATATACTGTTGCAGTTTTCACATATGAGGTCTGTTAGTATATACATATATCATACCAGTTTTTACTTACAATGTATGGCAGGGTACTAGTACTTTATTGCAGTTTTCACTTATAAGACATGGTAACTAGGTAGGGTACATCACTGCAATTGTTTTTCATTTACGGGTTACTGTACGGTACATCATTGCATTTTTCAATTATGATGTATTTGCGGGTATACCATTGCAGCTTTCACTTACAGGGTATGGTAGGATACATCATTGAAATTTTCACTTACAAGGTACGGCAGGGTACATCATTGCAGATTTCACTAACAAGGTATGGCAGAGTATATCATTGCAGTTTTCAATTACAAGATATAGTAGGGTATATCATTGCAGTTTTCACTTACAAAGTTTGGCAGACTATACTGTTGCAGTTTTCTATGACGGGTTATGGATGAATATATCATTGCAGTTTACACTTTAAAGGTATGGTAGATTATACTATATCAGTTTTCATTTACAATGTATGATGGGGTACACCATTGCAGTTTGCACTTATGACGCAAGTTAGGATATTTCATTGCAGTTTTCACTTACAAGTTACAAGGTATGGTAGGACACGTCACTGCATTTTACACTTACGAGGTATGGTGGAGTATGGCACTGCAGGTTTCATGACAAGTACATATCATTGCAGTTTTAACTAACAATGTATAGTAGTATATATCATTGCAGTTTTCACTTACGAGGTATGGTGGAGTATGCAATAAGAAAGTCCTGCATGTTGGCTATACGCCGTGCAGGCTGCTCCTCTACTGGTATCTTGTTCACATCAAATCCAACAGAGCATGTGCTTGGAGTAGCAAGGATACCTTTGTCCTCTGCATCTTACCAAGTAAAAACTGATTGGTAATTCATATTACAAAATACCTCACTTCCATAGGTAATCTGTAGACATCCCATTATTTGTCCAGTGATAATTGAAGCGAATTCATCTCTTTGATTTGGTTTAGAGGATCACGCCACTTTGTTGTATATACTAGATTAACAGTAGTCAGGCAATAGTCAAGTGCAGTTAACATAAACAGCAATCAACTCAACTAACATGGATATGAATACATTTCAATTGCAGTTACAATCAATATATTGCATGCCATTATGACCATTTTTCTATTTGGTACCTTTGTTGATATGATTTATAGACTTCTACTTTTGTTTACTAATTAAGTAGATGAAATAAAATTATTTTGGCGTTACAAAAATGGCAAATCCGTAACTTAAAAAAAATTCTTTAGAACAACAACATAAGTGGACTATAATAAAGGTTTAAAATTCTTACCTCCCCTGCAGGCATTCACAATGAAAAACTTTGGCTTGTATTGCAGTGCAGGGCACTTTGTGGCACTTAACTTATCATACAACTGATTGACCTGAAATGCACAAGAATACTGCCTAACAAACTGAATCATGGAGAATTTGATTTATGAGTTTGTAAATGGCCCATGCTGGAAGTATATGGGGAAATATACAATTGTGAACGAAGAAAAGGAGTAAATTGTCAAGGTATATACAGAAGGTACAAATTTTAAAATGCCATATGCCTTATGACATCAATTTTTACTCCATGTGTTTTGCATTTCATGATAAATATACCTTACTGTTCTCATTCTTCTTGATCATTAGTGTTCTATTTTTTCTAGGTCTTTACAGATTTAGTTAGCACTAGATCTGTATTTTTCTACATCATTTTACATCAATGTTCCTCAGGATTTTGAGCATCCAAAAATAGGGAAACATCCACAGCACAACAGCAGGGTGCTGCAACCTGCTCCTTTTTGGTTCCCCCCTGCAGCCCTTCTGGGTTGGTCAAGAATGAATGTTGATTATCTTTTAAAATTTAATGTATTTTAACGAATATTAAATGACAAAGCAACAGACCATGGCAAAAAAACGTAACTAGAAGCATTAAATTCAATAAAACCATTGGTTAAGCAAACGTTTAAAATGTTCAAATTGTGTCCGATTTTCAACCATGCGCTTTTTGAGCAGCACCCTGTATCTTTTCTGATCCTACATCTTTCCATACAAAATTACTCTAGACTGAGTAGATGCCTATATTTATATGCAGCCTGGTCGCTACATTATGATTATTATGCCCCTCTTTGAAGAAGTGGGGGTATCTTGCTTTGCAACTGTCCGTCGGTCGGTCGGTAGGTCAGTCCGTAGACCATTTCGTTTCTGCACGATATCTTGAGAACGCTTTGACCTACGATCATGAGAGTTGGTACGCTGATTACTTAGGAGAAAAGGAAGAACCCTATTAATTTTGAGGTCAAAGGTCAAGGTCACCATTGATAAAAATAGAAAAACAGTTTCCCCTCAATAACTTGAGAACGCATTGAGATATTTTAATGAAACTTTATACATAGATACCTTACATCGAGACCTCTCTTGGGATTGCATATGGGGTGGGTGGGTTCAAGGTCAAGGTCACCGTTACTAAAAATAGATAAACGGTAGACCATTTTGTTTCCGCACGATATCTTTAGAACGCATTGACATACGATCATGAACGTTGGTACGCTGGTTACTTGGGAGGAAAGAAAGAACCCTATAAATTTTGAGGTCAAAAGTCAAGGTCACCGTTGCTAAAAATAGAAAAACGGTTTCCCCTCAATAACTTCAGAACGCATCGAGATAAATTTAATGAAACTTCACATATAGATACCTTATATTGAGACCTCGCTTGGGATTGCATATGGGGTGGGTGGGGTCAAGGTCAAGGTCACCGTTACTAAAAATAGAAAAACGGTTTCCGCTCAATAACTTGAGAACGCATCGATATATTTTAATGAAACTTTATACATGGATACCTTACATCGAGACCTCGCTTGTAATTGCATATGGGGTGGGTAGGGTCAAGGTCAAGGTCACCATTACTAAAAATAGAAAAACGGTTTCCGCTGAATAACTTGAGAACGCATCGAGATATTTTAATGAAACTATATACATAAATACCTTATATTCAGACCTCGCTTGGGATTGCATATGGGGTTCGTGGGGTCAAGGTCAAGGTTACTAAAAATAGGAAAACAGCACAATAACTTGAGAACGCATAGAGATATTTTAATGAAACCTCATACATATATACCTTATATCGAGACCTCGCTTGGGATTGCATATGGGGTGAGTGGGGTCAAGGTCACCGTTGCTAAAAATAAAAAAACGGTTTCCGCTCAATAACTTGAGAACGCATCAAGATATTTTAATGAAACTTCATACATAGATACCTTATATTGAGACCTCTCTGGGATTTCATATGGGGTGGGTGGGGTCAAGGTCACCGTTGCTAAAAATAAAAAACCAGTGTCTGCTGAATAACTTGAGAACGCATTGAGATATTTTAATGAAACTAGATACATAGATACCTTATATTGAGACCTCGCTTGGGATTGCATATGGGATTGGTGGGGTCAAGGTCAAGGTCACCATTACTAAAAATAGAAAAACGGTCTCCGCTTAATAACTTGAGAACGCATCGAGATATTTTAATGAAAGTTCGTACATAGATACCTTATATTCAGACCTCGCTTGGGATTGCATATGGGGTTCGTGGGGTCAAGGTCACCATTACTAAAAATAGAAAAAATGGTTTCAGCACAATAACTTGAGAACGCATAGAGATATTTTAATGAAACCTCATACATATATACCTTATATCGAGACCTCGCTTGGGATTTCATATGGGGTGAGTGGGGTCAAGGTCACCGTTGCTAAAAAAAAAAAAAAGGTTTCCGCTCAATAACTTGAGAACGCATCAAGATATTTTAATGAAACTTCATACATAGATACCTTATATTGAGACCTCTCTGGGATTTCATATGGGGTGGGTGGGGTCAAGGTCAAGGTCACCATTACTAAATATAGAAAAATGGTTTCCGCTCAATAACTTGAGAACGCATCGAGATATTTTAATGAAACTTCATACATACATACCATATATCGAGACCTCGCTTGGGCTTGCATATTAAACAAATTTCTTAACAATTGCACATATTCACAACTTGGCTGCAAGTCGGGGGGCATACATGTTTTACAAACATCTCTTGTTTGTATTATTTATTACAATGGTATTTATCAAATTAACACACGAATATACACACGTAATTGATTTATTAAATTTTCATGCATAAAAACCAGTGTCAGGTTAATATTTCTAAACTATGGCACATAGTTTACTCAGAATATTGTTCTAGAGTTGAGTCTTTCTACTGTGTTAAATACATTTTCAAAGGTTATGTGCGAAACTGTTGTATCTGCTTAACATTACTATATCAGATACAACAGTTTTATGCTCAACCCTTGAAGTCAACCTTTCTAGATTTGTGAAGTTCTAGATATTATTTTACATTGTTACCTACATCAATAAACACTGCATCAACCCCATAAAGGTAATCATCAGACCCGTGCGTAAGTATTGCCACCACCAGGCAGTCCACAGACGGCAGCTGCTCATGTTGGGACAGAACCTCCAGATCTGCCTCAATCTCCTGGAGAAATGGAGAAACAAAAACATGAACACGGGAGGAATGAACAAACAACTAGCCAAAATTTTAGAAATTGTGGACAACAAATAGGCAAAACTGGAATAAATATGTTTTAAAACCTTACAAGGTCATATAGAATTATGACCACAGTTCAGTACAATATACAATTTAATTTATTAAATCTTATTGAAACTTAGAAATAAGGCTGGAATTTACTGTCATGCCTTACCCTTGCCGTAAGATTGGTCCTCTCTTCCACTCCAAACCCAAAACTTAGAAACAGATGTTTCAGGTTTGCGCAGTCAACATCTGTGCCCACCCTTTCCTCAAGATCTTTGCTGAATGTACTATTATTGATGATCAGGAGAAAGCCTCTAGGAGAGGACTCCATGCGGTACTCCTGAAAGCATTATGAAACAAAAATCCTGAGTACGGTTTCACGGGTTCGTTGTTGTTGTTGTTACAGATGCTGCTTATGTATTTGTCACAACATTTTCATTGGTTTTGCTGCTTGCTGTTGTTGTAGTGGTTGCTACTCTTGTTGCTGCTGTTATGAAACAAAAATCCTGAATTAAGTACGAAGGGTGTGTTGCTATTGTTGCTGTTGTAGAGTTGTTGCTGCTGACACAATTGTTTTTGTTGGCTAATGTTGTTGTTGTTGTGTTTGCTTCTGTAGTTGCTGCTGTGTTTAAATGGAAATAGTTATAAAACAAAAATTCCTGCATTAAGTGTTGTTAATGTTATTGCTATTGTTGTTGGGGCTGATATTCTTGTTGCAGCATTTTCATTTTAGTTGTGGCTAATGTTGTTGTTGTCAATGTGGTTGCTAATGTCACTGTCTTTGTCAATATTATTGTTGTAATCTTTTTATGAGTTTATATTTTTAAATATTAAGTTAATGGAAAGATTAAAAAAACAACAACACCACCAATCAATTCATCTAGTCAGAGAGAAACATGTATCTTAATCAGTATTTTAATGCTCTTTTTTACATTGATATAGATGGACAGAAATGTTTACTATATTTTTGTTTACCGAGCAGCTCAGCTGAACAATTATTTTACTTGCTGTCGCAAAGTCGGGCATATCTCAGTAGAGTAACGAGGAGTGGTGTGCATGAAATTACATAGCGTAACTCTGAATGTGTTTGCTCGGATGCTTGATATCGAGTGGCACCAAGTACTTTTGTAGCCATATACAGTATATTCCAAAGATAAATGCCCCCGCGGCCCTTACATTTTCCCAAGGGGGCGTTTAATATGAGTCCAGATGCCGTATTCACAAAGCTCCTTAGGGAAAACTTAAGTAACTTTCTTAAATTCATTAAATTCCTTAAGTCTCGTGCTATTTCTTGAATACCGGTAGGGTTTTTTACATTTAAGTTTTAAACTTATAAATATTGATTGGATGTTAAAGTATTTTAACATTTTGTAAACATAAATAATTGGATTTCAAATACAAAATGTGATCTGAAATTTCCATTTAAGTACAAAAAGTTAAGATTTCCCTTAGGAGTTTTGTGAATACCAGTCCAGTTCTTGGCATTCTGTCATATAGACCAGTATAGAGAAAGCATGATCATTTGACTGTGTAACTCATTCTGTCATATAGACCAGTATAGAGAAAGCATGATCATTTGACTGTGTAACTCATTCTGTCATATAGACCGGTATAGAGAAAACATGATCATTGGACTGTGTAACTCATTCTGTCATATAGACCAGTATAGAGAAAACATGATCATTTGACTGTGTAACTCATTCTGTCATACAGACCAGTATAGAGAAAGCATGATCATTTGACTGTGTAACTCATTCTGTCATATAGACCGGTATAGAGAAAACATGATCATTTGACTGTGTAACTCATTCTGTCATATAGACCAGTATAGAGAAAACATGATCATTTGACTGTGTAACTCATTATGTCATATAGACCAGTATAGAGAAAACATGATCATTTGACAGTGTAACTCATTCTGTCATATAGACCAGTATAGAGAAAACATGATCATTTGACTGTGTAACTCATTCTGTCATATAGACCAGTATACAGAAAACATGATCATTGGACTGTGTAACTCATTCTGTCATATAGACCAGTATAGAGAAAGCATGATCATTTGACTGTGTAACTCATTCTGTCATATAGACCAGTACAGTGAAAACATGATCATTTGACTGTGTAACTCATTCTGTCATATAGACCAGTATACAGAAAACATGATCATTGGACTGTGTAACTCATTCTGTCATATAGACCAGTATAGAGAAAGCATGATCATTTGACTGTGTAACTCATTCTGTCATATAGACCAGTATAGAGAAAACATGATCATTTGACTGTGTAACTCATTCTGCAAACAAGGTTTCAAAGATTTAAACAAGAGGGCCATGATGGCCCAAAGCGCTCACCTGAGAACGGGTACAGATGAAGACAATACTGTTGTGACAGGTAGGGAAAGATCAAGGATCTAAAAAGGTACAGGGTGCTGCTAAAAAAGAGCAGGGTGGAAAACCGGACACACATAATAAGATTTGCGCCCCCTGGAGGCCATGTTTTTTAATGAATCAAAATAACTGGAAGGAATTTGGTAGAGGGTCACCTAAGGAACATTTCTGTCAGTGTGAAATTATGTTAAAATCCAACAAGCAGTTTCTTAAATAAGAGTTTCTAATTTCTTTTAGCTTTTGGTTGTCATGGCAACCAATATATTCCTATGAATTGAAAGAATTTAGTAGAGGACTAACCCAGGAAAATTACTGTCAAGTTTCGTTAAAATCCACCCAGTGGTTTCAGGGAAGAAGTTGTTTGAAGTAAATTGCTGTTGACAGATGACAGACCATGGATGGTGACAGACCACAATGCTTACACTTGAGAACTTCGTGTTCAGGTGAAAAACCAATAATGATGACCTATACACCTGTAAGAATTGAACCTAACCACAGGAAACATTTGAATTAGAAATGATAATATTAATAATTATTACAAACTTATAAATTATTATAATTATTAAAATTTATAATAATTATTATAATATAAAACCTACATTCCATTTTTGGGACAAAAGACTGTGGATCTTATAGCAGCACTGATCACAGTAGTAGGCAATGGGAGACCACAACTGTCAAAGTATATAATTTGATCTGCATTTGCTTGGACGGTACACAGCATGTTTATGCCGGGCTCATTTCCTCCATGCGCATGATAGACATCGTTGCCAAGATAGCCATGACTTGTGCATGTTTTCTTTCTTTCTTTCAAAGTAGCTTGTTCCTGTAATAAAACAACAAATTTATACTGAATACATTATGTATTAATTTAGAACAATTTATTTAAGACTATATAACAATATTTTACATTGCTCGAATTGCTTGGCAACATGGATTAACATCATAATTATGGAATATACATGGTACAAACCTTTAGACATGCACTGACATTCCGAAAAGTGCCTGACCAAAGGACATGAAAGACTGGTTATTTTCCAGCTGGTCCTGTAAATGATCAAATTCAGCAGAACCTGTAAAATGTATACTTATTCCATAATCAGGTCCATTTTTTTGAATTGGGTCTTGTGGTTCTGACACAACCACATGACCGAATGTCCAGTAAATCCCAAACACTTATTGGAATGTCTGGATACATGAAATCAGTCCATTCTGAATTTTAGAGCTATTTTTGTATGTGTATGTGACAAAACCCACAACAATCAATGGCTTGCGGCGACTCCGACAGCGAGTAAACTAATGTTTATATTACAAGCATTCTAATTAGCTGTAAAACATGAATTTGCAGCTTGTTAACTTTCTGACATGTCAAAATGATGCTATACAAGAAGCTGATATTTATCAAAATATGTTTATGTCAGACGAAGTGTACCATTGCTGAAGCGTATCAGAACAAAATGTACCATAATTATCGCAGAATGAAGGCAAGTATACCATCCATCCCAGGATCCCTGTACAATAATGGACACTTTTCACACATTTTTGATTACTATACTGTAAGTATCTAGTGTGTGTTGTGAATTTTTATTGAGTGCACCGGGATTATCTCCCGTATGGCCATCGCCCCTAGAACACTTGTTATTTTGGTTATAGGGGTTAGTGCAAGATACAGTAACAGAAGACGCCCAGTTCCAGAGGCGACCTGGGTCTTGAAGTGCCCAGTGTGAAGCACTAGTACACTGCACTGACGAGCTATGGAGTTAGTAGGTTAGGAACTTTGGGTGTAGCTCGAACCTGCGACCCCTGGGTTGTGAAGTTAATTGGTATGATTAGGCACTGGTATGCTTTGCCGTGCACCCGAACTATGCCAGGCAGCGAGAAACTTGAGGTGCTCAGCAGACATGTTGTCCGATAGCCGTTAACATTATGTCAGACAACCAGATTGATAGCAAGACGCACACTGTGAAATGATTAGAACTTGAAACAATTATGTCCGACAAAATGTCTGGCAAGCACTTTGGATCTGTCATTTTCAAATTGTGTCAGACATGTCTGACAGTCTGACACATTTCGCAGTGTCTGCAGTAAGCACATTGAATAACATATTTTAACATTCAAGACTGAAGATAGATTTTCTTGACATTGTAGCTCATTATTTTATTAAAACATTGCAGTGTAATATGTATCAAATTTTTGTAAAAAAATGGAACTTAACTTTTGGAAAAAGGAAGTTGAACTTGAAGTCGAAAGCTACATCATTTAAAGACGTTGAAGCATGGTTGACTCCATCTTCGTGTCGAACGATACTTCGGCTAACACATCGAGTTAGAATTCGACCGTCTTAATCAACAAATCTCTTTAATTTTTGCGTTTTTGTTAACAAACCTCAATATTTGTTCATGTTCACATTGGTCGCACAAATATTATTATTTGTAAATAATAAGAGAAGCGTTTTTATTGGTCAGAGAGTAATTTGGATATGTTCGACCACTATCCTTACAACCCTGTGAAGCGAGGTTATCTATTCAATAAGCTAACCCCGTACCGAATGGTATGATGGTAATACCAGGCTACTGTCACAACAGTGTAACTCTGTTAACATAAGGCCTCTTAAACAGTATAACCTGAGTCGTATCGAGTGGCTGCGCCTAAGGAAATGGCTTTTTCCATAGCAAGGTTTGGCAACGATTTTGAAAAGTCATGCATTTCCAGCTGATCCTCGGGAATAAATCATTTCCAGTTCATTTTCACATTGATAACAATGGATATAGTGGTACCTTAGGCGACGAAACAACCAAAGTTCACGTAATATTCTTGCATAGTTTTTGTGCTTTATATATAAAGTTATACCACAACGTTCTGAAGGCAACAATTCGATTGGTTCCTGAAAGGGTCATCTGAACGTGACTTCTAATGCAAAGTCATCCGATCCAGTCAGCGGATAATATAGTCCAGTAGCGTCAGACTAGAGATGATTTTTAGCCGCATTTTTCAACGAACAATATTGGCTTAAAGATTAGCGAAAACCGGCCGGTTGGGTGAACGGGCCGGTTGGGTCGGGCGTTGCGATGTCGTTGAAAATTTGCGTTTAAGTTCGTATTCCTGTCATATTGTCAAAAGTTCTTGGTCAATCTTCATGAAACTTTACAGAAATGTTCCATGGATGGTCTTCTACCAAAGCTGTGAAAATGGTTCCTCTTCACAGCAAAAGATGGCCCCCCGAGCTAAAAATAGAATTATGTCTAAACGCCATTTTCTTCTACAAATATGGCTAGATTTTCAAATAATTTTACACAAATGTTTGTTTAGTGTTCCTCTACCAACTTTATTCAATGGTTCAGCCTCACTGCACAAAATAGCCGCTAGAGCTAAAAATAGAATTTGCGTTAAAGTTTCATATTCCTGTCATATTTTCAAAAGTTCTTAGTCAATCTTGATGAAACTTTACACTCCACCAAACTTGTTCAAATGGTTCCGCCTCACTGCACAAAATGGCCATTATAGCTAAAAATAGAATTTGCGTTTCACACCAATGTTCGTTAAGTAGTCCTCTACCAAACTTATCCAAATGGTTCCGCCTCACTGCACAAAATGGCCGCTAGAGCTCGACACGAAACGTTCATACTTCTTCACCAACATTGACTTGTACATGTACCCCCATCGGCAAAATAAATAATCCGGCTTTAATGCGGTTTTTCTTATTTTTTTCTTTTAATGAGATTGAGTTATATTATGAATTGCAGTGATTTATTTGCTAAGTGTTGTTTCTGTCAAAGATCTATCAATTAATAGATCTCTGGTTTCTGTAATTAACCAATAAACTTGTCCTTGAATCAAAATACTTGCACAAATGTACCTTGCAACAATATTCTTAACCTGAAAATAATAATTTCGTATTTGGTGTCAAAATTCAGTGTTTCTATTTTATGAAATAGAACATGTTAACCGAAATTAACAGCCTTTAGTAAATTGTATGGCTTTGTTGGTGAAACACCAAAAACACACAAAACATGTATCTTTTGCTATATTTATTTATGTCATTTATCGGAAATTGAGAGAGAAAAAGATGCAGATATGAATCTGTTTCAAACATATCACGGCTTTCTTGTATTATGTATATTGTCAATAACTGACATAAAACAATTCCCAACAATAGTTGTCTGTAAAACAGTTATGCCCCTCAAGGTTTAAAAAGCTCAAAAGGCTCATTTTAGATAATCAAGGGCCATAATTCCACAGTTACTGGGACGATTTGGTTGATTATCAAACTTATCCGAGATAATATCGCCCACAAAGATTTTCACCAAGTTTGGTGAAGATCGGCTATGAACTTTTGGACTTAAAGAACAGAAACGACTAAAAAGACCAATTTTAGATAACTCCACAATTCCTGGGCGATTTGGCCGATTATTAAACTTGGCCGAGATATTATGCCCACAAACATGTTCATGAAGATTGGAGGAACATTGTTGGAATTAAAGAGCGGAAAATGCTAAATCCGCCAATTTCAGATAAATCAAGGGTAACAACTCCACAACTCTTGAGGCGATTTGGCTGATAATCAAATTTGACCTAGATGTTATTATAACAAACAGTTTCATTAAGTTTGGTGACGATCGGATGAAAACTGTTGGGCTTAGTGAGCGGAAACGGCTAAAAAGGCCAATTTTAGATACTTCAAGGGCAATTACTCCACAATTCCTGGGGCAATTTAGCTGATTATCATATTTGACCTAGATATTAAGCCCACAAACATTTTCATAAAGTTTGGTGAAGATTGGATGAAAACTGTGGAAGTTAGAGAGCGGAAACGAAAGTGGCCTACCGACCGAAAGACATTAGCAAACCAATATACCCCGCCATCTTCGATGGGGGGCATAACAAATTCGGTTTGATATACATCCAATGCATGCATTTATTTGTTTGTCAAATAATATTTCAATGCCCGAAGATTAGAAAGAATACCAAATCGGCATAGTTTAAGATCTATTAATTAAGTAAATATATACCCTTTTATTAATTACGAAATAATATGTACTGCACTGATTACACATTACTGAACAAATGTTTATAGAGCAAAAAATGCATGTAAAATAAAATTATGTGCATAATACCTGTGAAAAAAATTCATATAAGCTCAGTGATATTTTTCTTTGCAAAAATTATACATATATTCAAAAATCTAAATCAAAATATATGTAGATCGATATATATGTATTTATTTAAATTCAAATCAAAAGGTATGTGTACATAATGTTTGAAGATCTTAATAAAAAACTGTATGGTTTCAAAAGGTGGGTGTATCATGCAAACACGTGTAACATTCTCCACTTCTGTTACTGAGTAATTGGTAGAGAAAAATAGCTGACATACAAATAGTATTATAAAACATTAAAATTTAGATTTTAAGATCAAGAAATAAGATAGTTAATGATATTATCAGACACATTGATTACAATAAAATACAAACATAAAAATAATAATAAATTATCAACAATTATAAAGAGTAAAATACAATTCTACTATAAAAATAAACAATATACAAATGACAATTTTTAAACAATGAATATCAAATAATGTAAAACAAATATGTACACAAAATCATATAAACAATATAATATTTGACAGTGAAAGTCAACCCACCAGTGGTTGCAATACAAATACATCAATAGCACCATTTGTGATAACATCCAATTAATTCACAGAACTAATTTTTTTAAATAAATTCGATTTTAGTTTTATATAGTGTGCTTAATATTTGTCACAGTCCACTGCATTATCGTATTTTAGGATATATACCTCGGACATGTTAACCTGCAAGAATATCATGAACTCTATTTGCATATGTTTGGCGCTCAATTGTTTCCAGTATATATACTCCGATTTGTTTCACAAGTTTAAAGGAATGTCTGGCGTCTTCTTCGTCAACATAACCTGTGCCCAGAATATATCAACTAGTATTAGCACCAACTGGGGGGATTGAGGTACCACTTCTTCGTCAACATAACCTGTGCCCAGAATATATCAACTAGTATTAGCACCAACTGGGGGGATTGAGGCACCACTTCTTCGTCAACATAACCTGTGCCCAGAATATATCAACTAGTATCAGCAACAATTGGGGGGATTGAGGCACCACTTCTTCGTCAACATAACCTGTGCCCAGAATATATCAACTAGTATTAGCACTAACTGGGGGGATTGAGGTACCACTTCTTCGTCAACATAACCTGTGGAGCTGGTATCTGTATGCCTGCATACTCGTCTATCCTGGATACATGGTTGTTTACCTGTAACATGAAAACAACACATTGTATTTCACGCTAAAATGACTAGCTTGTCGCTAACGAAATAAAATGAAAATTCTTTTTCAGACATGCTCTTAAATTACACGTAGGTATATTGATGTTATATTAAAGAGCTCTTGTTGCATGTCCTCTACATGCATTTTAATTATGATACTTAACAAGAGCTGTCGCTCGACTCTTCTTGGGCTTGTCAGAGTTACTGGCATTTTTTTTCTAAAACAAGAAATATGGAAATGCCACGAAAACCAAATTTTTCGAACAAAATGCCTTAAAGTCAGCACATCAATACAATTTTTAGTAATGGTGAACTTGACCTTGACCCCACCAACCGCATATGCAATCCCAAGCGAGGTCTCGATATAAGGTATCTATTTATTAAATTTCATTAAAAATCTCAATGTCTTCTCAAGCTATTGAGCGTAAACTGTTTGTCTGTTTTTAGTAAAGGTGACCTTGACCCCACCCACCCCATATGCAATCCCAAGCAAGGTCTAGATATAAGATATCAATGTATGAAGTTTAAATTAAAAAATCTCAATGTGTTCTCAAGCTATTAAGCGGAAACCATTTTTTATTTTTAGTAACGGTGACCTCAGCCTTGACCCCACCCACCCTATATGCAATCCCAAGCGAGCTCTCTATATAAGGTATCTATTAAGTTTCATTAACATATCTCAATGCATTATCTAGTTATTGAGCGGAAACCGTTTTTCTATTTTTAGTAACAGTGACCTTGACCTTAACCCCACCCACCCCATATGCAACCCAAATCAAGGTCTTGATATAAGGTATCTATATCTATAGTTTCATTAAAATATCTCAATGCGTTCTTAAGTTATTGAGCGGAAACCGTTTTTCTATTTTAGAAACAATGACCTTGACCTTTACCCAACATGCAATCCCAAGAGAGGTCTCGATATAAGGTATGTATGTATGAAGTTTCATTAATATATCTCAATGAGTTGTCAAGTTATTGAGCGGATACCGTTTTTCTATTTTTAGTAACAGTGACCTTGACCCCACCCACCCACATGCAATCACAAGCAAGGTCTCGCTATAAGGTATCTATGTTTGAAGTTTCATTACAATAGCTTAATCCGTTCTCGAGTTAGAGAGCGGGAACGAAAAATTTAGAAACTAGCTTACCGAAAAACTTTAACCTGTCCATATAGCTTATATGTATGTGTAAAAAGGCCCATAATTTTGACAAATTTCAAACTAGAGGTATCATAATTGGCCTATGAGTCCATTTTAATATAGGGAATAAGTGTTCTAAGTTTGAATGAAATCCCTACCGCCATTCCTAAGAAACCAGCTTACCGAAAAACTTTAACCTTTGCATATAGCTTATATGTAAAATGTCTAAGTGTAAAAGGGCCCATAATTTTGACAAATTTCAAATTAGAGTTATCAAAATTGGCCTATGAGTTCATTTTAATATAGGGAATAAGTGTTCGAAGTTTGAATAAAATTCCTCAAGCCATTCCTGAGAAACCAGCTTACCGAAAAAAGTATAAAAAGGCCCTAAATTTTGAAAAATTTCAAACAAGGCAGTCTAAAGCACAGCTATATCCCCCGCCGTGATCCTTCATTAGATTTTAACGGTGACTTTGAAGTATCACACTGACCTTAATCAGTTTCATGAAAATTCCTTAAGGGCATGGAGCTGACACAAAAATGGAGGCTCAAACATTTTACCTTTAAGCGTGACCTTGACCTTGAGGTGGCAAGACTGCTCCATGCCTTCTGCACATTGCCTCAATGTGATAAACATTTGATGCAAATCATGAAAATCCTTCAAAGGGCATAGGAGATATAGAACAGACACGAAAATGGACGCTCAAATATTTAACCTTCAAGTGTGACCTTGACCTTGAGCTGGCGTGAAAGGCCCATGCCTTCTGATCATCGTCTCAATGACCTAAAGATTTGAGCCAAGTTTCATGAAAATCCTTCAAAAGGCATAGGAGATATGGAGCGGACACGAAATGGAGGCTCGAATATTTGACCTTCAAGTGTGACCTTGACCTTGAGCCGGCGTGACTGACTCATGTCTTCTGCACATCATCTCAATGACCTAAACATTTGAGCCAAGTTTCATGAAAATCCTTCAAAGGGTATAGGAGATAAGGAGCAGACACGAAATCTAGGCTCGAATATTTGACCTTCAAGTGTGACCTTTACCTTGAGCCGGCGTAACTGACTCATGCCTTCTGCACATCGTCTCAATGACCTTAACATTTGAGCCAAGTTTCATGAAAATCCTTCAAAGGGTATAGGAGATATGGAGCGGACACGAAATACAGACGAAAATGGACGCTCAAACATTTAACCTTCAAGTGTGACCTTGACCTTGAGCTGGCGCCAAAAGCCCATGCCTTCTGCACATCGTCTCAATGACCTAAACATTTGAGCCAAGTTTCATTAAAATCCTTCAAAAGGCATAGGAGATATGGAGCGGACACGAATGGAGGCTCGAATATTTGACCTTCAAGTGTAACCTTGACCATGAGCCGGCGTGACTGACTCATGCCTTCTGCACATCGTCTCAATGACCTAAACATTTGAGCCAAGTTTCATGAAAATCCTTCAAAGGGTATAGGAGATATGGAGCGGACACGAAATCTAGGCTCAAATATTTGACCTTCAAGTGTGACCTTGACCTTGAGCCGGCGTGACTGACTCATGCCTTTGCACATTGTCTCAATGACCTTGACAGTTGAGCCAAGTTTCATGAAAATCCTTCAAAGGGTATAGGAGATATGGAGCGGACACGAAATGGAGGCTCGAATATTTGACCTTCAAGTGTGACCTTGACCTTGAGCCAGCGTGACTGACTCGTGCATTCTGCACATCGTCTCAATGACCTAAACATTTGAGCCAAGTTTCATGAAAATCCTTCAAAGGATATAGGAGATATGGAGCGGACACGAAAATGTTACGGACAGACAGACAGACGGACGGATGGACGGACGGACGGACAGACGAAGGGCATTCCTATAACCCCCCTCCCGCTTCACGGCGGGGGATTAACTAGAGTTACCTAACCAGGCCTATAGGTTCAATTCAGTGTGGGGAATAAATGTTTTAAGTTTAAATGAAATCCCCCAAGCCATTCCTGAGAAACTAGCTTACCAAAAAACTTTAATCTAGCTCAGACGCCGACGCTGGGGTGAGTATAATAGCTTGCCTTTTCTTAAAAAAGTCGAGCTAAAAAACCACAGTAGTGAGCAGCTTCTTCAGTTTCTGGGAAAGTATGCCAGACCTCTCACACAGCCAATCAAACTGTTCTGGATCTAGAAGGATTACTAGATAAACCGAAAGTGCGCATGCCGACATTTGGTGGTGTGTAGCCCACAAGCCTGCTGCATGGTACATTTATAAGCCTTTCTTATTATGTCAAAATGTGAAGTTTATATACTCCAAAATACTGGAAATCTTCAATAAATTAAAAACCAAAGAAATAAACACCACTAAAACACAATTAAAATAAATATTTATTTTTGTTTATTTCATATATACAATTGTTAACACATGTGACTTTGGGTTATTTTAATGCACTTTCAGTTATTTAAGTAACCGTAGATCCAGGATAAATAAGGAGTAACCAAAACACTGCCCCCTCTTGGCGTTCGAAAAATTCTGGTCAGGTTTCTTCTCACTGCAAAATGATTTTCTATGGCTGATAATATGAAGTTTGTGCCAGTGGCAGTTAACATGTTTGTATACCTTATGTCCAATAATGGATTAGTGACCTCGCAGGGAAAGTGAATGGGATCAATGATCAGAGAATCCTTTTATTTGTATTGCGTTGAACAAGTGGAGAATACCATGATATCCTGATATAAATTGTACACATGATAACATAATCATTGCGCTTTTGAGTAAAATAAATAAATTTCTTAATGTTTTTAGAAAAAACAACAACAAAATAAAATCAAACAAAAATGTGTTCATTTCAGTGTCATATTTAATTGAATTTGTGGTCATAGAAAATTTCGTAATTATAAGTTTTCTGTGGCCACTCACGAAATAAAAATGCAATCTTCCACTGAAAGCAGCAAATGTCCTGTACAACACCCACCTTGACCAGCATAGACACTACATCCATGGTGTGGGCCCAATCTCTGAAAACCTTCACCAAGCCCTGCACAAAGAAACTCCCTTCTGTTTTGTGTCTCCAGCTCACATGGCCTGTAATGGGGGAATTGTCATTATTAATAGCAATACCCAAGTGAAATTGTGTGCTAATGAAAGGGCATTGCAGTTTTCAATTACCACACAAAATAATGGCACAGCAATATTCAACTGTAATGCCTCGCAAAAAAGTATTGCATTTAATACCATGAATACACGTAGGAACAAACATTTATATCATTGAATATTTAAATAACAAGCTTGGGTAGGCTACCGGTATGTCATTGCAGTTATCATTTACAAGGCATGGGTTGGTATAACATTACAGTTACCAGTATGTCATTGCAGTTATCATTTACAAGGCATGGGTTGGTATAACATTACAGTTACCGGTATGTCATTGCAGTTATCATTTACAAGGCATGGGTTGGTATAACATTACAGTTACTGGTATGTCATTGCAGTTATCATTTACAAGGCATGGGTTGGTATAACATTACAGTTACCGGTATGTCATTGCAGTTATCATTTACAAGGCATGGGTTGGTATAACATTACAGTTTTCACTTAAAAGGAGAAGCAACATATATCACTGCATTTTTTTACTTAAAGGCCTAGTTTAAGGAATGTCTGGTCTGTCCATGAGGTATTCCACTGATCCACTCTGTAAATTGGTCCACCATAAAATCTCTTATCATTATCTGCAATCTTTTCTCTCAGCTGACTGAGCAATCGCTAAGTGCACAGTTTCAATTGATATCTACCTCTGCAGCAGTATACTGATCTCAACTGATTAGGGTCCCCACTCTGCTTCCACACTGTGACCACAGCAGGGTGCCAGTACACAGATGTTATCATTAAAGTATGGTAGGGTATTTCAATTTTCACAAAAAAGGTTCAGCTGCTTTTTATAAGATTAGTTAAGTATATCATTGCAGTTTTCACTTACCAATACCTGGCATGGTATGGTAAATACTTGCAGTTTTCACTAACAAGATATGACAGGCTACAACACTGAAATTTTTTACTAACATGGCATTGGTGCATCATTGAAGTTTTTTTCACTTATGGGGGTATATCACTGCAGTTTTCACTTACAATGTATGGCAGGATATACTGTTGCAGTTTTCACATATGAGGTCTGTTAGTATATACATATATCATACCAGTTTTTACTTACAATGTATGGCAGGGTACTAGTACTTTATTGCAGTTTTCACTTATAAGACATGGTAACTAGGTAGGGTACATCACTGCAATTGTTTTTCATTTACGGGTTACTGTACGGTACATCATTGCATTTTTCAATTATGATGTATTTGCGGGTATACCATTGCAGCTTTCACTTACAGGGTATGGTAGGATACATCATTGAAATTTTCACTTACAAGGTACGGCAGGGTACATCATTGCAGATTTCACTAACAAGGTATGGCAGAGTATATCATTGCAGTTTTCAATTACAAGATATAGTAGGGTATATCATTGCAGTTTTCACTTACAAAGTTTGGCAGACTATACTGTTGCAGTTTTCTATGACGGGTTATGGATGAATATATCATTGCAGTTTACACTTTAAAGGTATGGTAGATTATACTATATCAGTTTTCATTTACAATGTATGATGGGGTACACCATTGCAGTTTGCACTTATGACGCAAGTTAGGATATTTCATTGCAGTTTTCACTTACAAGTTACAAGGTATGGTAGGACACGTCACTGCATTTTACACTTACGAGGTATGGTGGAGTATGGCACTGCAGGTTTCATGACAAGTACATATCATTGCAGTTTTAACTAACAATGTATAGTAGTATATATCATTGCAGTTTTCACTTACGAGGTATGGTGGAGTATGCAATAAGAAAGTCCTGCATGTTGGCTATACGCCGTGCAGGCTGCTCCTCTACTGGTATCTTGTTCACATCAAATCCAACAGAGCATGTGCTTGGAGTAGCAAGGATACCTTTGTCCTCTGCATCTTACCAAGTAAAAACTGATTGGTAATTCATATTACAAAATACCTCACTTCCATAGGTAATCTGTAGACATCCCATTATTTGTCCAGTGATAACTGAAGCGAATTCATCTCTTTGATTTGGTTTAGAGGATCACGCCACTTTGTTGTATATACTAGATTAACAGTAGTCAGGCAATAGTCAAGTGCAGTTAACATAAACAGCAATCAACTCAACTAACATGGATATGAATACATTTCAATTGCAGTTACAATCAATATATTGCATGCCATTATGACCATTTTTCTATTTGGTACCTTTGTTGATATGATTTATAGACTTCTACTTTTGTTTACTAATTAAGTAGATGAAATAAAATTATTTTGGCGTTACAAAAATGGCAAATCCGTAACTTAAAAAAAATTCTTTAGAACAACAACATAAGTGGACTATAATAAAGGTTTAAAATTCTTACCTCCCCTGCAGGCATTCACAATGAAAAACTTTGGCTTGTATTGCAGTGCAGGGCACTTTGTGGCACTTAACTTATCATACAACTGATTGACCTGAAATGCACAAGAATACTGCCTAACAAACTGAATCATGGAGAATTTGATTTATGAGTTTGTAAATGGCCCATGCTGGAAGTATATGGGGAAATATACAATTGTGAACGAAGAAAAGGAGTAAATTGTCAAGGTATATACAGAAGGTACAAATTTTAAAATGCCATATGCCTTATGACATCAATTTTTACTCCATGTGTTTTGCATTTCATGATAAATATACCTTACTGTTCTCATTCTTCTTGATCATTAGTGTTCTATTTTTTCTAGGTCTTTACAGATTTAGTTAGCACTAGATCTGTATTTTTCTACATCATTTTACATCAATGTTCCTCAGGATTTTGAGCATCCAAAAATAGGGAAACATCCACAGCACAACAGCAGGGTGCTGCAACCTGCTCCTTTTTGGTTCCCCCCTGCAGCCCTTCTGGGTTGGTCAAGAATGAATGTTGATTATCTTTTAAAATTTAATGTATTTTAACGAATATTAAATGACAAAGCAACAGACCATGGCAAAAAAACGTAACTAGAAGCATTAAATTCAATAAAACCATTGGTTAAGCAAACGTTTAAAATGTTCAAATTGTGTCCGATTTTCAACCATGCGCTTTTTGAGCAGCACCCTGTATCTTTTCTGATCCTACATCTTTCCATACAAAATTACTCTAGACTGAGTAGATGCCTATATTTATATGCAGCCTGGTCGCTACATTATGATTATTATGCCCCTCTTTGAAGAAGTGGGGGTATCTTGCTTTGCAACTGTCCGTCGGTCGGTCGGTAGGTCAGTCCGTAGACCATTTCGTTTCTGCACGATATCTTGAGAACGCTTTGACCTACGATCATGAGAGTTGGTACGCTGATTACTTAGGAGAAAAGGAAGAACCCTATTAATTTTGAGGTCAAAGGTCAAGGTCACCATTGATAAAAATAGAAAAACAGTTTCCCCTCAATAACTTGAGAACGCATTGAGATATTTTAATGAAACTTTATACATAGATACCTTACATCGAGACCTCTCTTGGGATTGCATATGGGGTGGGTGGGTTCAAGGTCAAGGTCACCGTTACTAAAAATAGATAAACGGTAGACCATTTTGTTTCCGCACGATATCTTTAGAACGCATTGACATACGATCATGAACGTTGGTACGCTGGTTACTTGGGAGGAAAGAAAGAACCCTATAAATTTTGAGGTCAAAAGTCAAGGTCACCGTTGCTAAAAATAGAAAAACGGTTTCCCCTCAATAACTTCAGAACGCATCGAGATAAATTTAATGAAACTTCACATATAGATACCTTATATTGAGACCTCGCTTGGGATTGCATATGGGGTGGGTGGGGTCAAGGTCAAGGTCACCGTTACTAAAAATAGAAAAACGGTTTCCGCTCAATAACTTGAGAACGCATCGATATATTTTAATGAAACTTTATACATGGATACCTTACATCGAGACCTCGCTTGTAATTGCATATGGGGTGGGTAGGGTCAAGGTCAAGGTCACCATTACTAAAAATAGAAAAACGGTTTCCGCTGAATAACTTGAGAACGCATCGAGATATTTTAATGAAACTATATACATAAATACCTTATATTCAGACCTCGCTTGGGATTGCATATGGGGTTCGTGGGGTCAAGGTCAAGGTTACTAAAAATAGGAAAACAGCACAATAACTTGAGAACGCATAGAGATATTTTAATGAAACCTCATACATATATACCTTATATCGAGACCTCGCTTGGGATTGCATATGGGGTGAGTGGGGTCAAGGTCACCGTTGCTAAAAATAAAAAAACGGTTTCCGCTCAATAACTTGAGAACGCATCAAGATATTTTAATGAAACTTCATACATAGATACCTTATATTGAGACCTCTCTGGGATTTCATATGGGGTGGGTGGGGTCAAGGTCACCGTTGCTAAAAATAAAAAACCAGTGTCTGCTGAATAACTTGAGAACGCATTGAGATATTTTAATGAAACTAGATACATAGATACCTTATATTGAGACCTCGCTTGGGATTGCATATGGGATTGGTGGGGTCAAGGTCAAGGTCACCATTACTAAAAATAGAAAAACGGTCTCCGCTTAATAACTTGAGAACGCATCGAGATATTTTAATGAAAGTTCGTACATAGATACCTTATATTCAGACCTCGCTTGGGATTGCATATGGGGTTCGTGGGGTCAAGGTCACCATTACTAAAAATAGAAAAAATGGTTTCAGCACAATAACTTGAGAACGCATAGAGATATTTTAATGAAACCTCATACATATATACCTTATATCGAGACCTCGCTTGGGATTTCATATGGGGTGAGTGGGGTCAAGGTCACCGTTGCTAAAAAAAAAAAAAAGGTTTCCGCTCAATAACTTGAGAACGCATCAAGATATTTTAATGAAACTTCATACATAGATACCTTATATTGAGACCTCTCTGGGATTTCATATGGGGTGGGTGGGGTCAAGGTCAAGGTCACCATTACTAAATATAGAAAAATGGTTTCCGCTCAATAACTTGAGAACGCATCGAGATATTTTAATGAAACTTCATACATACATACCATATATCGAGACCTCGCTTGGGCTTGCATATTAAACAAATTTCTTAACAATTGCACATATTCACAACTTGGCTGCAAGTCGGGGGGCATACATGTTTTACAAACATCTCTTGTTTGTATTATTTATTACAATGGTATTTATCAAATTAACACACGAATATACACACGTAATTGATTTATTAAATTTTCATGCATAAAAACCAGTGTCAGGTTAATATTTCTAAACTATGGCACATAGTTTACTCAGAATATTGTTCTAGAGTTGAGTCTTTCTACTGTGTTAAATACATTTTCAAAGGTTATGTGCGAAACTGTTGTATCTGCTTAACATTACTATATCAGATACAACAGTTTTATGCTCAACCCTTGAAGTCAACCTTTCTAGATTTGTGAAGTTCTAGATATTATTTTACATTGTTACCTACATCAATAAACACTGCATCAACCCCATAAAGGTAATCATCAGACCCGTGCGTAAGTATTGCCACCACCAGGCAGTCCACAGACGGCAGCTGCTCATGTTGGGACAGAACCTCCAGATCTGCCTCAATCTCCTGGAGAAATGGAGAAACAAAAACATGAACACGGGAGGAATGAACAAACAACTAGCCAAAATTTTAGAAATTGTGGACAACAAATAGGCAAAACTGGAATAAATATGTTTTAAAACCTTACAAGGTCATATAGAATTATGACCACAGTTCAGTACAATATACAATTTAATTTATTAAATCTTATTGAAACTTAGAAATAAGGCTGGAATTTACTGTCATGCCTTACCCTTGCCGTAAGATTGGTCCTCTCTTCCACTCCAAACCCAAAACTTAGAAACAGATGTTTCAGGTTTGCGCAGTCAACATCTGTGCCCACCCTTTCCTCAAGATCTTTGCTGAATGTACTATTATTGATGATCAGGAGAAAGCCTCTAGGAGAGGACTCCATGCGGTACTCCTGAAAGCATTATGAAACAAAAATCCTGAGTACGGTTTCACGGGTTCGTTGTTGTTGTTGTTACAGATGCTGCTTATGTATTTGTCACAACATTTTCATTGGTTTTGCTGCTTGCTGTTGTTGTAGTGGTTGCTACTCTTGTTGCTGCTGTTATGAAACAAAAATCCTGAATTAAGTACGAAGGGTGTGTTGCTATTGTTGCTGTTGTAGAGTTGTTGCTGCTGACACAATTGTTTTTGTTGGCTAATGTTGTTGTTGTTGTGTTTGCTTCTGTAGTTGCTGCTGTGTTTAAATGGAAATAGTTATAAAACAAAAATTCCTGCATTAAGTGTTGTTAATGTTATTGCTATTGTTGTTGGGGCTGATATTCTTGTTGCAGCATTTTCATTTTAGTTGTGGCTAATGTTGTTGTTGTCAATGTGGTTGCTAATGTCACTGTCTTTGTCAATATTATTGTTGTAATCTTTTTATGAGTTTATATTTTTAAATATTAAGTTAATGGAAAGATTAAAAAAACAACAACACCACCAATCAATTCATCTAGTCAGAGAGAAACATGTATCTTAATCAGTATTTTAATGCTCTTTTTTACATTGATATAGATGGACAGAAATGTTTACTATATTTTTGTTTACCGAGCAGCTCAGCTGAACAATTATTTTACTTGCTGTCGCAAAGTCGGGCATATCTCAGTAGAGTAACGAGGAGTGGTGTGCATGAAATTACATAGCGTAACTCTGAATGTGTTTGCTCGGATGCTTGATATCGAGTGGCACCAAGTACTTTTGTAGCCATATACAGTATATTCCAAAGATAAATGCCCCCGCGGCCCTTACATTTTCCCAAGGGGGCGTTTAATATGAGTCCAGATGCCGTATTCACAAAGCTCCTTAGGGAAAACTTAAGTAACTTTCTTAAATTCATTAAATTCCTTAAGTCTCGTGCTATTTCTTGAATACCGGTAGGGTTTTTTACATTTAAGTTTTAAACTTATAAATATTGATTGGATGTTAAAGTATTTTAACATTTTGTAAACATAAATAATTGGATTTCAAATACAAAATGTGATCTGAAATTTCCATTTAAGTACAAAAAGTTAAGATTTCCCTTAGGAGTTTTGTGAATACCAGTCCAGTTCTTGGCATTCTGTCATATAGACCAGTATAGAGAAAGCATGATCATTTGACTGTGTAACTCATTCTGTCATATAGACCAGTATAGAGAAAGCATGATCATTTGACTGTGTAACTCATTCTGTCATATAGACCGGTATAGAGAAAACATGATCATTGGACTGTGTAACTCATTCTGTCATATAGACCAGTATAGAGAAAGCATGATCATTTGACTGTGTAACTCATTCTGTCATACAGACCAGTATAGAGAAAGCATGATCATTTGACTGTGTAACTCATTCTGTCATATAGACCGGTATAGAGAAAACATGATCATTTGACTGTGTAACTCATTCTGTCATATAGACCAGTATAGAGAAAACATGATCATTTGACTGTGTAACTCATTATGTCATATAGACCAGTATAGAGAAAACATGATCATTTGACAGTGTAACTCATTCTGTCATATAGACCAGTATAGAGAAAACATGATCATTTGACTGTGTAACTCATTCTGTCATATAGACCAGTATACAGAAAACATGATCATTGGACTGTGTAACTCATTCTGTCATATAGACCAGTATAGAGAAAGCATGATCATTTGACTGTGTAACTCATTCTGTCATATAGACCAGTACAGTGAAAACATGATCATTTGACTGTGTAACTCATTCTGTCATATAGACCAGTATACAGAAAACATGATCATTGGACTGTGTAACTCATTCTGTCATATAGACCAGTATAGAGAAAGCATGATCATTTGACTGTGTAACTCATTCTGTCATATAGACCAGTATAGAGAAAACATGATCATTTGACTGTGTAACTCATTCTGCAAACAAGGTTTCAAAGATTTAAACAAGAGGGCCATGATGGCCCAAAGCGCTCACCTGAGAACGGGTACAGATGAAGACAATACTGTTGTGACAGATAGGGAAAGATCAAGGATCTAAAAAGGTACAGGGTGCTGCTAAAAAAGAGCAGGGTGGAAAACCGGACCCGTTTGTTGACATTTTCCAATAATTTGCTAAATCCAGGGTTTTCATGAGTGCAATACTTCTGATTCAGGTCTAAAAGCATAGTCTATTCATTTGAAGTTGAATATTTGCAAAAATGTGTTGAATTTCAATAGATATTCAACATTTCTCAGTTACATGCCAATAAGGGCAGCAGGGGGGAACCAAAAAGGAGCAGGGGGAACCAAAAAGGAGCAGGGTGCTCCACCCTGCTATTCTGCTCTAGATCTTTCCCTAGACAGGTTTGAAAATTAAGGTATCTGAACAATACGCAAAGGGGGTCAGGATAGATTGATCGATTAAAACATCGGTTAGTGCAATGGGCTAACTAAAGTACGAGTTGGGCAGTGAATGGGCAGTGTTTTTGCTAATGGTTCTCAAAAAAAAGTTCTTGATATTCTTACCTGACCCTTTTTTATTAAGTCAGTGACAATTCTGGAAAATGCAGAAACAGTAGATTTTGATGTCTTATTCGCACACAGTTTGGAGAACTAGTTGCAATGCGATAATTGCGATGGCTTTTTATTTGATAATTTTCTGTCTAATGATGATGAATGATTTAAATGCAGTCTCTGAAGCCATCAATGTTCATGTACAAATAACTGCATGCAAGGTTTGCAACTGTTGGAAATCAAATTTTATCAATCAATTTTTATGGTCATACACAAACTGTGTAAGTTCTGTCAATATTGAATAAAAATCGTGTGCGCAAGCAAATCATTGATAACTTGTGGATGTTTTTCCCACGCACAAGGGGCAATAACTCTGGTGTTTCAGGCCCGAACATGCTTATATTCGATTTCACTTGTGATCTTATGTTCATAGACAAACAATTGGTGAAAATTGGATGAAAAATGAAGTTTCTATCCTGAATAATGTCCATTTTTGTATATTTTTTTTCACAAACAAAGGGCTATAAATTCAGTGTTTCTGGCCCGATTTGCTTATATTCAACTTTTCCTTTAATTTTATTATCATAGACAAACTGTGCAAGATTGGTGAAGATTGGATGAAATATGAAGTCTCTATCCTGAATATCAAATATAATGTCCATTGTTGTATATTTTTTTCACAAACATAGGGCAATAACTCTGGTGTTTCTGGCCCAATTTTGTTTATATTCAAATTGGCCTGTAATCTTATGGTCATAGACAATCTGTGCAAGATTGATGAAGATTAGATAAAAAATGAAGTCTCTATCCTGAATAATGTCCATTATTGCATATTTTTTATGCACAAACAAAGGGCAATAACTCCAGTGTTTCTTGTCCGATCTTGCTTATCTTCGACTTCAACTGTAATCTCATGGTCATAGACAAACAGTACAAGATTGGTGAACATGGAATGAAAAATGAAGTCTCCATTCCGAATAATGTATTTTTTTTTTTTTCATAAACATAGCGCAATAACTCCGGTGTTTGAAACACGACCTGGACCATTTGTGGCACTTTCTGAGATCTGATGGTCATACGCAAACTGTGAAAGTTTGGTTAAGATTGGACGAAAAATCAAGTCTATATGTTGCAAAAAAGACATTTTTGCACTTTTTTTGCATGAAAAAGGGGCAATTACTCTAGTGTTGATGGAGTGATCTGGCCCAATAACAATCCCTTCCGAGATTTTAAGTTTGGTTAAGATTGGATAAAAAGTGAAGTCTCCAGCGTGAGAATGAAACAAATTGTTGAGAGCACAGGGACAACGGACGACATACGATGGACGACGCAGGAGAGGTCTCCTATACCAATAACTCACCGAGCACTTCGTGCTCAGGCAAGCTAAAAACAGATATGCATTTGCATTGAGTGTTTATAGCAAAATGAGGGCATTAATAAAACAGGAAGATTTGAGCATTATACAAATTTTAGGGCATTAATTAGGGTGGGCGCGTTGATTAGCGAATATACTAGGGAATATAAGGTATATTTCACGCAGCACATCAGTATACTCCAAGATGACTAGATTCTGACTCATTCACCGAAACTCCTTGAATCGCTAAATAATTTTGCTAGCCTTGAGATGTAGACCCTACTGTTCTTGGAAAACATGGCAATCTTACATCTTCATAGTTGCCAGTGTAGCCACGTCCCAGAGAGGCGGAGCTCCCTTGTGAAGACAGGGACGCGCTAGACTGTGGGTCTGGTAGCTTAGCAACCTGCCTGCTGGCCGCCAAAGAACTCCTGTCTGTTTCCTGCACGGCAGTTACGAGGGGTGTCCCCTTAAATTCTTAATAAAGAGTACATTCACTAAAACACTGTTGCTCAGATTATTTTTTTTTCAACATTTTTGGCAAGATCTAAAACTTAATAATAATAAAGTGCTAGTTGTAAATCTTTTTAACAAGAATTAAGCATACAACTGTTGTACGTACGCATATAATTTCAATATCAGATACAATAGTTTCACGCTCAACCATCAAATTCCAAACAATACTAAGATAAGTTTAACAAGAGAAAAACGCGGAAACCGCATTGGAGCCGGATTTTTTATTTTGTAGAGTGTAAAGTTTCATCAAGGTTGATCAAGAACTTTAGAAAATATGACAGGAATACAAACCTTTAACGCAAATTCTATTTTAGCTCTAGTGGCCATTTTGTGCAGTGAGGTGGAACCATTTGAATAAGTTTGGTAGAAGAACACTAAACGAACATTTGTGTAAAATTATTTGAAAATCTAGCAACAGGTTTAGAAGAAAATGTTGTTGAGACATAATTCTATTTTAAGCTCTGGTAGCCATCTTGTGCAGTGAAACGGAACCATTTTCACAGGTTTGGTAGAGGACCATTTAAGGAACATTTTTGTAAAGTTTCATGAAGATTGACCACGAAGTTTTGAAAATATTACAGGAATACAAAACCTAAACGCAAATTCTAATTTTAGCTAATTTGAATAAGTTAGGTAGAGGAACACTAAACAAACATTTGTGTACAATTATTTGAAAATCTAGCCATAGGTTTAGAAGAAACTGGCGTTTAGACATAATTCTATTTTGAGCTCTGGCGGCCATCTTGTGCAGTGAAGCGGAACAATTTTCATGGGTTTGGAAAATATGACAGCAATACGAAACTTTGATGCAAATTCTATTTTTAGCTCTAGTGGCCATGTTGTGCAGTGAGGCGGAAGCATTTGAATAAGTTTGGCAGAGGAACACTAAACAAACATTTGTGTAAAATTATTTGAAAATCTAGCCAAAGGTTTAGAAGAAAATGGCGTTTAGACACAATTCTATTTTTAGCTCTGGCGGCCATCTTGTACAGTGAAGCGGAACCATTTTCACAGGTTCGGTAGAGGACCATTGAAGGAACATTTCTGCAGTTTCATGAAGATTGACCAAGAGCTTTTGAAAATATTACAGGAATACAAAACTTTAACGCAAAATGTTAACAACAACGCAACGCCCGCCCAACCGGCCGCCCGCCCGCCCAACCGACCGGTTTTCGCTAATCTTTAACCGCTAACCAAGATTTTACGTTGAAAATCTGGCTAATAAATATGGTATCTAAGAGATGACTGGTGGTTGTCATTGACATTGAAAAAGAAACCCGAAAGGTTGCATTTATTACCTTCTACACCTTCCATTTCCTCACTATCCGGAGAGGACTGTGGGGTAATACTGAGTTCTGATAGGCTACTCGCATTTCCCGTTTCTCGATCATATTCCTGCAACATTTTGTTTCTGTACAGAGTGAGCTGATTGTAAACAGAATGATTTAACTGCAATCTGAATAAAGTGCTAGAATTCATGCAGAAATTTGTATCATTTATTAGATGATTTTATATTGTTTTATTCAGAATACCACTCATTCATAAGGTACTTAGCTCAGTTACATACACATATTTTGTTTCTGCATGAGTGTAATGGTTCATGAGTGTAATGGTTCATGAAGAAGATGAATAAGATACATAAAGGTTTCAAATAATTTACAGAAAATTGTTAATGGCTAAAAACACATCACAGATACCGACATATTTTTATAATAATGTAAATGTGTCAAAAGTTTGTAAAATAAAAGATTCCCATAAAATTTTTAAACCTACAAAATTGTTGATATATTGAATGTTTCACTAATTAGTATTCAGACCTGTTTGATGTGATTGGCCAATGCATTCTGACCCGACTCAATCAGAATCTCCAGGAAAGTGTCGTAGGCGCTCGGACCTCTACGCGGCAGGATATCGAGAAAGGCACGCACCTGATCTGGTCTACCTTCTTTGGCCTGAAAATTGAAACTTTCTTAAAAGCGCTACATTTTGTTTTTCACGTGCAAACGTTATTCATAAAAGATATCAAACACCACTCCAGATGCATCAGTAACAGAGAAATCAATATACTGTTATTAACATGCATAAATTCTTACTGTTCTTGACAAACTTTCCGAATTGCATCAGTAATGTGCATTTTGATGCGCATACCGGTCCAAAAGACCAACGCTTGTTTCCTCTTACAAGTTTGCTGCTTTTTATGGATAATGATATCAAAGTAATGCATGAACAAAATCTCCAGCAACGTGTTATGTTTTTCATAAATGCGCCATCGTAACAGTGGTAAAATAGATAAGGGTTAAGTAAACAAGTGTTTACCCTAGTGTCTATGACATTACATTTTGTGGTTACAATTCATGCTTTCTTGAATGATGGCTAATTTGCATTGTCTTATATTTGCACATTTTTCATTTGTATGTACATTTTTCATAATCCAGCAAAATTGATATATTATTTTTCATTTTTCTATTCATAACCAGCGACCTGTCATAAGCCACACACAACTGACTACCAAACAATGCCATTAGGTGCAAGAAACTTACCACATCATCTGTCCCCTTATATATGAATTAATGATACCCGGTATATAACCATGAAATATGTAACAATTTTGATTTAAAACATCGGTTAGTGCAATGGGCTAACAAAAGTACGAGTTGGGTAGTGGATGTGAGTTTTTTTTGCTAATGGTTAAATCATTTTTCTCGATATTCTTACCTGACCCTTTTTTATTTAGTCATTGACAATTCTGGAAAATGCAGAAACAGTAGATTTTGATATCTTTTTCGCAAACAGTTTTGGAGAACTAGTTGCAATGCAATAATTGCGATGGCTGTACTATAAGGTAAAGTTTTGCTTTTTCTTTGATAATTTTCTGTCCAATGATGATAAATGATGTTAATGCAGGCTCTGAAGACATCAATGTTGCATGTACAAATAACTGCATTCAAGTCTTGCAACTGTTGGAAATCAAATTTTATCAATTAATTTGTATGGTCATGCGCAAACTGTGTAAGTTTGGTCAACATTGAATCAAAAATCATGTATGCAAGCCAATCATTGATAACTTGTTGATGTTTTTTTCCAAACACAAGGGGCAATAACTCTGGTGTTTCTGGCCCGATCATGCTTTTATTCGACTTCATCTGTATTCCTACGTTCACAGACAAACTGTGCAAGATTGGTGAAGATTGGATAAAAAATGAAGTCTCTGTCCTGAATAATGTCGATTTTTACATATTTTTTTTCACAAACAATGGGCAATAACTCTGGTGTTTCTGGTCTGATCTTTCTCATATTCGACTTCACTTTTAATCTAATGGTCATAGACAAACCGTGCAAGATTGGATGAAAAATGAAGTCTCTATCCTGAATAATGTCCATTTTTGCATATTTTTATCACAAACAAAGGGCAATAACTCCGGTGTTTCTGGTCCCATCTTGCTTATATTCGACTTCAACTGTAATCTCATGGTAATAAACAAACTGTGCAAGATTGGTGAAGATTGGATGAAAAATGAAGTCTCTATCCTGAATAATGTCCATTTTTGTATATTTTTTTAATAAACACAGGGCAATAACTCTGGTGTTTAAAACACGACCAGGCCCATTTTTGGCGTCTGCTGAGATCTGATGGTCATACACAAACTGTGAAAGTTTGGTGAAGATTGGATTGAAAATAAAGTCCATACGTTGGAAATGGTATTTTTAAGCTAAGCAGCATTGCTAATTATCAATTCATGATTTATGACACATGGGCCGTTGATTGCCACGGATTATGGGCCAGCATGATGGATGATAATTTAATTGACCATGCGAAACGGCAACCCACTTTAAACAACAGGGGTGTTGCAATTTTCCAATTTCACAGAAGGGGCGGCGGAATTTATTCATGATGGTCAAGTGCCGAAATATTGGGGTATATAAGTATGTAGTCATACACACCTGTATAGTTTCAACCATGATTGATGTCAACAGATCATGCTTTAGTATGTAGTCATAGATATGTCGCATCTCCAAATTGCTGACAAGATAAACTCGAGACTTTCTTAAGGCAGTCTTTTGTGCCGGGTCCATGCCGGATCTGAAATGAAGAATTTAGACATATCATTATGTTATATGAGATTTGTACGGTCATTTCCAGCCTTCGGTGTAATAAATAATAACAGTACAGTACTTCCTTTGAAGTCAAACTATAATTATCAGGGGGGGGGAAAATCTAATATTTTTTACTACACCATTATTGTCAAATGGCTAACATATAATCTAAACATATAAAGATCATCTTTTCAAGTTTTGAATTATCATTTCAGCTACAAACACACCATTATGTGAAGTTAGAATAAGACATCAAACATAGAATAAATGATCGTATTATACCAATGTTTAATAGGCAGTTAAACATTTGCAATTTAAAAAAAATGCAGAGTTATTAGTGTAATATACACCTGCATACATAATTGAATCAGTAAAATTGATTTTACTACAAAACAGTATACTTGTATGCATTTACAAAATTTTCACAAAAACATAGAACTGTCCCTTAGCTCAGATTTCCGCAAATAATGCGAAATTCCACATTTCTGCTGCAAAAATGTTTCCGCAATTGATGCGGAATAAATGCGGAGTATTCGGACGCAGAGATCCGCATGCGGAATTACCAGATTGCGGAAAAGTTGCGGAATGCGCAGTATTCGGACGTGGAACCTTTTTTCTCTGCAAAAAATGCGGAAAATTCTATTTCCACAGATGCGTAACTTCTGCGGAATAAATGCGTATTTTTCTCCGCGTTCAATGCGGAGATGCCGAACTTTGGGGAAAATATGTTGTTCAGCAGGTGGAAATAATCTGCAGAAATTGACACTCAGGGAATAATTGGGTGATCTTCCCTTGGCTATAGTTTAAGATTTTTCTATTTTTAGCTCTGGTGGCCATCTTGTTCAGTGGTGCAGAATGGTATTGATCAAATTTGGTAAATGGTAAATTTATGTAAAATTGGCCTTTTAAGCTATTCCCGCTCTCTACCCTCATGAAAAAGTACTGTCTGAATTGAGTCGGACTTATCTTTGAATAGACTGATCTGGATTTTTCCACAAATAGTTAAAACTACACCCCAGCTATTGTTAAAGAATTAATTTCCATTCATCGAAAAATCATAAACATTGCCACGTGCTTATTCGAATATCACAAATATTATGCACGTGCTCTTTTGTATCAAATATTTTAATCGCCAACCACATGATATCCAAGTGCGATGATTGGATAATATTGCAGATTAATTTGAATGTAATTGACATTTGTGGATGCGTCTATTATTTCTGACATTGCTGAAAATACTTAAAATGGAACAATTTTGACAAAATTCATACGAGTCCAGACAATATTCAAAGGGCTATTCAGACAAGTTATTCAGACTGCATTCAGGCTATAACCACAGATACAGTAATTATTATGACCTTTACACTAATTACTCAGGTGGCACTTGATATTTATTAAGGTTCAATGGTTTACTCCCCTAAAATGGTTTGTCAGACATTAAATAATATGTGAATATTATAAACATCCAACTGGAAATGATTATAATGCAGCTTTTTTCATGATACAGTACAATTGTGCTAATATAAATCAACAAAACAACATCATTTTGTGCAGACAGGTATAACAGATACATTACTTTCCATTTTCCAGTTTATTATGTCTAAAAATCTCCTTAAAGTACAATATGGTTACGAACAGTAAACAGTATAATGATTATGCAACTTTTCACAATTTTATGGTACAATTGTGCTTCCATAGTTAACATTAAAATACAGACAAATGATAAAGTACTGAGTTCCATTTTGCAAACTCATTATATAACAGAACATTGATGGAAGGATTATATTGTAAGGAAAACAATAATAATAAGTCAAACGATTGTTATTTAAAGGAACATAACTGTGAGTAGTAAGAAGACATGCAGCTTAAGCCTCTGGGCATATGGTCGCGAAAATATATTACAATTGCTTAAAAATGTCAAACCCTTTCAAATGTGCAAAATCAGTTATAGTTTATTGACTTGTTTGTAACTTAAATGAAATAATACTTACAGACACAGGTTCCAAGTGTTCAGTATTCATAGATATTTCTGTTTTAAAATCACAATCATGTTTAAATCATTTCAGACTTGAGCAATGAGTCAACTGATGACATCATAAATGACATCATATCCTGCATAGCATATTGCATGGTATGGTGTACTGTAAAGTCATAAAATTGCATTATTTATGCCCTTTTGTAAGTTCAAATTTACATAAGTTATAATTTTGAAACTTGGAATATACCTTTGTCATCAACTCTAATAATAAGTGCCACATTCCCCATAACTCGGTTTTCTATTTTGACATAGTTGTGCCCCTTTTTCACATAGATTTTCAGGTTAAAGTTTATATTCAAAACTTCTGTAACTTCAACTCTACAAAAGTTATTCACTTGAAATTTAGAATATACCTTAAATGTCATCAACTCCATCAAGTGCCACCTTCCCAATAACTCAGTTTTACAGTTTTATATTTTGACATAGTTATGTCCCTTTTTCACATAGATTTTCAGGTTAAAGTTTATAATAAAAACTTGCGTAACTACAAAATTACATAAGTTATTCACTTGAAAATTAGAACATACCTGTGTCCTCAACTCCAGCTTAAAGTTCTACATTCCCCATAACTCTGTTTTGTATTTTGACAGATATATGCCCCTTTTTTCACATAGATGTTCAGGTTATGTCCCAGGTTATGTCCTCAGACTGTATTCAGTATTTATTCAGATAGAGATTAAACAGAATTCAGACTTGTGGTTTCATGGGTGTATGTTCAACAATTCTCACCAAATTGATATTAAAGATTGCTTTTGACCTAGAGTGGGCATATAAGTTTTAAAAATAGCTCTTGTTTGAATAAATAGATTTAACAAGCTTGTGATTTTTCAAAGTATAACTTTTCCGCATCTGAAAATGTCTAAGTCAGAATTTCCGCAACTGTAAAATTTCTAAGTGTCATTATTCCGCATGATCTCCGCATATACGAAATTTCTCCGCAAAGCCAAAATCATTTTTGCGGAACATTTGCGGTGAATCTGCGGAAACTGAAGCTTTCCGCAAAATTTCCGCATTTTCTCCGCTTCTTGAAATTCAGTGCGGAAATCTGAGCTAAGGGGTGTCCATGCATGCATGAACACAGTTAGTTAAATATAATAAAAACGATCAAACACACAATCACATTTAATGAAAGTGTTATGGATAATGCAAAAATACCATAAATATTGACAGAATATAACAAACATACCCTAACACCACCAAATACCCAGTTTTATGTGAGAAAAGAAACATTTCATGTCCATTCTATGTTTGATGTCTTATTCTAACTTCACATAATAGAGTGTTTACAGAAAATTTCAATTACCCATGTAGGTGCAAGGCACAAAATTGATGACATGAAGCATTACTTTTTCAGCCCTCTGTAAACCTTCACCTACTTTTTAGATAAAAGTAATAATGTGGGGAACAATAAAATTGGGAAAGCGGCAGTATTTTGTACGCTAAGTGAGATACATTGTATATGTTTTCGCAAAATATTGAAGAAAAGAATTATAAAATGTTATATATTTTTATCCACTTCAATAGATGTTATTTTGTTTTTTAATCTTTATTTATAATGAACTGTCTTTTTCTGGAATCTGTGACAATTATGGGGGGGGGGGGGGGGAATTTTCAATTTGCCCATCAGTAAAAGGGTCCCTTTAAATATATTTTAAGCAAATATATTTTCCTGGCACAAATTTTTGGCAAAATAATGCACCTATCAATATTTTGCCCCAAGGAGGAAGAGGCGGGACTTTATACTGAAAGCGATTCCTGACAGGCAGGAATTTGACACGACAAATGATTACGGGTCCCTGGAAATACACTTCGTTCTGATTTTAGATCCCAGTAGTATTAGGCACTCCCCGCACCATTTGACACACCAAGCATCTACCACTGTGGGAATTCAAACAAAAAAGCTTGACTCTTGGCTGGGGAATTAGACCCCAAAAAATAAAATGAGTCCAACTCACCTAGGTCAGCCCGCCGCTCACCCCCCCCCCCCCCCCCCCCCCGGGGGTAAATATCAATTGTAGTTTGTAGCCTCTTTTCCTGTATATTCGGCCACTTAAGAGCTAAACTGCTTTTATACCCTAAATGAGCACAATTTCAACACTAGTGAGACTTTTATCTATAAATTTAAGGTCTCTACTACTAAATAAAGGCCAGATATTGTAGAGATCAGCCATTCTCTTAGTTACTGACCAATTCTAGGAAGGTACCCTAGCAACCATGAATTCCTCAGATGTTTCCTATCATTTGGTTCAGTCTTCATTTTGATAAGAAAACGCTAAAATTTTGTTACAGTTTTGATACAAATCATTAGAAGCATTCTTTATTAGACTAACACACACTAACATACAGTTTGAAAATGAATGTTTACAAAATTCTTGGCTTATGCACAAAAGGTGTAGCAATTTGGGGGAATTTGTTTTTAAAATCTTTATTTTCTCAGACAAAATCTAAAATTTCGCAATTTTTAAGCCCAAAACAATATTTATGTGATAGAATGGTCTCAATACAGATAGCTAAAACAAATTTAATAATAAATAATAGTTCATTTCCATTATCTGAGGTCAGCCGAATCTATAGGAATGGCTGAATCTATAGCATGATAGTATAGGAAAGAACGATACTCACACTTTAGTTACACTCACAGTTGTCAACTTTTTTATTATTATTAAAGTGCATGGACAGTACATACAAAGGCAATTAACACATTGTCCATAAATTATATTAAATTTTGTTCGTATGTACAAATTAGCATGTTTACAACCAATCAGCAAAACACAAACGCGAAATATTCTGGTTTTCCATTCCTTCTATAAATAGCAAGGTGTTTTCCGAAGGTTACATCGCAATATGTTTTACGTTAATTACAGCGTTAATAAACGATTCGGTCTGCTGGTACCCCGCGTACTAGTACTTTACCAAAATAGCACATGCTAGAAAATTGAAATCCATCAAATGATGATTAATGATTTTCATGTGAGTACTTAAATATTGCCTTTTACTTAAGATTTGAATATTATTTTTTCTGCATTTGATCGGTGTATGAACTGTCGGGAAAATTACGTCTAATTTGCTTAAACGCCGACGGTATTTCTGCGATATGACCATCGCCCACCAGAAGACTTGTTAGTTGGGTTAAGGGGGATAGTTTAAGATACAGAAGACGCCTCGTTTCAGGGGCGATCCTGGTTATTTAAGTGCCCGGTGTGAAGCAACAAGTACACTGCACCTCGGTTTAAAGTCACATGCGAAAGACGAGTTAGTGCTAATAGAATAGCGCATTAAAAGAATGATTATTTTGCCGATTTGGCATGATTCCTTTACTGAAAGACGAGGTCTGCAAAAAAGCAACAAGTACACTGCACCTCGGTTTAAAGTCCCATGCGAAAGACGAGTTAGTGCTAATAGATTAGGGTGTAGCGGGGGCTCGAACTTGCGACCCCTAGGTTCTAAAGCTAGTGTGTTACCACAAGACCACGGATCCGTCACCCCATCGAGTAATTTAAATATAACGCCGTTTAAGGTATATTTAGGATGATCACATGACAGTCTAGTTTTGTCCATTTGCGCATGATACACTTGAATCATTGGGGAAAGCCGCGGGTTATTTTAACTAGGGAATACGGCCATGTTATATTTAAATAAGGTATAGTAAAAGCTTTACATGCTTATCAATCAATACCAAATTAATTGCTTATTAATGACTAAACGGTATATGTGTTGTCTCTTATCCCCTAAACTGTAATGCATGTTTCTATAGTTTACATAAAACATACTGGCAAGGGGTATCGAGACGATTCGGCCCATAGACTTTTCGGCCCCAAGACTTATCTGCAAATCAGTAGACTTTTCGGCCCCTTTGACAATTCGGCACCTAGACTTTTCGGCCCCTTTTATGAATAATGTAGTTGTGTCAAATAAAAACATTTAAATGGCTTGCTCCGCTTAGCCGTTACCACTGTTATGTAAAACGTTATACTTGTAAATGAGCGCAAACGATTGAACGAGAAAAATCATGCAATCACTAGCTATGCTCAGTTCTTTAGATACCGTTCCTCTTAATGACACTATGAAATCGTACTTAAATAGGTTTGACAATTCTCGTTTAAAAAAAAAATTCATACAAACAAACTATCTATCTTTAATTTCAAAATACAAAATCTGTCAAATAGTACTTAAAAAACAAATAAAAGCACTCAGAACAGGTCAACCATAACGAGCTCCAATGAGAAACAGGCGTCTTTTTATACCGTTTCTTGTCTTTGTTTGGGTTATGACGTCATTTAAGGCAGGTGCACACGTTAGTGTTCTTTACAAACTTATAGAGCAATCTACTTTAATCTCAATTTTATTGAAATACTCTTCAGTTTTAGTTCGAAATTTCGAGTGAATATTGATGGAAAAGGGGTACTAGCACTACTATTAAACACAAGACCAAGATATGAAAGTAGCGCATTAAAAGAATGATTATTTTGCCGATTTGGCATGATTCATTTACTGAAAGACGAGGTCTGCAAAAAAGCTTATATTTCTGGATTGTCAATTACGTTACCGAACACGGTGTTATTATAGAGCATCTTGTGACAAAACGGTATCTAAGGTAGAACGGTATCTGAGGAATAATAGAATCCAGAATACTTGATACTAAAGTTTGATTACCAGTGCCTTGCACCAAATATGGCAGACACATGTCTGGTAAATAAATTTGTGATGTTGGTATCAGTCAACACCACTTTGATAATTGTGCGCCATATTTAAGGCAATTGCTAACATTTTGCAATAAACTATTAAAAAATAAACTGGATTAGATCATATCTGTCTATAGAAATACGTTACTATGAGAACTATTTAATTCAGTAACTGTTAAATATTTACTGCAGTATACAAAAGAGTAAATATCAGTATTTCGGACATCTAATTAACTTAAGAAATCGGCTGAAAAATACTTATCTTGATATATGCTTTATTATCAAAGATAGACGGCTAAAATGGTGTAACTCACATCTCATAACCACCGTAATGTTTGAAACTGGAAAAAAATAAAATAAATTACTTAAAAAAATTAAAAGATTTGACAACTTTTTATTGGTACGATTGAATCGAAAAACTCTGCCCCCTCTTCAGTGTGTTAAGAGGACTAGAACTCGTATTTATATTTGTTTTTTTTTAATACATAAATATTTCATAACATGCTAGTCTCATTTCTTTAGGTTTATTAATAATACGGTCAGGTTCGTTCTGGAATTGTTGATTGGCGTGTACACATACGAGCGCGCACGCACATTCGCACATCATATACACCAGATACTATGTTATATTAATAATGGACTGCCTTGATTCAAATTACGTTTACACGTAATATGTATGATTTATTTCACATGAATAATTCAACTGATATTGGTTGTGTTTCATTATATATTTCAATTGTGGAAAAAGTCAACAACAACACGTGAAATCAGTCAATTCAATTTATCTTTCAACGTTTCGGCTTACGCCTTCATCAGGATAAAATGACAATTAAACAACGGACGTGACGTCATGCAATAACGTTACGTTATTTGGCGGAAAACCGTATAGAAATAAGTATACATGTTTAAATTAATAAAGAATTTTCAATATACAAGACAGTTTAGTACTATACGGATATACAATACAGATATTTCCTATAGCAATATAATATAAAAAATCAAAAATAGGAAAAAACGCAATAGTACTAAACATATTCTTTAATTTTCCTATTTTTTTCCTATTATATATTATATATTTCCGAAAAACAAAGACATACATACCCACGCATATACTCATTTTGACTTGTCTGTAACCGGCGCTTTTGCCAACCAGTCAGTGCGTGTGCGCAGCGCGAATAACAATCAACGTTAAGGGGCCAAAAAGTATTCTACAAAATATAAGTAGGGGCCGAAAAGTCAAGGCGCTGAATTATCTTATAATTAGAACAGGGACCGAAATGTCTAGGGGCTGAAAAGTCATGAATTCCTGGCATAGTATGTAAATCCGGACAGTACTTAAATCCGGACACCTGAACTTAGCAATGTACTGGTTCCATGGTCGTAATGCAAACGTTTATTTCAAGAAACCGGACCCAACTTAGCAAATGCTTTTACAATAGATTGTAACCGTCAAGACTGGTTTACAAATATTGGTAATATGTTTACATAATGTTCATACGAATTTGGCAACCAGTCTAAACCGGAAGTACCAGCACTGGCGACGTGTACTTTGTCTATTTCCAACATTTTTACTGTATAATGGCCATTTTAATGGTCTTTTGTTGACAAACCTCCATGCATAATAACAATAGACTTTAAATTTTAGGATAAAACGACTGAAACGACCTTATTAATAGGTGCGAAACGAACGTATTGTATTCATTGTGGGTGGGGTAATGTTTTGATTATTTTCTACTTCATTTTATCGATACAAACTAAACCATCATTATCTTAAGTTGACTCGATTCATAAAAAAATTTATTGTTGGAAATTAAAAAAACAAAAAGCATTGGTCCTTTTACCATGTACGTACTAAATAGTGACAAATAAATTGGAAATCAGTTTAACTAAGTAGAAGATTTTTCTGTTTACTAAATTATCTGTAAGAGTAATAGACAGTATCTCAGTATTTCTACTACAGTTTGACAACAATGGAAGCCGATTCAGCTCCAGCACGGCCGGGGGTGGTGTCTCAGCTGTTTCGAAGGATATGGGAGGTATAATATAAAACTACTGAGTCTTGTTTCAATTTCACTCTATTATACAAGATCGCAAATATGGAACAAATGCGAAGTTCATTTCTCATTATATGCTTGCATCAGAAATTGTATACGCACATGGAATTATTGCCCTAACATATTAAAAATGTGCTAAATGTTTACATGATATCCTGGTCGTATTAATCAATCAGTTTAATGATAAACTGTTCTCTGAAGTTTCTTTTGCTACATTTGCATGTGTTGTTTTGATGGTATGTTACTTGTTGTAGATATAAACTCTTACATTCACTATGTGAAAATAACTTTGTTAATCTTGTTTTACATTTCCATTCAGATTCAGCAAAATTTATTAGACAAAGCCACCCCTCACATGGCTTTCAGATGGATAATAACAGTACTCCTGTTCGCATTCTACTTCCTTAGAGTGTATTTATTACAGGTAAACACACATAATAATTGACCTTATTTGTAATAGGATATATATACTGAGTTACAACCTTTAGCACCATAACTACTTAGTATAAAAATACTAAGTGCCTCATCGTACTGGTTGTTTAATAAATTAAATGTTCGCTATTGGTTTATACCCAGCTAATGTCCATATTTATTCGCTGGACTATTCACTGAATAGTTCAAGCTATGCTACTCACCCATTCTCACAGCTTAATGCTCTTGTTTATGAGCAACAAGTACATATCTCTGTAACTACTATAGATATTCAATTGAAACTCTGACCTGCTATTTAGCAGAATTATGCCCCTTTTTGTACTTTGACATTTAGGTTAGTTTGCATTCCATTACTTCATATCTCTATATCTACTACAGATATTCAAGTAAAACTTCACACATGTCTTCGGGGTCATTATGTCCAGTGTTTTTTTTAGGGCCAATTTGGGGCCGAAATTCGGCCCCATTCCCCTGTTGACAAGGTATATATTTTTCCCCTGTAGATAAAGGCATTTTCCAAAACAAACCCCAGCAATTTTTCATCAAACCAAGTTAGTGCATAATCTAAGTTATCATTTGTAGCAAAGCAATTGATTAATGTTTTATAATAAAGAAGAATATAAACATGTAGTACTGAGTTTTCTAAAAAAAAAAAAATTCCCCTTTTATCGTAAAATTCCCCATCTGAAGGGCCCCGCCACCTTTCCCCCAAAGGTGAAAAAAACACTGATGTCAGGTCACTGACCAAGGCCCGTTACTCTGACAAAGCAGTATGAATAGTTGAGCACGCTGTCCTGAGACAGCTCTTGTTTTTATCTAGGTCTTACTTAATAATATGTATCAGTACATTTCGCAGCATGCTTGCCAAAAAGTTAGAACCAGTATTACTTGTATGTTGTCATATTTCAGACAGCCATTCCATTACTATAAACTTGTAAGTTTGTAACTGACAGTCTGATCATATATGGTTTCATTATGCTTAAAGCAAAATTAAGTGTCAATGTGTGCATTTTAACAGCTTTATTTGCCTTAGGGCATTTCACAAGTGATAAAGAGGTCAGTAAGTGGGTTGCAACATGGATCTATTCATATGATAACTTGTGCATGATGTACAATTGAATAGTTGAACAAATTGTTGGTATGGGTCATAATTTGAATGCTCTTTATTCCGTCACATATTTGGGCGAAATATCTAACATAAAATACTAAGTAATGTATGTTTCCCCTCTGTGCAGTGTAATTATGAAATAATCAAAATTACCAAGTGATCAACATACATTTGGAAGTGAAAGCTAAGTTATTTATATAAGTTTAATGTTCTAACATGATACTCGCTAATTTTTCTATAGACAAAGAACAAAATTATCACTCTTAAACTAACCAATCAACAATGCAAAAAGTGGTCCCGATTCTGAGCGGAGCATAGCAAAAAGTAGTTCCAGTTACAATTGCAAAAGTCTATTTCAAATCATGTTAGAATCGAAATAATTTGCACATGGTCGTTTAGCAGCCAATAAACAACTCTTATGCGTGGCTATTAAACAACTCGGGTTAACCCCCTTCGTTGTTTAATTCCTACACATCAGAACTTCAAACCATTGTTTATTGGTCGATAAACAACAATAAATCGACAATTGTTTCTTAAATAATACACATTCCAGAGGGTCAACTGTCATGTCATGATGTTTTTTGTCTGCTTTTTATTACTAATAAGTTGATTAAAACTGTAATTTGTAAAATGTGTTTTTCATTTAATAAATTTAATATAAGAGGACAATCCTGACTTTATCACAGATCTATATTTATATAGTATCTTTGTGTTTCTTTCAGGGTTGGTACATTGTAACGTATGCCTTGGGAATATACCTGCTCAACCTCTTCATAGGTTTTCTGACCCCCAAGATTGACCCATCAATGGGACAAGATGGTATGTGCAATGAATTAATATTCACAGCAGTGATAATGATAGAACTTAAGCGGAATCTGCACCTAGTTCTGTTTTAAACTGATGCCTTTCTGACAGTTTCTGCCATTCGGGGCTCCCCCCTGGCTAAAATTTTCTTAAGCCAAATTTACTGATTGGCTTTGGAATTCTACTTATTTGAGGCATTTCAAAGGTTTAATGAAGAAACGGTTGTGGCCAACTGGAAATGTCTTTTGCCAACTATTGAATGTGCCCCCATTTGCTAATTCGACGAATAACCGAGTGGGCCTTTCTTGCAATATTAAATATTTTTGTAGATAAACATAAAATTGCCAACTATTCTTTTAACATATATTTTGGCAGCTGTTTCTGCCCTGTTGTAACCAGGGTTCCCACTGGCCAATAATTTTCTTTAGCCCATTGTATGGAACTGTGATGAAATTATACTCAATGGAAACAATTATTTATATGTTTTAATTCTGAAGAGAAAATTGTAGACAAGTGGGTTTTTTTTACCAAATGTTGAATTTTGTACCCATTGGCTAATTGGTTGTATTTTAGAGTGGACTATGCAATGCTACCTTTAAGCTACATGTATGTGCAATCTGTTTGATTTAAATCCTTCCCAACAAGTCTTTAACATATAGGGGGGTAGTTTATCCTCATTTCAACTGATCTCCGTTTGAAAGCCATATTGTATTTACAAATCAAACTTAAATTTTCTGGATCGGTTTGGAAATAAAGAGTATTTACTAAATAATGAACCCTTTTGCAGTGGTTTGGTTATTTTGTTCCTATGCAGTGTTCTCCCCTGAACATAAAATTGAGCCATTTGGAATGGAACAACAGATTAAGCTTTTTTTCTTCCAGTTTTGTGTCCATTCAATGTCTGTATGTTGCACTGTTTTTGGAAAAGAGCAATATATGTGTAGCAAAATGTGCTGTAAATCTGATATTGAGATATACATTGGTTTATGTTCACAGAGGATGGACCCTCACTACCCACTAGGTCATCGGACGAGTTTAAACCATTTATGAGGCGTCTCCCAGAGTTCAAATTTTGGTAAGCCAACTGTTTTTTCAAGAAGATGAATGGTTACATCAAAAAAAAATTGTCTCTGTGATAATGTAAAAATTCTGCCATATTATGTTATTTCAACTGTAATGTAACTATGGCTGATTTTTAGCTCGACTATTCGAAGAATATGTGAGCTTTCCTACTACCCCCGGCGTCTGCGTCTGGATTTGGTTTAAGTTTTTATTCAAAAGTCTTGCACTACATAAGTTATTCACTTGAAACTTGGAATATACCTTTGTCATCAACTCCAGTGTCACGGGGCAATATTCCCCATAAATCTGGTTTGTGTAATGTATTTTGACAGAGTTATGCCCTTGTTTCACTTAGATTTTCTGGTTAAAGTTTATATTCAAAAGTTTTGTAACTTCAAAACTACCTAAGTTATTCACTTGAAACTTGGAAGTAACCTTTGTCATCAACTCCAGTATCAGGGTGAACATTCCCCATAACTCTATTTTGTATTTCGACAGAGTTATGGCCCTTTTTCACATACATTTTCTGGTTAAAGTTATAATCAAAAGTTTTGTAACTTAAAAACTACATAAGTTATTCACTTTAAACTTGGAACTAACCTTTGTAATTAACTCTAGTATCAGAGGCAACATTACCCATAACTCTATTTTTATTTTGACAGAGTTATGCCCCCTTGTCACTTAGATTTTCTGTTTAAAGTTTATATTCAAAAGTTTGATAACTTCAAAACTACATAAGTTATTCACTTGAAACTTTGAACTAACCGTTGTCTAGTATCAGGGTCAACATTACTCATAACTCTGTTTTGTATTTTGACAGAGTTATGCCCTTTTTCACATAGATTTTCTGGTTAAAGTTTATATTCAAAAGTCTTGTAACTTCAAAACTACACAATTCACTTGAAACTCGGAACTAACCTTTGTCGCCAACATTACTGATAACACTGTTTTGTATTTTGACAGAGTTATGCCCCTTTGTCATCAACTCTAGTATCAGAGGCAACATTACCCATAACTCTGTTATGTAGTTTGACACAGTTAGCCCACTTTTCACATAAACTTTGTTGTTAAAGTTTTTGTTTCAAAAAATTTATAAACTATACAAGGCTTCACTTAAAAGTTTTGTATTTTAACAAATTTATGCCCCTTCCACTATCTAAAATATGTACCAACTGAAATACTCCACATAGTCGAGAGCGCTGTCCTCTGACAGCTCTTGTTACTAAGATTTATAATATTTAATGTATATTTTTACAAAGACCCTTAGGTTAAATAAATATACCTTGCAAAATTGTGTTCACAAGACCTGAGAATCAGCTTAGACAGCCACTATGAAATATTATAAACTACCAATACGTATCTGTTACTGTATCTGTATGAACTCAGAGAAGTCGCTAGGATTGCGGTACATGGAGTCCAGGACTCCTTCCTTAGATAAAGTTTGCGTCCCAGTAATCATCACCACAGACCCCTACCCCACCATGCGTCCCAGTAATCATCACCACAGACCCCTACCCCACCATGCGTCCCAGTAATCATCACCACAGAACCCTACCCCACCATGCGTCCCAGTAATCATCACCACTGACCCCTACCTCACCATGCGTCCCAGTAATCATCACCACAGACCCTTACCCCACCATGCGCGTCAGTAATCATCACCACAGACCCCTACCCCACCAAGTTTGCGTCCCAGTAATCATCACCACAGACCCCTACCTCACCATGCGTCCCAGTAATCATCCCCACTGACCCCTACCTCACCATGCGTCCCAGTAATCATCACCACAGACCCTTACCCCACCATGCGCGTCAGTAATCATCACCACAGACCCCTACCCCACCAAGTTTGCGTCCCAGTAATCATCACCACAGACCCCTACCTCACCATGCGTCCCAGTAATCATCACCACAGACCCCTACCTCACCATGCGTCCCAGTAATCATCACCACAGACCCCTACTCCACCATGCGTCCCAGTAATCATCACCACAGACCTCTACCTCATCATGCGTCCCAGTAATCATCACCACAGACCCCTACCTCACCATGCGTCCCAGTAATCATCACCACAGACCCCTACCCCACCATGCGTCCCAGTAATCATCACCACAGACCCCTACCCCACCAAGTTTGCGTCCCAGTTATCATCACCACAGACCCTTACCTCACCATGCGTCCCAGTAATCATCACCACAGACCCCTACCCCACCATGCGTCCCAGTAATCATCACCACAGACCCCTACCCCACCATGCGTGCCAGTAATCATCACCACAGACCCCTACATCACCATGCGTCCCAGTAATCATCACCACAGACCCCTACTCCACCAATTCTTAAAAAAAAATACAACAACAATGCTCTGTGTCCAAAATCTTATTTAAACACACTGTTTTATTGACTACCGGTATTAAAATGAAACAATTTAATAGGATATTCATTAAAAAGAAACAACAAAACATTTTTATATATTGGAACAAAAAGAAAAGGACGTCACCAAATATTGATTCTTAATGCAAGGTTCTCATTTAGTTCACACATAGTAATGCATCTGTAGTTTATTAGAAATGTGTTTGTTGAGAACTAAAACCCTGCTTTTTGTTTTCAGGTATTCTGGAACCTGGGCAGTGTGCATAGCAATGTTTTGTACATTTTTTGATGCGTTCAATATACCAGTGTTCTGGCCTATATTAGTGATGTATTTTATCATCCTGTTTGTCATCACCATGAAGAGACAAATGAAAGTAAGTGTCATTCTGACATATGTCTGTGATATATACATTTTGTACTGATCTAGATTTGTTTCTGTGTAAAAATACAAAAAGTGTTAAAGATGTACCTGACATTATGTAGTAAGTATTAAAATTAATTGAGCAGACATACATTTATTGTATTGCTTTCATTAAAACCTTTCTTTTGTGTGTATTCACTTGGTATTTGAAGAATAAAAGAAAATGGTGTCTGCAAATGAAATTTACCAGATTTCATTTAATTTGTAAATATATGGCATGCTTTTTAAAAAATGTACAAAAAAACAAAAACATGATTTGATTTACTATGACATATAACGAAAATTCGCATATTGGCATCACCCCTCAGAACCATCTAGGGCCAACCTTAAAAAATTGTTTGTTTGTAATTGCTTACCCAAGGTTGCTGGTAACAGTAGGTAGGTAGGCAATTTGTTGTTGTTTATTTTGGGGAAAAAATGCAAATTTATTAATGATCCATTTATCGTCAAAATATAGGGTATAACACATACAGCCTGTTGTTTTTACAAGTTTGATAAAACAATATTAGAATTGCATTTAGATATGGCCTATTATAAGTAAAGGTCTAGCTGATACCGTTAATTTTATTAACCCAATGGACAATGACCGAAATGAAAGAAGAGCAAACTTTTATTTAACCCAAAGAAGAAATAGAAAATTTGGTATACAAAAAATGGTTTGATTTAACAAAGACAAAAAACTTCTGAGTCAGGAATTAATTTTAATGTTGGCCAAGGTTGATCACCCCTGTTGTGTTGAATATAATATATACTATATAATTACAGAAGGTCACTAACAAGAATTTAAACATGTCTTTCAAAAACTACTCATTTGATATTAAAAACAAAGACCAATTTGAAGTCCCTGAATACAATAGATAATACTCCTAGAGGGTTGAATATGAAGCTTTCAGATACAACAGTTTCATGCTCCACCCTTGATTTATCAATTATCTAATGTGCATGCATATTTTTATTCCCTCTCTGCTCCCATTCCTTTTCAGATATGACTCGGAGTTTTCTGTTCACTGTTTTTCCATATACGCATTTGTACTTTAATTTCTTCACCACTTGTCAGATTGTATAAAAGTTGTTTTTGCATTACAGCACATGATCAAGCACCGATATGTACCTTGGTCCAGTGGTAAAACACGCTACAAGGGGAAGGAAGATACTGGCAAAGTTTTCGTCGCAAAGTAACCATCTCCTGAATGCATGTGATGTCACAGAGTGTATGATTATATGTGATTTCAACTGATGTTTGAAATTTAGAGGTGTGTAGCCATTGTCATGCAACTTTTCATCCAGTCATCTAGCTAACTCGCTAGCCTAACATTTGCTGTACATACTGTACACAATTTAAACAAGAAGCAAAATTGTATTAAATGTTTATTTATTTTGTTTTATATTATAGGAAAGTAATCATATTGATATCAAGTTCTCTGCTGATTCTCTAGTGGTCTTTTTATTCCTTTTGGAACCTAAATATAATTAAGAGTGTTCTTATTTCTGAGCTTGGTTGCCTAAGTTTGTCTTTTGTTTGGTATAAGCATAAACTGGATGAGCTCAGAACAAATGATAAACTAACCATACTTTGTAGAACTACCATGAGTGCAATGAATAGCCACAGAAGATAGATCAATAAAACACTAATGTGTACTAATTTATTTAGTCTATATGCTGCCCATAACAACGTTGTGCCTGTTGCACTGCTTTCAACTGAATTCCACATATAAGTGAACAATGTTCTTTAATTGTGCTAAATTTTATTAAATCTACCTGAAAGTTATGAGGCTGCATTCTTATCAGGGGCAAATTTATGCTTAAGTTTCTACATATTAACGGGCATAGTTAAAGTCTGTGTAAGCATGGTCATAAGAACTTTGATCCAAGAAGAACTTTGCCATATCATGTGCCTGCAGTTAGTTGTAGAAACTACTTGTATGTTGTTTGCTGTTGTTGCTGAACTGTGGTTTAATAAAGCTCTATTGGTAAACGTGTAGCAAAAAAAAAGAAATCTCTGTAAAAAAGATTATGAGTTTGTTTTTCATATTTAAAAAAGTCCTGTTTATTTAGTGTCACGCTGCTGAATGCTAATAATTCAATAAAAAAGCTATATGTTTAAACAATCACTTTAGCATGTCATCAAATTCAAAACAAAAGGTAAGAAAACAAATTAACATTTGAACGATTAATAAAATAGAAAAAAAATTAAGACTCACTTTTTTTCTTATAAAGATTTAATAACAGAAAGTGACTACCGGTTATTTGATTCAGGAATTGTGAATGACCTCCATTTATACCTATTGTGAATGACCTCCATTTATACCTATTGTGAATGACCTCCATTTATACCTATTGTGAATGACCTCCATTTATACCTATTTTTATTGGTACCATACAAATAACCTGTACAAACCTTATAAGAATTTATCATTAAAACTGCTTTTGGTGCATGTATTCTTTGTAAAAGAATGTCTGAAGGTCTTTTTTGTTTTGTCACTTTGTAATCAGTCATAATGTTACTTCAGTGACACAAATGGAAATCATGACGCGTAAATCGATACATAAGTCTTGTATTGGACAAATACTGAAATTAATGTTTTTGTTAATCCAAAGACTCCGAGATACACACAATTTACTGATAGTACAATTTGTCAGTTTAGATTCTTCTTTCTTACAAATATTTATTGATGCTGATAAATGTTTTAGATTTGTATGATTTTACTACTAAGTTTAGGTGTAAATGACTCGTTAATTATTTAAATTATTGAACGATTTATTTGTCCTTTTTCATGATTGTTTATAAGTCCAGAATTTGATTTGTCAGAATTAACTATGAATATCAAATGATGTTCATTGATACTAAACCATTGTTAATGTGTTGTGATAATTTAGTCAGCAGTACTATTTTAAATACGAACGACTGCGTTTGTTTTATATAAAATATTCAGTTTGTATTATATATACTGTTCATAGTAAATTATGCAATTGTGCATGTCAAGATTATGTGTTGTTTCGAAACGGAAATATTGAATAAATTTTGAAATAACATATGAAAGAAGACAGTTATTTCTTTATTTAATTAAAGATTAGTGTACAGTTGATAGAGGTGTCGACATTGAAGTGGCTGAATGCGGTGATTTGACCATTTGACGATTTAAATTTAGTTGATAATGCAGGGATAAACCTTTCAATGAAAATAGGAGGAATCGTGGTTTTCTGTTTATATACACGCTGCAATCGTCTGTATTTATAAATCGTCTGATTCACATGTACCGATACGTCCATCTTTCTCACTTGCAGCTTTACTGACTGTATGTGTTGCAAAGAGTACAAGTCTGGGTATATTTTGTTGGAACTTTTGTTGTGTACCAAAGGTGGTGTTTTCCAAAAATGTATGAATACACATTGTTCTGAAGAATAAATTCATTGGTTTGTAGTTAGTGGAAATTTACGCGCCCCTCATCACAATCTCAAATAGTGCATTGGCGCTTGCCCGTTGTGGCATTCAGCAGAGAACACATAAACCATAACCTTACCAGGGTCTGTACTCAGAAACATCTTCAGTTTATCTTAACATATTTTCATTTAAGTTCTAATTTTTGTTATGTAATATTTTTAAAAGTACATATAAATGTGTGAATACCTTTGTAGGTACGTCTAAGATAGTTAATAAAAAAATACACGCTTAGCACAATGTCATTTAAATATGAAATAAAATGTTAATGAGAAATTATGATTTAAAGGACAAGATTCTACTTAAGATGTTTCTGGAATACGGCCCCAGACTATTCTACTTCTATTGGTAAAAATACAATATTCTTTTTGTACCGTATGTGTATGTTAACGAAGATGCTGCGTTATCTTGTTCATCGAAATGGAATAAAATAATTTTAAATTGTCTATCCAAAATAGCAATCCACTCTGTTTGATCGTTTTGGAACTAATGTCTGTTGCCAAAAGGGTGGTTATTTTATTAATATGGGTAATTTTCAGATGTGATATATTTGTGGAAGCGTCTTCTTTCAATGGAAATAAAACACTTAATACTCAAAATAAAATGAACAAGAGTGCCGTTTTCATAATGATACGCCCGTCAAAGGAGCATTTTTATGGGTAAAGATTCACCATGCTTATCACTTCTGCCAAGTTATTTGAAAATTCATCCATGCTGGACAAATACATGCTCCGGACTTAGTGATAAGAATCGATTTATTTGAACTTTGACCTTGAATTGTGGCATTGACCTTAGACCTTGAGACTTGGTTCTTGCGAGCGCGACACTCCGTCTCACCATGCTTATCACTTCTGCCAAGCTATTTGAAAATGCATGCATGCTGTACAAAGATGCTCCGGACAAAGTGGTGAGGATTGATTTCTTATATATAACCTTTGACCATGAATTGTGACCTTGATCTGGTCCGAGGGACCTAGTTCTTGTGCACGACACTCCGTCTCACCATGCTTATCACTTCTGCCAAGTTATTTGAAAATCTATCCATGCTGGATAAAGATATACCCCGGACAAAGTGATAAGGATCGGTTCCTTATATTTGACGTTGAATTGTGACCGTAACCTTGGACCTATGGACCTGGTTGTTGTGTGAGACACTCCGACTCACCATGTTTATCACTTGTGCCAATTTGAAAATCCATCCATGCTGGACAAAGATATGCTCCGGACAAAGTGGTAAGGATAGATTTCTTATATTTGACCTTGAATTGTGACCTTGACCTTGGACCTAGGGACCGGGTTATTGCGCGCGACACTCCGTCTCATCATGCTTATTACTTCTGCCAAGTTATTTGAAAATCCATCCATGCTGGACAAGTTTTGCTCCGGACTAAACCTTAAGGATTGATTTCCTATATTTGACTTTTTACCTTAAATTATGACCTTGGACCTAGGGACCTGGTTCTTGCGCGCGACACCCCGTCTTATCATGCTCATCACTTCTGCCAAAAAGTTATTTAAAAATCCATCCATGCCATATTTTCAGATAACTTCGCAGAAGTGATAAACATTGTGAGACTGTGTTCCACATGCAAAAACCAGGTCCCAACGTCAAAAGTCAAGGTAAAAAAGGTCAAATATAAAAATACTTTTTAGACTGTCCGGGTTCATAACATTGTCCATCAAGGAAGGATTTTCAATAGACTTAGCAGAAGTGATAAGCATTATGAGACACTGTTTCGCGCTCAAGAACCAGGTCACAAGGTCAAGGTCACACGTCAAGGTAAACTTAAAGTAAACCATACGTTCAGAACGTAATATGGTCATGCATTGAGGTACTATCATGACGATTGAGTGGGGCATAAGAACAAGGTCGAAGGTCAAGGTCACACTTTAAGGTTAAATAGATTTTGTCCGGCATGAAAGTATTTTCAAATAACTTGGCAGAAACGATAAGCATCATGAGATAGTGTGTCGCACACACACAAAAACTCATCCCTAGGACCAAGATCATAATTAAAGGTCAAATATTTGTCCTGAGCATAATTTTCAAATAAGAGGGCTTAAATGATTGCCATCATAATGTTGTATATCACATCCTAACACCCGATCCCTAGTTCCAAGGCCAAGGTCGCAGTTTAAGGTCAAAAGTCAAATATTTGCCAAGAACATAATATTGTCATACATAAGAGTGATTTTCAAATCAGTTTGCAGACAAGATCGCCATCATGGGATGAGGCGTAAAAACATGTTTCTTTAAAGTTACATTCCCAAAAATAGGGTATGTAGGTAGGGATTTATTATTTTTTTTTTGGTAAATGGTCAACTTGAAGATTCTAAAGCTAAATGAATACTCAAAACATACCGGTAATATCTTTAAACGTCGTTTTAAAGTGGATGCTATCAAATCAAAATACTTATTTATCCAAAAACAGGTAATTATTGGGAAAAGGTAAATAAAATAAAAAATTAGGACAAACTCAATAAAATGTTCTAGGTTCGGGGCTGTTTTTAGGGTAGGTCGGGTAACCTGAAACAAACATAATTTTTTACGCCTGATGAAGTGAAACTTGCAAGAACCATAACTCATAATTACGTAAGTTCAAATACCCCATCCCCCACCCCTGACTTTTTTTGTCTCCATCAGAGACATGTTTTAAGATTATAGAAAGGAATATGTTGATACCTCAACTCCACTTACCTCACATAAAAGGTGATATTGCTATGAATTCAGATGCACTAATACCATGACTACCTTATTAGTTTTTTAATTGTTTCTCTTTAGTCGTGAATCTTTGTAAACCTCTAAAAAGTTCCTTAGACGGGCGTATCTTTATGACAATGTCACTCTTGTTATTATTGTAATATTAAGCCATAACATAATTGTTCTTCATTGGTATTGTTAAAATGTGAACGATATATATATCAACTTTTCCTTAACCAGAAACAAAAAAGGTCAGCCGTGAAACAATATAAATTGTATTTTCAACCAGCTTCTTTATTTGAAATTAGGATAATTTTTCCCGGATTTGATTCTGTTGTATACGTATCGGAGGACGTGTATTAATGTACTGTTTCAATATCGTGAACCAGTATATACATGTAGTATATATCCTCAAGAATTACATAGCTCAGTTGGTACAGCGTTGGACTGTCCGTTCGGTGTTCGTGAGTTCGAGCCCCAGCCCGGCCACACAACTAGTGTTGGGATTGGCCATGAAATATTTTCTAGACCAATTTCCACCTAGTAGTCCACTTAAGTAGGACAGTTGTCAGTTACTGGCGTAAGTATGTGCACTTGGTACTGGTAAGCCGCTTAGATCGGCTGGGCTTGCCCAGGGCAGTGTGCGTACGTTAACTGACCGCCGTTATATGACTGAAATACTGTTAAAAACGGCGAAATTCCAAACAAACAAGCAAATAAAAAACATATATATTAACCGCCGTACTGGATTGTTGGCCGCATTGATGGTTTACATTCCGTGTCAAGGGTATTACATTTCTACAATCAGAACATTTTCATAATAGGTAAACTACATATTATATTATAAAAGTGGGGTTTTGCCTTACAAGTCGTCGAAAACTATATTCAAGTTCTGAATAGGTTTATTGTGATGAAAATATTGTTCTTCTAGACAGGTTCAGTCCTTTTAAGCATACTTTTAATCGCTTTTTCCGCTGTTACGTTTATTTAGTTTAGTGGTGGCGTTCTTTAAATTGTGACAATAACATTAACCTTTAAATGTATTAAATGTATTTTCCGCAGAAAACATTATCGGAAGTAATCTTATTTAACACTGAATTCATGCTAGATATCATTAAAACTTTTTAATAAAAAAGACTGCACAGCTAATTTTCATGACTAAATTACCTGCGAAGGTTACTTGCTGTGTAATTAAAAAACACACGTGTGTAATTTAAAGTACATAATAAGTATACTTAGTAATAATTACTGCATTAGACTCTTAAGTATATTATACCGTCGTATGTTGACGCGAATCCTATATTTATTCGTCGTAGGCTGTAAGTCTGTGTTTGTAACGATGTGCTAATGCTGAACAATACAATAAATACTAAGGCTACAATATATATATTCAAGTCAATAAAACATGAGAAGTCAAAAAAGATTCTACAACATAATATAATCATCATAGACCTGTTCATAGATTGGCAAATTGACAATTTTCAAATTTTTTATCATAGATACCGGAAAGAAAAATACGTTACCGTATATATAAACACGCGAAATAACGCTACTGGCAAAGAAATATATTAGAAGTATATTGTCTTTTAATGAAAAATCATCAATTGAAATTGATAAAATTACAAAGCATTTGCAACGCTTTTATCGGTATTTTGGAAAACACGTGTGTCACTTACATGGTGTTAAAAAAAAAAATTTTTTTTTTTCTTTATACATGTATAATATTTGTCTTTGGTTGGTCCAACTGCTTTAGTTTTTGCAGTTAAGACTTCGAATTGCATGTTTCAAATATACCTAAATCTGTGAACAAGTTCCTTTAAAGCACTATACGGCACTATGGAGGACATATCCTGTTAAAATGCATCATGCTTGATGACATCCCAACTTCCAAATTACACATTGCAACTTCCTTTGTGGTTAGTTATCAACTCTCTACATGGTAGAAATAATCTAGTTTCATTCGTAGATTCTTACTTTTATCCTGCAACTGTCGGATTTTGTTTTCCCAAATTCCATTGTCAGGCGATGCAATATCTATAATATTCAAGTTGTATCTTCCATGTAACTTTCCTGCTAATCTTGTCATTTAAATGGTGTGTTGAATCTTTCTTTCAAATGCTTGATATTTTATAAAATATTGATCCTATGTCATCAATAGTTCATGAATTAATTAAGAGCAAATAAGAGGGATTTCGGTAATTACAAACGGATCAGACTTTTCTGTAAAATTATATAAGTCTTTAAACATTCACGGGTTTGCGGTCAGTCGTAACCAGTAATGATTGCAGTTGCGATTGAATAAAAGTACATATACTTCAGGGTGCAAATCTTTATTTATACATTAATATATATGCATAGCTTTGAATACTTTTAACGGTTAAACATGTTGTGTTCGTTAATAAACAGGGATTTCAGTAATTACGAGGGGACGAGGGGAGTTATCCGAAAACCCGTGAATGTTTAAAGACTTAAATATTTTTACAGAAAAGTCTGATCCGTTTGTAATTACCAAAATCCCTTTAATAAATTAAAGGTGCCCCAACACATCACTTAGTACAGTAGAATCGGACTCCTCTGACGGGCCTCTGTGTTTAGGTAGTTACTTTTCGCACTATCCGAATTGTCAGAATTACCGTCACTGCTATTTCTGCAATTTCTTTTATCCGTTTTGCCTTTTTTCATCATATAAGATGCACGTAAGCGGTGTTATGCATAAAATACAAAAACACAGTAATTCCAGCATATTTTAGAAATTTCAAAAAATTAAACACTTGTTAAAATCCACTGTAAATCAAAATTTTTACATCCGGCTAAAAAAGCCCGACTTTACCGCCATTATGCTCTCGATAATGGAAAACATAATTTATTTTCAAACTATATTATTAAATAATGATCAGTAATACTTCTATCAAGGCAAGCGTTGAAAAACGTAATAGAAGGGTAAATATGTCCACAATATAATTATTAGTAATATAAACTATGCAAAGCTCAGCACATTAAATACCGAAAGACCCGTAAATAAGGATGATGCGACAGTTATACATGCTTGGCTTGAAAAAAACAACAAATTATCATTTCATTTAAACGCTATAAAATTAGCCATAACAAATATTTTAATAGACGAGATATGTGGGGATTTCGGTGAATTTCGGTAATTACGGGGACTTCGGTATTTCTACACACCCGCAATTTTACATCTAAGGGAAAGCACCGTTTATTGATTTCTGCACGAAGAAAGGCAAACTCCTCGCAGCGGTTACCTCCCCTATCGGTTAACGGCTAGAGCTATGCTCGGAACCAGTCAAATCTCTGCGCGGAGGTTGGAAGAAAGGCGCCACCTATAAAATATTTTTGGCAAGGCGGTACTTGATTAAATTTTCTAACCTACATTTCAAATTATATCTCTCTTCCCGTTCTTCTTTTTTGACAGATTAGTATAAATCTTAAACTATAAGTATTTTTCTTCTAAAATCTTTTTAAAAAATTGATAAAAAATGCCCAATGTTTCATATAAAACTAGACTTTGAAAAGATGGAACTAATGTCTTTACAGATGTGATACCGAGTGTGTAAATACAGTCGGGAGTAAGCAAGCAATGTCAAAGATAACTGTATGTAATAAACACTAAAGTAGTTTCAATTTACCAAAAGACACTTTGAATAAAACAAAGAGTAGCTACTCTCTAGAAAGAAGCAACTGGAACAAATGATATGTTTTTTTTTGACAACGTAGAGCGTTGAAAGTTATCACAAGGAAAGATGAACGTGTAATTTGGGAGTTTGGATGTCATCAAGCATGATGTATTATGTCCTCCATACGGCACAACAAATACAGACTAAATTATAACACAACATTCCACGGGTTTATCGTCATCGTCACGCTGGTTCTCTGCGATATTCCCGTTGTCATGGGCAACACATTCCTCGCGTACAACATCTTCACGTGTTTTTGTAACTTGTTTTTGTTTTGCTTCTTTTCTATGTACCGATACGTTAATATTTCGTGGAAAACTGAAAGTCTGGTTTATTGTTTCCGTGAGTTATTTGACGGCAAAGAGAACGACCACAATTACAATATTTATTATTATGAAAACAACACAATTCGCAACCATAAATATTATGTCGAGGCGTTGGGTTATGATTGAACTTGACAACTGGAAATTATCATTTGCGTGGCACATATTTGTGTCGACAACTTCGTTGGCAGTAATATTGCCTTCATCGTCGGCAACATTTTCAACAGGTACTACTCGTGTGTGCGATTTTGAGTTACGTTTCGTAGCCAATTGAATAAGGATCTTCGGGAGTGACCGCACGCCTTCTGGGGACAGACCAGCAATGTGACTCATGTAAATGCTCCATGCCACACATATTGCGTTAAGGACGTTCAAAACCAGCGTTAACGCAATTGGCAATGTAACTGACGCGGAATTTCGTGGTAGGACAGCGTAAAGTCCGACAGTATAGAAAACAAACGCTAGATACATGGTTATTGCAAACGACAAACGCTCGCCAGAGTCTGCTCGGACAAGACAAGACACAATGGTCAAAACATGAATTAGATATAATGGTACGATGGTTGTTAAAATAGCAAACAGTGGGCGGCGTTTTAGAGTTAAACCGTTTATCAAAGCATCGACAGGTTCTGGTAGGAGATCTAGACCCAAAACCTTTACAAATGGCGTCTCTCCAATGACGTTCCACTCATCATGCGGGGTGAGAAAAACCTGTATGGATGGTGTAGGACATTGGATGAAGTGTAAGCTCCGTTGAGACATAAACTGCCTCATTTATTTGGAACGTACATTTGTGTTTGTCGAAAGGATAAAGCGTGGTATCTAGTTCACAAAGTGTCCTATACCGCCCGCTTGTTAATGCTAATATCTTCCCATTATACATGGCCCGAACCATGGTTATGTCGCTGTCGAACAGATTCATTTCTTCGTTGGAGAACTGATTGATGATTGCCAGATTTGGCTTCCAGTAGAAACCAGTCTGAAGGCTTAGACTGGTTTGGCCATTAAAGGCACTGGGATCCCAGGTTAGGAACTCGTCGAACCAGGCAAAGATATAATACAGGATACACACCAGTTCCCCTGTGGAGACATCGAATGACTCGAGATAGTATATTCCCATTGTAACATTTACCTGAAAATCAAGTGTATGTCAAATAATAAGTTTTAATTTATTCCAAACTACACTATAGTAATTGAATAATGTCAATGCAACTCACGACACAATCTTACAAAGTGCTTATTAATGTGCTTATTAATGTGTAAATCGTAAATAAAATAAATAAAACGAAGCTATTATGTCTTACTAAAAGATATACACAGACAAGATGTTAATTGGATTCTATGAGGCAGAAATACCAATCACAGGTTAAAGAGTAAACTAACATATTCACTATTAATAAGTTATTTAAGACAATGCATATTTTACGGAATATTTTGATGGCAAACTTGCGCATTAAGGCTTATTAAGTACTATGAAAAATTCGAAAAGGCAACAATTATCATCGAGCGTCTGTGATTTTAAAGCCAAAAATACTCGTTTCTTACCTGTATTGCCTCGCTCTGGTTCTTCAATGGCCTCGTATTCTTGTCATACCTGGACGCGTTAAATAGGTACTCCACAAATTCCCGCTGACTGTAGTAGGATTGGCCCGCCACAAAACGTGTGCCAAACAAGCACGATGAAAACATGACCACCGGAATCACTACGCTGAGAGCCATTTTCTGTCTGCGGAAAGTATCTCTATTTGTGTAATCTTTTATTACAAGTGTGTTGTTAGTTCACTTGTACTCAGCCGCATGAAAGAGGATGACATCTCTGAATTCTGCTAAAAAATCTAACCTGAAATAGACAAACGATTAAGGGCTTAGTACGTTACTCTAGAATCGATGGTTATATTTAAATCATGTTCCGAGTGTTTTGTTGTATGATTCAATGGTGTGTTTTCAACGTGTTTGTTTTGCGAAGTGCATATCGATTGAAAAATGCCGCGCACTGCTCTTCAGCTTCCTTTTCATTCACGTATATCTTTGGATCGTAAACATTGTATACAGAAAGTTAGCATTTAAGTAATGCTTTTGAACAAGCGCCCATTTCTATTAAACTTGATGCAAACATTTCTGTTAAACTTAATGCAAACATTTCCCTTCGGGAAGCCTTCGTTTATATTTACATTGCTATAGAACAGCTCAAGTTATCCGAGAACGAACTTTACAGTTTAGTATTATTCTCTATATACGAGATTTTATAAACAAAAAACAACAAATTGTTATTAACAAGTTCACAATATAAGACATATGATAATAATACAACTCCAGAGACATCACCAGGACAGCATTTCATATTATACTGTTATGACAATTTATTTATTGCTGCTGATCGTATTAGTGTATAAAGTTTAACTTCGTCTTTAATTTAGAAGTAATATTTATATAATTGTTAATTTATTGGATTTTTATTATTCTCAAGGCATAGCCGCATTGCTTCTATATATGCTGCAGGATGCTGCACGATTATGATTGGCTGATTCCAAATCTGCAGCATCCAAAGGGTATGTATGGAGGTTTTTCGCTCAGTTTGTTTTTCCAACAGTTGCAACAACAAACACCTCTGTTCACAACATAGAAAAGCCGTAAAGTAAAAACTACAACATATTATTATACTTTATTTGAGAAAGTTGCTAATTATGGTCAAACTAAATTGATTTTCATAAATTGGGCCTAAAGTAATAACATCTTATTCGAATTCAATCAATTAAAATCGGCGATACAGCTTCGACACTTCTACGGATCATAGTACAGATCATGTATAATTATGTGCCCGTAATACACTTTTAGCGGTTTGCCGTTCAGAAGACACGCTTGTCATGCATCTGCTCAGATGCAATGATATGCTTAGGCCACAACAAATTGATCAGATGTTCGTCGGATTTGCCGCACCTTAAAATCGTAAATCGAAAAAAAAAAATTTTTTTTTTTTTTGCGCCCGCACCTACAACTTTGCCCCACATCCGATTTTGTAAATGAAGTTTTCATCAACGAGTCTCATTTTACGTTAAACGACGACTGTGTGGTGTCCCCAAATCATAACAAGCAATTGGTACTTATACAGACGTGAATAAGGCACTTTGCGGCGACTGGTTTTGTACAGAGCACATAATTTATGACCCAAACCGTTTCTCTCCAATAGCCAGTCTGGCACAGCTGCCAGGTGTATTTCGACTCGGCAATTTCTTATCATGTTTTATCAAACTTGTGAAAACACAACGAGCTGTTTGTCAGCATTCATTGCCTAATTGAAGATGCTCTCGTAGCAAGCTCTCGTAATATCAGCAGACACAACAGTTAATTAAGGATTATGGGTGGAATATATCAAGTGGACTGATTATCGGGTATGTTTACAGTTCGGACACTTTTGACCAGCGGTTTGTCCTTGATTTCTTACTTCTAATATTCACACAATTAAGTTGTTTTTGACATGTCCATTTTATAAATTCAACGTATCAGTATCAAATTATGTGATTATGCGATCCTTTAACATCTGTGTAACCCATATTCTCAAGCACTCACCTCGACATAAATGTCATTTAATTGTTTTACTTAACCAGTTGTTTATATAACAAAAGTTAACAACATATCATCTAAAATGTACCTTTGCCTTATCGCTATTGTTAAATGTACATATACTAGAATGCAAAATATTACCAACTTATTTTTTTTTTAATGCATTTTTGTACCATAAATAAATGTGCCAGTAAACATGTTTACTATGTATTACTGATAGTATTAGCTTTTTTGTGTGCCTATTGTATAATTTTATAATTAGAGTAACTTTTTAGAGTAATTACCTCGCATAATAGATCCACCATCTTGCATTCGACATCAAGTTCAACATCGCCCCATGCTCTGGTGCACTCGAGCGTAAATCCCGAGAAAATTCGCTTGTGTTCACCGAAACCACTATAACTACCGACGCTAATCACTAGCAGTCATTCCCTATGATCTCAACCCCGAGGAAAAAACTAACAATTTGAATTTTTGTACAATTACTATGATGTTATGTTGATAACAATATTATTATTATTATTTTCATAATTATTATTCGTAGTATTAGTTTTAGTATTTGTATTAGTATTATCACTTGTTATTGTAAATACCCCCCTTATATATCGATCATTATAACGCTTTATCGAACGAAAGAATTATTGGAAGTCAATAATTCATTAATTAGTTAGCTTTGTTATATTGCCCTTATTGTATATGTATATACTTGGGTGAAAATAAACGTGTTGTTCTGTTCTGTTAAGTTTGGTGTACATTTTGTTTAGCTTTTATATATTAAGGTACATTTAACAGAGCAAGCCAATTCATTATGTTAGTTATTAATTTCAATATATTTATAGACATATTCTGTTAACATCTTGTAGATATTTTAAGAGTGTATGTTGAAATAAAAAAATAATTATCCAAGTTTACTGCAATAAACAATTAACAAAAATGTAAATATAACATCTAAATATACTAATGCTTTTGTTAATGCCATAATGCAATTAATATATAAGGCACAGTGAAGTATAATTTTATAACAATTAAAACAATAAGATATAACCATTCCCTGACATGGAAACACGCAACGAGGTTGCGAGTCGAAAAAAAATTGGCTCAAAAAAAAACGAGCCAGTGTGAGCCCTGGTTTACGGTTTAAAAAAATGGTGGTGTCCAGTTATTTTGTCGTGTCGTTTAAAGATACAGAACTTATACTAGTCATTCCTAACTTGTTCTGTGTTAATTGTATGACATTTCATATTTATGTTATTAAACTGTTTGTAGTGAATGACTTGGTGTATCAAATATCTATTTTGATAATGACAATTACCTTGTATAAGGTCTACTTTCTTATAGTTAAGATATGGCTTTTTAGAAGAATGACTATTGGAGACTTGTTGCACCAAACTCTGTGCAGAACATGGTCGAAGAAGAAATGGAGAAATAAGTTGCTAGTTTATTACATATATATTAATTTTGACAACACTTTATGGACCAGAGCAGATGAAGAGGAAATTATTGACAAGATATCAAGTTATGATGGCGTTTGGCTGTAATTTTTAATCACTATGTTGCCCATAGTGATTAGATAGGATTTTTTTTTCGCTCGCCTCCGATTTTATCGAAAATGGAAAAAAAAATATATTTTTATTTCGCTCGCTCGCTCCATTTTTTTGGGACAAAATCCATAGAACAACTGATAAATTTGTTGTGCCCTTAATGATATTTGTAAGCTTTATCATTATTGATAGTTATTACACACGGCTATACGTGTTCAAATAATTGTTTGTGTTCTTATGACCACGGCATTTCGATTGTTTTCTACAACTTACATCTGTAAATGTAAATAGCTACTTAAGTGATTAAATTTCCTCTAATCTCGTAAACTCGATTGGTTGCATAACTGTGCGTGCTTTGTTATGAGCTCGATTGTTTGCATCGAAAATAAAAATGTCGGTTCGCTTTCAGTTTTGGGGCTTTAAAAAATAAGTTAAAATAATATTAAGTAATAATGCTGATGAGAGCAATTTGTCGAAAGTTGCATAGTTGCATAGTTGCATACGTTGCATAGTTGCATACGTTGCAGAGTTGCATACGTTGCATAGTTGCATACGTTGCATAGTTGCATAGTTGCATACGTTGCATAGTTGCACAGTTGCATACGTTGCATAGTTGCATACGTTGCATAGTTGCATACGTTGCATAGTTGCATACGTTGCATAGTTGCATAAGTTGCATAGTTGCGTAGTTGCATACGTTGCATAGTTGCATACGTTGCATAGTTGCATAGTTGCATAAGTTGCATAGTTGCATAGTGGCATTGTTGCATAGTTGCATAGTTGCGTAGTTGCATACGTTGCATAGTTGCATAGTTGCATAGTTGCATACGTTGCATAGTTGCATAGTTGCATACGTTGGCTGTTTGATTAGTTCATGAATACAAAAAAATCATGTTTGTCGTCAGTCCGGGCAACCATGCACATAATCGATCAGTGTCTTTAGTATTTTGCAATTATTTTTTAAATATTATTCCAGCTCACTATAATCTGGTGATGTCGATAGTTATTTTCCCCACAATTAAACATTTTACAACTTAATGTTCCGAATGCATAACTCACTCTAGCTCTATCCTAATATCTTAATGTTTCCCAATCTTGCATCTCACGAAAAATGAAAAACAGTGAACACCGTTTAGATAACACTGTTTAAGTCCAAGTAAATACTGGAAAAGTGTCTATTAATTACACCGTGTATATCAACTTTTAAATACTGGCCCCACTCATCCTAACCGAGAAGCCTTAGTTACGTACGGTGCAAGCTGTTTAATTGCTCATGTGTGTGATATGTGAAGTATGTGATCTCAAATTCATTTCACACATGTGCACAATGAGATCCTATTTTGCACAGTTCACAGAGATTATTTGGACTAGATCCGTTAAGCGACGAAATCAGTTTTTTAGGCCCCCAGAAAGTGGGAGGCATCAAGCACTTGTCCGTCCGTCCGTGCATACAGGATCTAGCCTCATAGAAATTCTGTTATTATAAATATTCAACTTAGTGTATAATTTGCGTTATGTCTTGTTCTACATTCACAGATGTACACATAGTTAACACCAATTCAACACCCAGCACCTCCTCGCTGTAATCTTCTTGCCTCGTTGCATGGGCTGCCCCGCAGGGGTGTGAAGTGTTTAGTCTACACCTCGTTGCATGGGCTGCCCCGCAGGGGTGTGAAGTGTTTAGTCTACACCTCGTTGCATGGGCTGCCCCGCAGGGGTGTGAAGTGTTTAGTCTACACCTCGTTGCATGGGCTGCCCAGCAGGGATGTGAAGTGTTTAGTCTACACCTCGTTGCATGGGCTGCCCCGCAGGGGTGGGAAGTGTTTAGTCTACACCTCGTTGCATGGGCTGCCCCGCAGGGGTGGGAAGTGTTTAGTCTACACCTCGTTGCATGGACTGCCCCGCAGGGGTGGGAAGTGTTTAGTCTACACCTCGTTGCATGGGCTGCCCCGCAGGGGGGTGAAGTGTTTAGTCTACACCTCGTTGCATGGGCTGCCCCGCAGGGGTGTGAAGTGTTTAGTCTACACCTCGTTGCATGGGCTGCCCCGCAGGGGTGTGAAGTGTTTAGTCTACACCTCGTTGCATGTGCTGCCCCGCATGGGTGTGAAGTTTTTAGTCTACACCGGGCATCAGGTATTAAAGGGACTATGTCAACGAAAAAGTTATCTCCTTGAGCAATTTTATTGTTATTTTGATGAAGAAATGAGCAATGCAATGGCGTAAACAATAAATAACATATGAATAATTTACTAGATTATGAGAATTTTTATAAGAACTAATCAAGAAAAAATACTCGAAAGAAGAAAACCCAGAGTAGGTTTCGAACCCACGACGACCGAGTCATAAAAACAAATGAGAGTGGACAGTGCTGTAACCAACTGCCCTATTCGGACTTATTCGATAAGAGTAAATATGTCCACAATATAATTATTAATAATATAAACTATGCAAAGCTCAGCACATTAAATACCGAATGACCCGTAAATAAGGATGATGCGACAGTTATACATGCTTGGCTTGAAAAAAACAACAAATTATCATTTCATTTAAACGCTATAAAATTAGCCATAACAAATATTTTAATAGACGAGATATGTGGGGATTTCGGTGAATTTCGGTAATTACGGGGACTTCGGTATTTCTACACACCCGCAATACCGGGAAAGCACCGTTTATTGATTTCTGCGCGAAGAAAGGCAAACTCCTCGCAGCGGTTACCTCCCCTATCGGTTAACGGCTAGAGCTATGCTCGGAACCAGTCAAATCTCTGCGCGGAGGTTGGAAGAAAGGCGCCACCTATAAAATATTTTTGGCAAGGCGGTACTTTGCCTAAATTTTCTAACCTACATTTCAAATTATATCTCTCTTCCCGTTCTTCTTTTTTGAAAGATTAGTATAAATCTTAAACTATAAGTATTTTTCTTGTAAAATCTTGTTAAAAAATTGATAAAAAATGCCCAATGTTTCATATAAAACTAGACTTTGAAAAGATGGAACTAATGTCTTTACAGATGTGATACCGAGTGTGTAAATACAGTCGGGAGTAAGCAAGCAATGTACAAGATAACTGTATGTAATAAACACTAAAGTAGTTTCAATTTACCAAAAGACACTTTGAATAAAACAAAGAGTAGCTACTTTCTAGAAAGAAGCAACTGGAACAAATGATATGGGTTTTTTTGACAACGTAGAGCGTTGAAAGTTATCACAAGGAAAGATGAACGTGTAATTTGGGAGTTTGGATGTCATCAAGCATGATGTATTTTTGGCAGGATATGTCCTCCATACGGCACAACAAATACAGACTAAATTATAACACAACATTCCACGGGTTTATCGTCATCGTCACGCTGGTTCTCTGCGATATTCCCGTTGTCATGGGCAACACATTCCTCGCGTACAACATCTTCACGTGTTTTTGTAACTTGTTTTTGTTTTGCTTCTTTTCTATGTACCGATACGTTAATATTTAGTGGAAAACTGAAAGTCTGGTTTATTGTTTCCGTGAGTTATTTGACGGCAAAGAGAACGACCACAATTACAATATTTATTATTATGAAAACAACACAATTCGCAACCATAAATATTATGTCGAGGCGTTGGGTAATGATTGAACTTGACAACTGGAAATTATCATTTGCGTGGCACATATTTGTGTCGACAACTTCGTTGGCAGTAATATTGCCTTCATCGTCGGCAACATTTTCAACAGGTACTACTCGTGTGTGCGATTTTGAGTTACGTTTCGTAGCCAATTGAATAAGGATCTTCGGGAGTGACCGCACGCCTTCTGGGGACAGACCAGCAATGTGACTCATGTAAATGCTCCATGCCACACATATTGCGTTAAGGACGTTCAAAACCAGCGTTAACGCAATTGGCAATGTAACTGACGCGGAATTTCGTGGTAGGACAGCGTAAAGTCCGACAGTATAGAAAACAAACGCTAGATACATGGTTATTGCAAACGACAAACGCTCACCCGAGTCCGCCCGGACAAGACAAGACACAATGGTCAAAACATGAATTAGATATAATGGTACGATGGTTGTTAAAATAGCAAACAGTGGGCGGCGTTTTAGAGTTAAACCGTTTATCAAAGCATCGACAGGTTCTGGTAGGAGATCTAGACCCAAAACCTTTACAAATGGCGTTTCTCCAATGACGTTCCACTCATCATGCGGGGTGAGAAAACCTGTATGGATGGTGTAGGACATTGGATGAAGTGTAAGCTCCGTTGAGACATAAACTGCCTCATTTATTTGGAACGTACATTTGTGTTTGTCGAAAGGATAAAGCGTGGTATCTAGTTCACAAAGTGTCCTATACCGCCCGCTTGTTAATGCTAATATCTTCCCGTTATACATGGCCCGAACCATGGTTATGTCGCTGTCGAACAGATTCATTTCTTCGTTGGAGAACTGATTGATGATTGCCAGATTTGGCTTCCAGTAGAAACCAGTCTGAAGGCTTAGACTGGTTTGGCCATTAAAGGCACTGGGATCCCAGGTTAGGAACTCGTCGAACCAGGCAAAGATATAATACAGGATACACACCAGTTCCCCTGTGGAGACATCGAATGACTCGAGATAGTATATTCCCATTGTAACATTTACCTGAAAATCAAGTGTATGTCAAATAATAAGTTTTAATTTATTCCAAACTACACTATAGTAATTGAATAATGTCAATGCAACTCACGACACAATCTTACAAAGTGCTTATTAATGTGTAAATCGTAAATAAAATAAATAAAACGAAGCTATTATGTCTTACTAAAAGATATACACAGACAAGATGTTAATTGGATTCTATGAGGCAGAAATACTAAATCACAGGTTAAAGAGTAAACTAACATATTCACTATTAATAAGTTATTTAAGACAATGCATATTTTACGGAATATTTTGATGGCAAACTTGCGCATTAAGGCTTATTAAGTACTATGAAAAATTCGAAAAGGCAACAATTATCATCGAGCGTCTGTGATTTTAAAGCCAAAAATACTCGTTTCTTACCTTTATTGCCTCGCTCTGGTTCTTCAATGGCCTCGTATTCTTGTCATACCTGGACGCGTTAAACAGGTACTCCACAAATTCCCGCTGACTGTAGTAGGATTGGCCCGCCAAAAAACGTGTGCCAAACAAGCACAATGAAAACATGACCACCGGAATCACTACGCTGAGAGCCATTTTCTGTCTGCGGAAAGTATCTCTTACATGTTAGTTCACATGTACTCAGCCGCATGAAAGAGGATGACATTTCTGAATTCTGCTAAAAAATCTAACCTGAAATAGACAAACGATTAAGGGCTTAGTACGTTACTCTAGAATGGATGGTTATATTTAAATCATGTACCGAGTGTTTTGTTGTATGATTCAATGGTGTGTTTTGAACGTGTTTGTTTTGCGAAGTGCATATCGATTGAAAAATGCCGCTTCAGCTTCCTTTTCATTCACGTATATCTTTGGATCGCAAACATTGTATACAGAAAGTTAGCATTTAAGTAATGATTTTGAATAAGCGCCCATTTCTATTAAACTTAATGCAAACATTTCTGTTAAACTTAATGCAAACATTTCCCTTCGGGAAGCCTTCGTTTATATTTACATTGCTATAGAACAGCTCAAGTTATCCGAGAACGAACTTTACATTTTAGTATTATTCTCTATATACGAGATTTTATAAACAAAAAACAACAAATTGTTATTAACAAGTTCACAATATAAGACATATGATAATAATACAACTCCAGAGACATCACCAGGACAGCATTTCATATTATACTGTTATGACAATTTATTTATTGCTGCTGATCGTATTAGTGTATAAAGATTAACTTCGTCTTTACTTTAGAAGTAATATTTATATAATTGTTAATTTATTGGATTTTTATTATTCTCATGGCATAGCCGCATTGCTTCTATATATGCTGCAGGATGCTGCACGATTATGATTGGCTGATTCCAAATCTGCAGCATCCAAAGGGTATGTACGGAGGTTTTTCGCTCAGTTTGTTTTTCCAACAGTTGCAACAACAAACACCTCTGTTCACAACATAGAAAAGCCGTAAAGTAAAAACTACAACATATTATTATACATTAGTGAGAAAGTTGCTAATTATGGTCAAACTAAATTGATTTTCATAATTGGGCCTAAAGTAATAACATCTTATTCGAATTCAACCAATTAAAATCGGCGATACAGCTTCGACACTTCTACGGATCATAGTACAGATCATGTATAATTATGTGCCCGTAATACACGTTTAGCGGTTTGCCTTTCAGAAGACACGCTTGTCATGCATCTGTTCAGATGCAATGATATGCTTAGGCCACAACAAATTGATCAGATGTTCGTCGGATTTGCCGCACCTTAAAATCGTAAATCGAAAAAAAATATTTTTCTTTTTTTTGCGCCCGCACCTACAAATTTGCCCCACATCCGATTTTTTAAATGAAGTTTTCATCAACGAGTCTCATTTTACGTTAAACGGCGACTTTGTGGTGTCCCCAATCATAACAAGCAATTGGTACTTGTATAGACGTGAATAAGGCACTTTGCGGCGACTGGTTTTGTACAGAGCACATAATTTATGACCCAAACCGTTTCTCTCCAATAGCCAGTCTGGCACAGCTGCCAGGTGTATTTCGACTCGGCAATTTCTTATCATGTTTTATCAAACTTGTGAAAACACAACGAGCTGTTTGTCAGCATTCATTGCCTAATTGAAGATGCTCTCGTAGCAAGCTCTCGTAATATCAGCAGACACAACAGTTAATTAAAGGATTATGGGTGGAATATATCAAGTGGACTGATTATCGGGTACGTTTACAGTTCGGACAGTTTTGACCAGCGGTTTGTCCTTGATTTCTTACTTCTAATATTCACAAAATTAAGTTGTTTTTGACATGTCCATTTTATAAATTCAACGTATCAGTTTGGTGTACATTTTGTTTAGCTTTTATGTATTAAGGTACATTTAACAGGGCAAGCCAATTCATTATGTTAGTTATTAATTTCAATATATTTATAGATATATTTTGTTAACATCTTGTAGATATTTTAAGAGTGTATGTTGAAATAAAAATAATAATTATCCAAGTTTACTGCAATAAACAATTCACAAAAATGTAAATATAAAATCTAAATATACTAATGCTTTTGTTAATGCCATAATGCAATTAATATAAGGCACAGTGAAGTATAATTTTATAACAATTAAAACAATAAGATACAAACATTCCCTGACATGGAAACACGCAACGAGGTTGCGAGTCGATAAAAAATTGGCTCAAAAAAAATACGAGCCGGTGTGAGCCCTGGTTTACGGTTTTAAAAAATGGTGGTGTCCAGTTGTTTTGTCGTGTCGTTTAAAGATACAGAACTTATACTAGTCATTCCTAAATTGTTTTGTGTTTATTGTATGACATTTCATATATATGTTATTAAACTGTTTGTAGTGAATGACTTGGTGTATCAAATATCTATTTTGATAATGGCAATTACCTTGTATAAGGTCTACTTTCTTATAGTTAAGATATGGCTTTTTAGAAGAATGACTATTGGAGACTTGTTGCACCAAACTCTGTGCAGAACATGGTCGAAGAAGAAATGGAGAAATAAGTTGCTAGTTTATTACATATATATTAATTTTGACAACACTTTATGGACCAGAGCAGATGAAGACGAAATTCTTGACAAGATATCAAGTTATGATGGCGTTTGGCAGTAATTTTTAATCACTATGTTGCCCATAGTGATTAGATAGGATTTTTTTTTCGCTCGCCTCCGATTTTATCGAAAATGGAAAAAAAAATATTTTTTTATTTCGCTCGCTCACTCCATTTTTTTGGATAAAATCCATAGAACAACTGATACATTTGTTGTGCCCTTAATGATATTTGTAAGCTATTGATAGTTATTACACACGGCTATACGTGTTCAAAAAATTGTTTCTATTCTTATGACCACGGCATTTTGATTGTTTTGTACAACTTACATTTGTAAATGTAAATAGCTAATTAGGTAATTAAATTTCCTCTAATCTCGTAAACTCGATTGTTGCATAACTGTGCGTGCTTTTTTATGAGCTCGATTGTTTGCATCGAAAATAAAAATGGCGGTTCGCTTTCAGTTTTGGGGCTTTAAAAAATAAGTTAAAATAATATTAAATAATAATGCTGATGAGAGCAATTTGTCGAAAGTCGCATAGTTGCATACGTTGCATAGTTGCATAGTTGCATACGTTGCATAGTTGCATAGTTGCATACGTTGGATGTTTGATTAGTTCATGAATACAAAAAATCATGTTTGTCGTCAGTCCGGGCAACCATGCACATAATCGATCAGTATTTTGCAATTATTTTTTAAATGTTATTCCACCTCACTATAATCTGGTGATGTCGATAGTTATTTTCCCCACAATTAAACATTTTACAACGTAATGTTCCGAATGCATAACTCACTCTAGCTCTATCCTAATATCTTAATGTTTCCCAATCTTGCATCTCACGAAAACTGAAAAACAGTGAACACCGTTTAGATAACACTGTTTAAGTCCAAGTTAATACTGGAAAAGTGTCTATTAATTACACCGTGTATATCAACTTTTAAATACTGGCCCCACTCATCCTAACCGAGAAGCCTTAGTTACGTACGGTGCAAGCTGTTTAATTGCTCATGTGTGTGATATGTGAAGTATGTGATCTCAAATTCATTTCACACATGTGCACAATGAGATCCTATTTTGCACAGTTCACAGAGATTATTTGGACTAGATCCGTTAAGCGACGAAATCAGTTTTTTAGGCCCCCAGAAAGTGGGAGGCATCAAGCACTTGTCCGTCCGTCCGTGCATACAGGATCTAGCCTCATAGAAATTCTGTTATCATTATAAATATTCAACTTAGTGTATAATTTGCGTTATGTCTTGTTCTACATTCACAGTTGTACACATAGATAACACCAATTCAACACCCAGCACCTCCTCGCTGTAATCTTCTTGCCTCGTTGCATGGGATGCACCGCAGGGGTGTGAAGTGTTTAGTCTACACCTCGTTGCATGGGCTGCCCCGCAGGGGTGTGAAGTGTTTAGTCTACACCTCGTTGCATGGGCTGCCCCGCAGGGGTGTGAAGTGTTTAGTCTACACCTCGTTGCATGGGCTGCCCCGCAGGGGTGGGAAGTGTTTAGTCTACACCTCGTTGCATGGGCTGCCCCGCAGGGGTGGGAAGTGTTTAGTCTACACCTCGTAGCATGGGCTGCCCCTCGGGGGGGGGTGAAGTGTTTAGTCTACACCTCGTTGCATGGGCTGCCCCGCAGGGGTGTGAAGTGTTTAGTCTACACCTCGTTGCATGGGCTGCCCCGCAGGGGTGTGAAGTGTTTAGGCTACACCTCGTTGCATGTGCTGCCCCGCAGGGGTGTGAAGTGTTTAGTCTACACCGGGCATCAGGTGTTGAGCAATTTTATTGTTATTTTGATGGAGAAATGAGCAATGCAATGGCGTAAACAATAAATAACATATGAATAATTTACTAGATTATGAGAATTTTGATAAGAACTAATCAAGAAAAAATACTCGAAAGAAGAAAACCCAGAGTAGGTTTCGAACCCACGACGACCGAGTCATAAAAACAAATGAGAGTGGACAGTGCTGTAACCAACTGCCCTATTCGGACTTATTCGATAAAAAGCATGTTAATACAATGGTTATATAAGATACCCACAAATCTGACGTCAAAATGTAAACAAGAAAATTGCCAAAACAAACACGACCTGAATTATATAATGAGTTTTTTCTCAGAATGCATAAACTCTGTTAACATTATATGCACAATATTTTGACATTTTTATATGCCAATATTAATATTTAATTTTCAGATTTTATACATTTGGGGCGCTTTTCGTTGACATATAGTCCGCTTTTCGTTGACATATAGTCCGCTTTTCGTTGACATATAGTCCGCTTTTCGTTGACATATAGTCCGCTTTTCGTTGATTTGCAGCGTGTAAGTGGAGGGCTTTCACATCTTGGAACTAACGATACGACAGGTAGTGCATAATAATCAGTTATGTTTGTTGTAATTTGCATAAACTTGTTGTTTTTAAACGCGTGATTTGGGGATTTTTTTTGTATAAGGTCATTTGTCTTTATCTACATAAGAATTCCAAGCGTTATGTGTGGTAAATCACACATTTACGTACAGTTAGTGAATGTTGTATTGCATTACATAGTAAACAAACGTCCAAATCTCCAAATATATGCACGTAGTTTCAGACAGGTTATCCATTATGTTTAATATATGCACAATTAATGATATTATACCACTGCAAAATCACGATAATAGCTTTTAATGAATTACTATGTTGGGTTGAAATGACAACAAAACAAGCACATACAATATTGAAAATTATATATTACTATGAGAAATGACTATTGTGTACCATATTGAATTGTACATAGAAATTCTGCTATGGATTAGTTTACGTAAGACTAATGCTATACTAATCAAAACTCCTAACGCATCGCATATTCATAGTTCCCTTTAATACATTGGAAAACGCATGGAAAAAACAAGACTGGTCACCATTCCTTTGGACACGATGATCACTTTTGTTTTTTCCATGCGCCGGAGATGCAGTGCAATATTGAATGCAAGAGGGGGACATAACCGTTAATGACCTGTGTGCTTTTTATTATGTCTCTTGTGTTTGTTATTGAGCCATACCTCATTGTGTACTATGTACGTCGCAAGTTTACTAATGGAACATCTGTGCATATCACTATATCGTGTTTTAATTACATGTACATGTATGTTACTATATTTGTTATTTATTCAAACGAGCTTTGAATATGGGATGCGTTAGGAGTTTTGGTTAGTATATGTATTCTATAGTTCAATATATACAGGGTGTTTCATAATATCTGTCCCCCGTACAAATATTGATATTTTTTATGCTAATAATTAAAATGCAAAATGATAAGTATATTTTTATTGCTAAAGGAATAAAATTTCTTTTGATATACAATACATGTATATGATATTTCTAGCACCTGATATCTACATCTTTTAAAACATATCAATGTCATAAAATGTTCTAAATGACGCCCATTCTTGGTTATCACAACGTCAAGTCTATGCTGGAAATTTCTTATCACAGCGGCACATGTGTCACGAGTGATGGTGCGGATTTTTCTCTCTTAATGGCTGCCTTCAGTCTATCAGTTGTTGTTGGAGAAGGTTTGTAGACCCTGTCTTTTAAATACCCCCACAAGAAAAAGGCCAGGGGATTAAGGTCAGGAGAGTGGGTCGGCCATTCATGATCAGTATTGAAAGAGATGAAGTTGCTGTGATATGTCTTCTGAAGCCACTTGATAACATCATCGGCTGCTTGGGGAGTCGCGCCATCTTGCTGAAACCAGATAGTGTCAAAATCTGTACCTTTCCGTTTTACGAACTTACTCTTTAATATATGCATGTATCGGTCTTTATTTACAATGTCAACATTTTTATTGCAATCCTCGAAAAGAATGACCTGATAATCCCATTTGCACTAAGCGCAGCCCAAACAGTTACTTTTTCGGAATGCAAAGGCTTTTCAATGTATATATCCAGTTTTTCACTTCCCCAATATCTGCAATTTTTCTTGTTTACCTCTACAGTTAACTAAAAATGTGCTTCGTCTGAGAACCAGATGTTTCCTACAGTATGACTGTGGTCATTCATCCAATTTGCAAATGATAGTCTACTTGAGATGTCCGATGGCTTCAAATGCTGCATGATGGAAATCGTATATGGTTTCAGTTTTAAATCAAATTTTAACATTCTGAACACACTTGAAGCACGTGCATGGTTACTTATATCTCCCAAAACTTTACGGACTGACCTTTCTGGAGTTGCATCAATAACCGTCTTGACCTGTTCAATGCTGTCGGAAATTCGTACTGATCTTGTGTTTCTGTGTCTTCCGTCTTCTATTGATCCAGTCGCTTCAAACCTACGTACAATTCGTTGAACTTGCTTCTTGCTTAATCTTTTCGACTCTGGGTATTTCTTTTGCATGATTCTTACTACTGTTATAGGTTATTTACTTTCATGGTACTATTTTACCACTTCAGATCACTGTTGTTGCGACGGCGCCATTACTAAAACTACCCAGAGGAAATGACGTCATTCCAGAACAGCGTCAAACTGAACAGTAACCACAATCAGCAATAGATTTCATAAATAATAGATCCATCTAGTATAGGCTTTCTCTACGTTTCTCTTAAGGCACTTTAACACTAACACCAATATTGCCATTTTACAAACGCCAAACTACACAAATTTTGAAAATAAATAATACAGAATACATAAATAAAACGTTACGTGTAAAAGTAAACAGCACAAACCGTCCAGACCGCTTGGTTATTGATGGTAAACAGGAATTGATGCAAGACTAGAGATTTCTGATTTGAAATGTTGAAATAATCGCTAAATACATTAGCGGCAGTCATCGGCGTTTTAAATTATATACTGGTAACTTTCATTATCAAGACCAACATAAAATCAGTGCTTTTTGTAGCGTCAATTGCAACAAAAAGCGTTCGAACAAATATATTTATCAAGGTATTTTGGCTTCACATCACCCCGTCTTTGGATGACAGTCCTAAAATTGTGTCACTGTCTTCATACTTTGTTTCATTTTGTTTTGCAGATATTACGTTCCATGTTTTAATCACTGCTTACATAATTCGCAAGATTGATTTGTGATGGTGGTGGCCACTGGAGAGTAGAAGTGGAACAACTGTATGTGTTTTGTTGCGACTTTAGCGTATAAAACTGTTCACAAATTAGTCCAGTCAATATCAATACACGATTTAGCTATTCCAATTAACACTTACTAACAATGATTTTGAAATTATAATATACAGTTATACAAACGAAAAAAGTGTGTATGCGATTAAAACAATGGCTATATTTTTGAGTAGTACCACATCCTTGTTGTATGTACTTATTTACTTTACAGTATAAAATATTACCACAATTACAATATTTATTAGTATAAAAACGACACAGTTCGCTTTCATAAATATTGCGTCAAGGCGTTTTGCAACGGCTGATCCTGACAACGCAAAATTTGCATTTCCGGTGCGCGTATCTGTGTTTTTATTTTCCTGGCTAGTGGCAGTGACTTCGTCGTCGACAACATGTTCAACGGGTACAACACGTATTTTGATAACGGTTTACGTGTCGAAGCCAGACTAATTATGATCCGTGGAAGCAAATGTAGACCTTCTGAGGATAGACTAACGAAGTGACTCATGTAAACTCTCCACGCCACACAGGTTGCGTTAAGGACGTTCAAAACCAGAGTTAAAACCATTGTCAATGTAACTGACGCGAAATTTCGTGGTAGGATAGCGTAAAGTCCGACAGTAAAGAAAACGAACGCTAGATACATGGTTATCGCAAACGACAAACGCTCACCCGAGTCCGCCCGAATAAAACAGGAGGAAATCGTCAGCATATGCAGGAGATAACGCGGTACAACATTGGTTAAAATTGCAAAAAGTGGACGTCTTTCAAGAACAAAACCGTTTATATAAGCTTCACTCGATTCTGGCAGAAGACCAAACCGAAAGTTTGAACAAATGGCCTCTCACCAACGACGTTCTACTCATCATGCAGAGCAAACAAAAATCTGTATAAATGGTGTCGGACATTGCATGCACAGTAAGCTCCTTGGAGGCATAAACAGACTATAATATTTCAGATTTGCATTTGTGTGTGTCGAAAGGATAAAACGTGGTATCTAGTCCTATACCGACCACTTGTTAATGCTAATATCTGCCAGTTATACATGGCCTGAACCATGGTTATGTCGCTTTCGAACACCTTCATGTCTTCGTTTGAGAACTGGTTCATAATGGCCAGATTTGGCTTCCAGTAGGTTTCAGCATGAAGACTTAAACTTGTTTGTCCATTAAAGGCTTTGTGATCCCAGGTTAGGAACTCGTTGAACCAGGCAAAGATATAATACAGGATACACACCAATTCCCGATGTGGAGACATCGTATGACACTATATTGTATATGCCCGTTGTGGCGTTTACCTGGAAGTGAAGTGTATATCCAAGACAAAATGGATAGACGTTTGAAAATATTTATAAAATAAATAATTATTAATGAATTATTTCAGTCTCTCTCTCTTTCAGCTGTGTTTGTTGTTTTTCGGACAAATAAACGTGTTATGTGTGCACATTTAGTATGTTGTTTATTCACACATGTTTTAAAACGTATTATTATGATATTATGAATGTTGCATGACTTATTTTCGTGTGTTGCATTTGTAAAAGCAGCATTTGATTTTAGTTAAACTTATGCATAGTGGTGTATATTTTCAAACGTCTATCAGCGCATGATTGTGAAGCTGAAAATACTCGTTCCTTACATCTATGGCCTCGCTTTGGTTCTTTAAGGGCCTTGTGTTTTTGTCATTCCTGGAAACGTTGTACAGGTACTCCACAAATTGCCGCTGACTGTCGTAGGACTGGCCCGCCACAAAACTGGCGCCAAATATACACGAGGAAACACGACTGCCGGTGTCACTGCGCTGAGAAACCTTTTCTGTCTATTGATATTACTCCATTCACATTTAGTATAACAATTTATATTATTAGCTTTTTGTTGCATATGTAGATGACGTTTATTTGGCATCGACGCATGATGGATGATGCCGGCTCTGATTTGTGTGTAAACATTAACTTACCTAATATTTATATCAACAAATATTCAGGGCTTAGTTCGTTATTTTGAAATAGATGTTTGTTCTTAAATTATGTTCCGAGTATTTTGTAGTCTCATTCAGATGTTTCTTGTTATTGTGTGTGTTGTTCAACGGGCTGTAGCGCAGATATCGTGTTAATTCCGTCTTCAACTTCCTTTTATAAATGCATTTCCTTTGATCGCATACATCTTCTTGCTTGGTTTACGTAAATAAACATGTTTGACTGATCGTAAATATCCATTAATATGAGACCAAATACAAACAAGTCCCTCGGACAATCCTGAGTTTATAGTTACTAGTACATTACTATTGACCAGCGTTTGTTCCTCCACGAAACCAATATCAAATAGTGAAATGCACATATGGTTCAGCATATGATAGCTAGCACGCTGTGCCTTCAGATAAAAACTAAATTAGAGTTTAGCAAAAACAAGATGACAATAAAACACATAGCATCGCACTAAGCTAATATATAATGTAATATTGTCACATTATTTAAAATCATAGTACTGTCGTTTCACTCAGAGGCCAAAGCATTGCAATGTCTTATTTTACTTTTTCTTTTATTATGATTTTTTAATGTGCAACAAAGGGCATACTATTTTCGACCTGACTGTACATACCATATTAAATAAACGATTTACTAACGGTAGATGATAGAGAACTCCTAAGACTTCAATAGTCTTGTTATGATGGCTCTCAGTTAACAAAGTGTTGCTGCTGCTTTAATGCCCCGTTCCATTCTGTTCAATTTATGGGGATAATACCTTCCTTCACATAAATCGTATGTATGACCTCTGTGGGAATATATATGGGCACAATAATGGATGTCCATATGGGGCCCAGATAGAAAGTGCAAACCGGGACTGTAATGGGTACATTATTTCTTGTTTATCTTTCCGGTAAGTATCGTGCAATATACTTTTGACATAATGCCTTTAATACAAGCGATATAGTTTAAATTGCTTTTCTTTCGACAATTTTTAGTAATAACCAAGGGATAACTTTAAGCAATTTTCCAACGTTTTACGAATTGCCGGGTTCTACAATGACTTCGGATTCGTTAAACAGGTACTCCAAAATTTCGCGTGCGACTACATCAATGGTGCCGAACATACACAAGGAAAACATGACGACCGGTATCACTGCGATATTAGGTAAATTTACTGCGCCTATTTAGCCGCTGAAAATATGAAATGTTTATAACTATAAAAATCTTGTAGTTTGGATAGCTGACGCGCTAATAATATAATCAATACATATAAGTACCATGTTCAGTTTTGCATTTTAATAGAACTTGACACCATCTTTTATTCAATAGTTTCAGAACGAAGTGCTGTTTTTCCGAATAAGATAAAATTGATTAAAAGCTGGTCTTTGTTGAATACGTCTAATACATTTAGTATATGCAAGTAATATTTATCATTGTGTGGTTTTGCCACATAAACGTTCACATTTGTTTTGTCCTCTTTAACGTTTTTCTTTCAATCGGTCTTTGACAACAATGATAAAACTGGCATTTTAAACCACTGAATCCGTAATGAGCAAAAATAAATAGAAACGAAATCCGTTATCATCATTATTGACATATTAAGCCGTAAAATCAATATTCTTTAATTGTATTGTTAACCAGTGAACGAAATATTTGTAAACTGGTCCTTAATCAGAAACAAATTGCGGCAGCCATGATATCAGCATCGAACTTTTTATATAATGAAAACGGTCAACAGTGACGGAGTTACTGTAGTAATATATGTAGTTTTCCGGAATTGGACAACATGAAGTCTTACTCTTGTGGTTATCAAGAATTATATAGTAAGGGTATACTGGACACATCTTGAGATTTTTCGGCTGAATTAATTGTTTATATTCCGTGTCCAGGGTATTAAATTGTCTACACAAAAAGTCAGAATACTCGTGTGTTAAGAACATGAATTTATACACGTGTGTTTAAATATAACAAGTCGAAAACTATATTATTTTTAAATATGTTTCAGTTAGAATTGATTAATATTTTTAAAAATAATGTAATTCATGGCAGATTCAGTGCCTTATATTCCCTTTTTTGAAAATGACTGTTATTCACTTTAATGGAGGTAGCATAGTATTGCCATGTGATCAGAACGGACAATGTATTCTCGCAATAAGTCTATTTTCTAATTGGAACCATGCTACCTTAATAGATAACAGCGAAGATGATAACAGTGTGTACTTTTTTAATGTCAAATTATAATTTACATGGATATATTAAGACCATTCTTGGTGAATAAACGATGTTATTAAAAGAACATCTAAAGTGACAAATGATTCTGCATAACACAATACTCGTCATAGAAATGGAAACAATGATTGCATAATAAATGTTGTTAAGAAAAATACTGAGCAACAAATACAAACTACATTAAGCAAAAACTACCCACGAAATTCTCTAAAGACTGCAACAATAAAAGAGTCGCTCTTAATGAAAATGGAACATTTCGCATTAAAGAGATTTACGTCATGACGAGCTGAGATATTTGAACCAGAAATCTGCATTATCTAAATCAATACTGTCAGTAGTCCCTGTGTCAGTATTGTCTGCATTTCCTATGTCAATATTGTCGGCATTTTATATGTCCATATTGTCAGCATTTCTTGTGTCAATATAGTCATCGTCACGCTGGGTCACTGCGATATTTCCATCGTCATGGGCAACAAATTTATCATCTACAATTTCTACAGGTGTTTTTATAACTCTGTTTTTTTTTTTTTTTTTTCCTTTATTCGTAATTATTCGCGATAAAAAGAAACTTGATTTTTTTTTGTTCCTTGTGTTATGTGACGGTACAGAAAACGACCACAATTACAGCGTTTATTATTATGAAGACAACTCAGTTCACCATCATAAATATTGTGTCGAGTCGTTGAGCAACGTTGAGAACCTGACAACTGGAAATTAACATTTGCGTTACGCATATGTGTGTCGTCAGTGACCGCACGCCTTCGGGGAACCAACCAGCAATGTGACTCAAGTAAATGCTCCAAGCAATGCCGAGTGCATTAAGGACTTTCAACACCAGCGTTAACGCCATTGGTGGTGTGAGTGATGCGGCATTCCTAGGTAGGGCAGCGTAAAGTCCGACAGTAAAGAAAACAAAAGCTAGATACATGGTTATCGCAAACGATTAACGCTCACCCGAGTCCGCCCGTTTAAGACAAGACGCAATGGTCAACAGATGTAGAAGATATAACGGTATGAATATTGTTAAAATAGCAAACAGTGGGCGGCGTTTAAGAAGAAAACTGTTGCTAAGAAGAATATTGGGAGTAGGTTTTCATCGACGCTAAGAAAATGAAGTGTATGTCCAATTATGTACCATTCATCATGTGGGGCGAGGAAAGCCGTGTGCATGGTGTTGCTTGGTGATTGAAGAAGCACTTCTCGTGAGGCATAAACTGACTAATATACCTGAAACATACAATTGTCTTTGCCATATGGGTACATTGTTGTATCCAGTTCACACAATGTCCTATACGTCCCGCTTGTTGTTGCAAATACCAGTCCATTGTACATGACCAGAACTGAAGTTAAATCGCTGACGAACAAACCCATTTCTTTGTAAGAGAACTGGTTCAGGATTGTGAGGTGTGTGATGTGAGGCTTCCAGTACATTCCTGTCTGCAGGCTTAGACTTGTTTGGACACTAAAGTTATTCGGTTCACAAGCAAGTTGCTCGTCGTACTAGGTTAGAATAAAATATAAAACGCAAACAACATCGCCAGTGGTGACATCGAAAGATTCCATATTTTAAATTCCCACGGTAACATTCACCTAAAAGAGCAAACATAGTGCATTAACCATAACATGTTTTGATATGTTTACTTGCATAACGATATTCAACATATGTATGTGCATATATAGCAAACATAGGTTGTAATTACTTCACTATTTTAATGCACAAGAAATATGAACTTATTTATACTCGTATTCATATCAAAAATAGCTACCTGTTATGTTTTGACGTTTCTGTTCTTTACTAAAAGGTTTAGAAACAAACAGCCAAAAGGCAAGTAATGGAGTGTAAAATAAGTTAAAATAATGACATTTAATACTTTTGTTAAACGATGTTCAACATATGAGGCGTGTCGTGGAAAAACCGGGCTTAATACATGTGCATTCAGTGTCGTCCGAATAAGCCTGTGCATAAGCCATTCCGGGATGACACATTCCGCCTATAGTGGATTTATGTTTAGAAGAGACTTCCTTAAAACAGAATATACCATAAAAGAGGAAAGTGTGGTCCTGGATTAGCATGTATATATGTACAAATGTGACACACATGTGTTGTCAGTACAAGCTAATTCATTTGAAGGCGTGTACGAAATATGGAATTATCTATACGGACCAGAAATAGGGACCCTTTACTGTTTGCCATTTTTGTAACTTAATAATGGATTCAGAAATAAGTTGCCAAATGTCAGATAGTGCCTTCATTAAGAGGACATAATCGCATATTTATTAAGTATCAGTCCATATATATTGCATTTTATGCATAGTTAATAATTACTAAAACATTGACACTTTTATAATTACTTTAAATTAATACGACGCATGTAACAATATAAAATATTTCGTGATTTTGACATACACAATTCCATGCAGTTTTGTCAGAAAAAAGATTGTTGACATCGGATGCTATCGATAACTAGTAAAGTATGTCTTTTGACATTAGAATTTTTATTGACATTTATGGAAGGCTATCGATAACTAGTAAAGTATCGATAACTAGTAAAGTATGTCCTTTGACATTAGAATATTGACATTTTTGGAAGGCTATCGATAACTAGTAAAGTATGTCCTTTGACATTAGAATATTGACATTTATGGAAGGCTATCAATAACTAGTAAAGTATGTCCTTTGACATTAGAATATTGACATTTATGGAAGGCTATCAATAACTAGTAAAGTATGTCCTTTGACATTAGAATATTTACATTTTTGAAAGGCTATCGATAACTAGTAAAGTATGTCCTTTGACATTAGAATATTGACATTTATGGAAGGCTATCGATAACTAGTAAAGTATGTCTTTTGACATTAGAATATTGACATTTATGGAAGGCTATCGATAACTAGTAAAGTATGTCCTTTGACATTAGAATATTGACATTTATGGAAGGCTATCGATAACTAGTAAAGTATGTCTTTTGACATTAGAATATTGACATTTATGGAAGGCTCATATAATAGTGCATTCAGTTTGTAATTGTCATCATTGTTTGTTTTGTCACATAAAAAATAAAAGTTCGTATTCATCTGTTGCGATTTCAATGTTTTAGTCAGTGTACAATGGCACTTAGAAATATACGCTCAATGGTTTTAGGAAGCTGTCATGGCTTTTAATTATCTGTTATCGGTCCTATTACCTTGACAAATGAAGTAATCACAATGCAAATCAATGCTTAACATAGGCACAGTTGAAATAAATTTTTTGTCTGCGCGAAATACCGCCACCATAACAGAAGATAATATAGTGACTATTGATAGAAACCATTATATCGGCAACTCACAAACAAGAAACTCGTCATGCCAGGTTAGATGAAAATATGTTACACACACAACCTCGCCAGCTGTGACATCGCAATATTCCATATTGATAATTTCCATGGTGGCATTCACTTACAAGCCGAACATAATGCGACAATCATGACACGTTTTCTACGTTTACTTAACGTTAATATATACCTAATAATTTGGCGTCATTTGTTACGTATATATTAAATAAACATCCAGTATATAGTTATAATCACCGTTAGCTGGTCTCATAAAAATTCAACGTTCCTGTACATTGGCCCTGATTTCAACGTTTATTCAATTAATAGTGTTTTGTAATGTACAATATGGCGTTTAGAAGTAAACATTGAATAGTTTCGCTGCCATGGATTTTAATCAACCATTATTGATCCTATAGCGTTGACAAATATACAGACCAATGCTTATTAACGGGACTTGTTCACAGATTTGTCGTATTTTTGAGAAATGTCATTAAATGTCTTTACTGCAAAAACTACACCACCTGGAATATCTAAAACATATTATATAAAGAAAAAAAGTTAAATTTAAAATTTTTCCTTCGTTGGGACTCGAACCAGGGACCTTTGAGATCAAATTTTTCATGCGCTAACCGCTCGGCCATTCGAACTTATAAATTCGGTTGTGTATTTTAACTCTATGTAAGTGATACACGTGTTTTCTAAAATACCGATGAAAAGCATTACACACACTTTAGAATTTTATCCATTTCGATTGATGACTATCCATAAACAAAATATTCCAAATTCTTAGTCATTAGTGCTATTTCGCCTGTTTATATATTATATGTAATTTCTTTTTGGGATCAATGACAATTTTTTTGAAAATTGTCAATTTCCCAATCTGTGAACAGGTCCCTTAAATGGTAATATAGCCTTAGTTGAAAATACCTGTATGGTGGAAGTGTCACACAATCTCATTAATATAATCTCCAAACTGACGCTACTATATTATCCCTGGCTGGATCTGGTGACTTCGCATTAGGGGTCACGTTCAGATGACCTTTTTAGGAGCCAATCAAACTGTTGCCTTCAAAATCTTGCGGTTTAACGTCATATATAGACCACAAAAACTATGCACGAAAATAACGTGAACTTAAGATGTTTACTCGCCTAAGGTACCACTATATCCATTGTTATCCCCGTGAAAATAAACTGTAAATGATTTATTCCCGAGGATCAGCTGGAATTACATCACTTTTAAAAAACCGTGGCCAAACATTGCTATGCAAAAGGCAATTCCATTGGGCGCAGCAGGGCTGATGTTTTATTGTTCGGAAGGTCATTTGAACGTGAACTGTTATACGATGTCTTCAGATCCTAACAATGTTAGGATTTGATTTTTACGAGATAGGGTGCCACACTACCATAGTCGTCTCGTCAACTGACGGATCGCTATTGAATTTATAACCAAGCCTACTCAGGTCCATCTCCGACAAACACAGTATACGAATGTTTTTACAAGTCAACTCCCAATATCTTGCACACCGGCTACATCGCATTCGCCTCTGTAGTTGGCTCGGAACGTAGTCCCAACTCCCAACTCACGTGGTTTGAGTCACATGAACATACCATTCAAAACGCAAGGTACAATACCATCCACTCTGTCCATTTTGTTTACATCTGCCATCTGATTCCATCTGCGTAAATGGGCATGAAAATAGATACATTAATAGGAATCAAAATTATTAATTTTTCCTCATTTATGATAATTTATAAAACATTTGAGGCGTGTCGTGGGAAACCCGGGCTTAATGCATATGCGAAAAGTGTCGTCCCGGATTAGGCTGTGCAGTCCGCTCAGGCTAATCCAGGACGACACGTTCCGCTTTTATTGTATTTTCTGTTTCCATGAAGTCTCTTCTAACCATAAATCCACTGCATGCGGAAAGTGCCGTCCTGGATTAGCCTGTGCGGACTGCACAGGTTAATCCGAGACGACACTTTACGCACCTGCATTTAGCCCGGTTTTCCCACGACACGCCTCATTTATTCTTTACTTCTATGTTTTTGGTCCTAAAATCAACTTAATTGTGCGTTAGAGCCCGTTGCAGAGGTGAATGGTGAGAGTAACGAACGACAACTCTGCTAGGAGATTGTTGCTGTATACGAATGTTGTTGAGTACAAGTCAACTCCGGCCAACAATGAAGCTTTCTGAATGGCTTAACTCATTGTCAATCAAATCTCGTCGAGCGGTCTGAGCTCGGAAGCTTGGTAAAATGGATAGATCAAGATAATTAAACATGTGTTATTCAATCAAAATACCGCTACCGATACTGACACAAATGTATGTTCCATGATTAATTCCCCTTATATGCTATAATTTCTCAGTTACATAGTAATCCAGTCTCCTTAGACGAACAAACAACTAACCAAACATATATAGCATACTTTTATTTACGTTGGAGTAAGTGCTTGGACATTGCTGTGGTATAGAAGAAACTATCCACAACATTACAGATACCATTCATCTACCATGACATCTGACATCACAACATTAACAAGACAATAACGACCTTTTAAACACCTAAACAGATTGCATGACCTTGCATGCCCTAATACAAATTATAATCAATTTAATTGATTCTTTAAATTCAAATAGCGCATTATTCCCATCATCAAGCCTGCATTGACGAAATTACACCCCGTGGGATACGCTTAGCTGTATGTTCACACTGTGAAATACAGCAAACATACGCAGTAGAATGACGTCATTTTGTTGTTTGTCGTGACGTCGTTTTTTTTCGCTTTTCTTTCGTTTATATTTAAAATAAACACAGAACATGATGGGATAAATAGAATACCAGGTAAGTGTTGATTAAAGGTAAGTTTATTTGCTTGGCACCGAAACGTGAAATACTCGCCCAGGCTCGTGGTTCAGCTTTTCTAAGCCTCGCTAAATAAACTTATCTTTATTCAACACTAACCTAGTATTCTCTAAATATCAGCTTCAATCCTTACAAATATAACTTCCAGTATCTAATTACATGCTAGCAAAATTATTTACCAACTAGCACAGCTATCTTCTGTTACTAATGCTATAAAAAATATTGAAAAATTATGACCGGCATTAAAGGGACCAGGGCCCCAAGGTCTTTAAAAAAATCTGAGATTAAGATATTAATGCTGGCACATAATGACAGTTGAAACAGAGTATATATATTGGGAAAAGAGTGTATGCATTCTGAAATAAAAAAAAAATTATTATAAGGGTCGTGGTTTTTTTTTTGGGGGGGGGGGCCCTTTTGATGTTTTGATTTTGACGTCATAATTGTGAGTATCCTGGATAACCCTAGTTTACAAACGATTTATCACCAAGCAGAATAGTGCAGTTGGTTAAAGCGTTGTCTACTGTTATTTCTTCGTTTGACTCCTTAGTCGTAAGTTCGATACCCACTTGGGATTTTAATTTTTCAAACTTTTTTATAATTTGTTTTCATAAAATATCTAAATGTGTACTATATTATTTATTATTTCTTTAATGGACATTCTTACTATAGATTGTTTATATCATATGATAGCAGTCATAGTGCAATAGAAGTCACATTTTCGTTGACATAGTCCCTTTAAGACATTGAAGACAATCCATAATGTAAATAAACGTTTAAAAGCTTGTCATGACTGTATAATATAATTGGCTAACATTTTTATGAATACACAAATAATGGGCTGTCAAAACAAATATATTTCAATAAAATATTAACTTTCAAATTATCCGCAATTCATTACGCAACGCTGAATGACAATTATACTGTATAATATGGACAATACTCACCATCAGTTACATGCCCTGAACAATATCGGTTGAACGAATCAGGGAAGATTATTTTCCTACTAATTCACTTCGTTCAAACATCGTAAATAATTTTTTGTAGGTTGAGACAAACATACCGTAGAAGTGGAACCAACACTATGTGTTACACTATGTGTTTTTAATGCGACTGATAGTTAGAAAAGCAGATTATATTTAGTTTTTTTTTCGTTTAGATCAAATTATGCTAATTATCACTCGTGTAAGACTCGTACAATTATTAAATGCAGCTTCAAATGGGAGCTGCAAAGGTATGTAATAGGTAAAAGATCTACTTACACATTCTTTGCATTCAGGGGCAAAAACATTTAATAAGGTCGAGTGAAAAGTCATTGTTAAATACACATTTATTGTAGAGAATTACAATCAATGATTATAGCCTAAATATATATAGTTGTAGCTGCTAAACGACTAAACAATAATGTATGCCGAAGAAACGATGACAATAGCTTTGGGTAGTATCGAATCCCTGTTTTGTTATGTAATTATTTATTTTACGGTGTAGAATATTACAACAATTACAATATTTATAAGCATAAAAACAACACAATTCGCTTTCATAAATATTGCGTCAAGACGTTTAGTAACGGTTGAACCTGACAACGCGAAATTGGCACTTTCATGGCGCGTATCTCTGTCTTTCTTGTCCTGGCTAGTGACAGTGCCTTCGTCGTCGACAATATGTTCAACGGGTACAACACGTGTTTTCGATGACGGTTTACGTGTCGAAGCCAGACTAATTATGATCCGTGGAAGCGATTGTAGGCCTTCTGAGGAGAGACCAGCGATGTGACTCATGTAAATGTTCAAGGCTACACAGATTGCGTTAAGTATGTTCAGGGTGAGCGTTAACGCCATTGGCAGTGTGATTGATGCGGAATTCCGCGGTAGGACAGCGTAAAGTCCGACTGTAAAAAAAACGAAAGCGAGATACATGGTTATTGCAAACGACAACCGCTCACCCGAGTCCGCACGAACTAGACAGGAGCAAATGGTCAACACATGAAGGGGATAGAGTGGCACGATAGTAGTTAAAAGTGCAAATAACGGACGACGTTCAAGAACAAAAGCGTTTTTTCAAAGCATCAGTCGATTCTGGGAGAAGATCTACACCTAAGGATTTTACAAGTGGTTTTTCACCAACTACGTTCCACTCATCATGAGGGGTGAGAAAACCGATATGAATGGCGTCGGCCATTGTGTGCAGCGTAAGAAGCTCTTTGGAGGCGTAAACTGACTCGTGTAATTAAAACGTACATTTGTGTTTGTCTAAAGGATAAAGCGTGGTATCTAGTTCACAAAGTGTCCTATGCCGACAACTTTTTAATGCAAATATTTGCCCATTATACATGGCCCGAACCATTGTTATGTCGCTTTCGAACACCTTCATTTCTTTGTTTGAGAACTGATTCAAGATGGCCAGATTTGGCTTCCAGTAGGTTGCCGCCTGAAGACTTAGACTTGTTTTGCCATTAAAGGCATTGGAATCCCAGGTTAGGAACTCGTCAAACCAGGCAAACATATAATACAGGATACACACCACTTCCCCTGTGGAGACATTGAACGACTCTATGTTGTATATCCCCATTGTGACAAATACCTGGAAGACAAGTGTATCTCAAAGAAATAAGTACTGAACTTTTTTTTTATTAAACCACACTATACAATAGTAACAACATTTTTGTAAATGTCGCCAATGCAACACAGGACCATGAAACTTACAATGCTTAATAATGTGTAAATGCTTAGAAATCCTGACATCATACTAGCAGATGTACGCACACAACATGTTAATTTGATTATAAGAGACAATAATACAGTAAAAGGATATATTGGTATTGCTAATACGGGAGATTCTGATTACACGATGCACATGAAAGCTTATATTTAAGAAAAACTTGGCAAGAAAGCTGTTATCATCGAACGTCTGTGATTTCGATACTGAAAAATGCCGTTCCTTACTTTTATAGCCTCGTTCGGGTTCTTCAATGGCCGCGTATTCTAGGCATACCTGGACGCGTTAACAGGTACTCCACAAATTGTCGCTGACTGTCGTAGGACTGGCCCGCAACAAAACTGGCGCCAAACAAGCACGAAAAAACCATGACTACCGGTATCACTGCGCTGATGACCATTTTTAGTCTGCGAAAAATATCCCACTCGCATATATATAATCTTTTATTATCAGTCTGTTATCAGCTAAATTTCATTCGGCAGCGACGCATGAGTGTGGATGACAGTTCTGATTTGTGCTAAAAACTTGAATGAAATATACAAATTATTAAGGGCATAGAAGGTTATTTTATAAATTGACAGTTGTATGTATTTAAATGATGTTCCGAGTAATATTGTTGTATAATTGAGTGGTTTCCTTTCATCGTGTTTGTTTTGCGAAGTGCTGTATCTCAGATATCGAGTGAAATCTGCCGAAAACTGGTATTCAACTTCCTTTGATTAATGTATTTTGATCAAATATATAGGATTGAAGTATATTTAAATTTACCACTAAATCAATATGCTTGAATAAGCGACCATTAAAATGAAACTTTCAAACAAGCCATTAACAAGCCTTAGTTAATAATTACATTGCTACTGACCAGCTCATTGCTACTGACCAGCTCATTGCTACCGACCAGCTCATGACTGCGCTCGTTTCTTAAGTTCATAGAACACGGCTACGCGTGATCTATCCTATACACAAACATCAGATCAGCTAATTTAACGCAAACCTCAATTTTCACGCACACGTGAGAAATGGAGACATCCGGTGCACCTGTTAAACATTTATCAACTCAAAATATTGCATTAGTGGTATACATACGGAAAAAATCAAAAACGTTTCAAAAATATATGAGTCGGAATTTTAATGCCAAATATCCCGGAAAAAATATACGAGAGAGAGCCGTAGGCATGCTGGAGGTTGGGATTTATAATGCAGACGTTGCAGCACGAGTTGGGACATCCGTGCAGGCAGTTAGGAGCCTTCGGCGGCGATTTGCGCAGACCGGAAGTACTAGGGACTTACCACGGAGCGGCATACCACGTGTCACGTCTTGAGCCCAAGACCGCTATATCATTAGCCAGCACCTACGAAACCGCTTTCTAGCCGCAACATATACAGCTGCTATTACCCCTGGTACCCACAAAAACCGAATCGTTTAGCGGTAATGGTTTGCACGGACGACGTCCGTACGTCGGATCGGTTTTGACGCGGCGTCATCGCAATAGCAGAGCGCAATGGGCCTTGGGGCACATCAATTGGACAAGACAACGTTGGCGGACTATTCGTTTTACTGAAGAGTCGAGGTTTTTGTTATTTCGGTGTGATGGCCTATTACGAGTGTACCGACGTCGAAATGAGCGTTATGCCGACTGTTGCGTACTGGAGCGCAATCGTTTCGGCGGCGGGGGTCCAGCTATGGTATGGGCGGTATTGCGTACGGGTATCGCACCCAACTTGTTGTTATTGAGGGGAATTAAAATGCACAAAGATATAGGGAAAACATCTTACGTCCTCGTGTTGTCCATATGTCATATCGACATTACAACAAGATAATGTCATTCCCCATGTCTCTCTTGATAACATACCGTTGTACAGTTCTACAATACCAAAATTATGATTTCGTAAACAACTGGCCCTCAAAAAGTCCGGATCTGAATCCCATTGAGCATCTATGGGATAATCTTGATCGACGCACACGTCCACTCCAAGTTTGAATCGAAATAATTCGAAATAAATCGGCTAGTAAACAAAGCTAACGCCCTCGTGGTTTAATATTGCGCATCAGAAACCTAAATATTTGCTTATTAGCTAATAAACAACTCTAAATCCAAAATTATTTCTTAATTACCGGTATATAAAATGTATATTTATCCAGTGACTTTCACATAGAAAAACATACGCTATAACAGTAGTATAGCAGAGTCTCATCCTATATATTCTTTGGTTCTAAACATATACATGTGCAACAAAATGCAAGACTTTCGTCTACCTGAACATAAATACCATGTTTTATATACGATATAGCAACAACATCTAGAAGATCAAGGCCTAAAAGTTCAGTGAGTGTTAATAATAATTAAAGCATCTGCCATCTCTAATGAAAAATTACAAAGGATGTCTCAGCAAATGTTACTTCGACTGTTTGCCTCAGCTATTATAATCAATATATGAACTGTAGCCTCAGGTTTATACTTTCTCCCATATTTTATTCAATGAAAGTTCCTTTCCGGTACAACCCTTTGTGTTGCTGAACGCCTAGCCGGACGGCTTTGGCTTCTTAATTAAGCAGAAAGTTGCTATTCTTCGACTTTGGTTTCCAACCATTGAGTAATTAAACGGTTATTTAATTGAAGAAGTATTTTTTTATTGTTGATAATTTGAATTGCGATGCTATGATGTTAATCGTAATTTAGACTTAAATGTAGTATGAATAAATCTGGGCCAAGTGTGAGGTTCGGGCGCCCGCAAACCAGTTTAAACCCCCAATACTTTGCATTGACCGTTCCAAGTCGGAGACCATAGTTTCACTCATATTTGTGTATGTGTTTTCAACGTTTTCTGTTTTTGTATTGTGCTGAGTTGTTCTGGAAATAGGTCACTTGCCTTAAATGCTAATAGTCCAGGGAATAGGGAAAATTTTGGGGAAATAATTGACACAGAAGAAATTTTCGTTAAACTGTGACCATTGATACGAGTCATTTGACATACTAAAAGTCCACCGCTGAACCATCGCGCAAAATCCGGATTTTTTGGGAAAACACAAAAAAATTATAAACGAAACTGTGAATTTCTGGATTCTGCCCCCTGTGTAACTATTTATAAATATTTTGAAATATAAACAAAATTAAAATAATAGTATTGCTTTGAAATAGTAAATAAATGTATAAAGAGAAATTGATTTTAAAAATAACATGAATATTTGGGGATAAATCCTTAAACATGAGAAATAAAGGTGAGAGTTTCTGGAATCCATCGGTTAATAATGCATGATATTTCTATAACTGTTACATTAGACTTCTAAATGTTCATGTATTTTATGTTTTCATATTTAAAGAATGTTTTTGTATTAGATGAAGAATGATATATAATAATAATAATAATAATAATAATAGTAATAAAACTTCATATAAATATCAATATTTATTGACACACACACGATATTCAATCAGCTGAGGAAAATTGTTATTTTTGTATATTTTTGTTCAGATAACACCCTTTGGTAACAAGATAACTGCTAAAAATTAGATATCATTTATTTGAAGACTGAATTCACATATATATAGTAAATGTTTTATCTTCGCTTTAATACATGGTAACAAATATGCTGCAATCCGTTTGAAGTTCACATTTAAGATATTTTATAAGTTTACTGAACGTTTTCATCACATTAATGTAACTGATGTGTGCAAAAATATGGCACCCACATTGGGCGCATATGGTATATTGGCCTAGCTATAGCCCGTATTCGGCCCATATGGCTCGCTTGCTGGATGTACCATTACGGGTTTTCTTGTTGGGACCCATATGGGTTTGCTTGATTGGGATCTACCTGAGTTTGATAAAGGTTAGACTAAGTATATGGGTCCTACACTAGCCTCATGTGATATGTTTGACCAGGTAAATTCCAGTATTGTGGCTTGCTGGGACCAATAAGGGATTTAGTTGCAGTAGACACATGTGGATTTGCTTGTTGGGTTCCATATGGGTCTGATATGGGCAAACAAATATTACTTATTCACACGGGGGCAATCTGGCATATTTGCCCAGTTGTAGCTCATATGTACCCCATATCGGGGCTCGCTCGCTGGGACCCATATGGGTTTGCTTGACTTAATAAGGATACCACACTGGGCCCATGTTGATAATTAACCTAGGTCAAGCCCATATCATAACCATGTGTGGTTGCTTACTGGAACCCAAATGGGCTTACTTGCAGTGGACTCATATGGGCTTGCTTGCAGTGATATGGGCAAAACTCATTATTTGGGTCCCACATGGGGGCCATATTGTATATTTGCCCAGGTATAGTCCATTTTGCCGCGTATGTATGCTTGCTTGCTGGTACTCGTATGGGCTTTCTTGTTGGGACCCATATTGGTTTGCATGACTGGGACCCACCATGGTTTTGTAGGGGCAATACAATGCATATGGGTCCCACACTATGCCTATTTTGTATATCAGCGAAGGTAAAGCCCATATAGTACCCACATGGGGTGGCTTGCTGGGACCCCAATGGGCTTACTTTCATTGGACCCATATGGGCTTGCTTGCTGGGTCCCATATGGGTCCGATAATGGGCAAGCTGTTATTATATGGGAGCCACATGGGCAGCTTATGGTATATTTGCCCAGATATAGCCCATATTGGGTCCATATGGGCTGTTCTTGCTTGCTGGATCCTATATGGGTCTGACAATGGCAAATATATATTATTTGGGAGCCACATGTGGCGTATATGGTGTATTTACCCAGATATAGCTCATTTTGGGCCCATATGGGCTTGCCTGCAGGGGGTATTATGTCTGCCTTTCATTGAAAAGGGAGAATTTGTTTTTGTACTATTTCTTCTCTTTTTTATGTCTCACCCTACACCCAACTTCAGTAAAATGCATGTGGGCATAATATCTCGGCCGAGTACGATAATCAACCAAATCGCCCAGGAACTGTGGAGATGTGGTCCTTTAATTATCTACAGTTAGCCTTTTACGCCATTTCTACTCTCTAAGTACAACATTTGTCAAGCGATCTTCTCTAAACTTGGTAATCACTTTTAGACTATAATATCTTAGCCAAGTTCAATAATCAAACATATCGCCCAGGAACTTATGGCCCTTGATTTATCTAAAATTGGCCTTTTCAGCAGTATCCGGTTTCTATGTCCAACAGTTGTCGTCTTCACCAAACTTTATATGTCGGGTCTGATGCTTTTTTTTTGGTGAGTTATTACCATTAGAAATATGGCATTTTCAAAGGAATTGTTCGTTTCCATGCAAGATCTCTGGAACTAATAACTGGATTTCAACGAAACTTCACATGCGCATATTTCCAGGCTATTCCTGTCTATTGATTTATCAGGAAAAAGGACATGCGCATCCTGTCAGGTCTTTGAGGTGGAATGATTTTTTTGGGAGTTGTTGCCCTTTTTGTCATTTATTAGATTTGGGTCTCTTTAAAATACTTTTTACAGTTTGTATACTTCACTTATGTGACATTTGATTTACTATTGAAAATTACATTTTTAATATAATTCGAATAAATAGATAAAGGATTGCAATGATTTGTCTGTGTTATCATCTGCAATACTTTCAATGGCAGATTAAATTTACGGGAAACAACTGTGTACACACTGGGTTTAACACCACTTAATATATGTTTGATTTCATTCATAATTTATTTATAATAAAGGGATATTAAATGTATTCTTGTGTAGCATTTGGAGTTTAAAATGGATTTAGATAAGTATAATAATAGGAGAGGAATTCTTACAAGATTGTATTAAAGATATCTACAAAAAAGAAATATAGATCTACAGAAAAAATACACAATAAAATGTATGTTTTTATGAAGCTAAATGTCTTATCACCCACTACTTAATATATTGATTTTCGTGTCAGATTAAGTCACATTTGTGACACTAGAAAATCAAATATAAGCCGGAAATGAGTGCCAACTCAATCAATAATTCGAAAATATAAAAAAATCAGTACCATTCAGTACCATTTTCCCCTACCATGTCCAAATCCAAAAATCTCGGTTCCACGTACGTGGATTTCGGTGGTTTTTCTTTGGTAGTCGGGGATATACCATAGAGTGTAAAAACACTAAAAATGCTTTTGTGTCAATTATTTCTTTTTTTTGTATTTCTGACCACAGGGTAACTGGACTACAATAATAATTCTCTCCTGCTGCTGCATCTCAAGTTTCACTTTGTTTATGGATTAAACCTTTCATTCTGACCACTGCGATCGTCGTAACTGTGGCAAAATCTTACTGCATGGCAGAAATTATTCCAAGCCTATGGATGTCACAAGGCTACATATCATTTATGTAGACAACTCCTCAAACGTAATCGTATATACCATACTTGTATGTTGGGTGTAAGAGTAGTCGAAGCAGCACCAGCTGAAGCAGCAGTAGCAGTAGAAGTAATAATGTAAGTACAAGTTATTGATGAAGTTGTTTGATTTTGATGTTGAGATTATTTTTGTCAGAATTTCTATTAACACAATAATACATCACATTTGATTCAATAACGTGACCAGATTTATTCCATACTGCAAAACACTGCTGTGCTATAAACATGAATAATTATAAAAATAATACAATTGGACTTAAAGAAAATCTGGTCTAGACGTAGTGCCATGTCGGAACCGGTCATCGCGATATTTTCCCTTTCGATATTTATATTGTCGGGTTGTTCATCGCTAATGTTTCGTTGGCTTTCTCCCATATTATCCAAGGATGTAACATCCACTATGCGTGTCATTGATTTCCGTCGCTTTTTTAATGCAATGAAAATCAGGATCCTCGGAAGTGACCGCACGCCTTCTGGGGACAGACAAGCAATATGACTTATGTAAATGCTCCAGGCCACACATATTGCGTTAAGGACGTTCAACACCAACGTAAACGACATTGGCAGTGAGACTGATGCGGAATTTCGTGGTAGAACGGCAGATATTTCGACGGTAAAGAACACGAATGCTAAATACATCGTTATCGCATACGACAGTCGTTCCCCAGAGTTCGCTCGAACAAGACAAGACGCTATGGTCAGAAAATGTAGAAGATATAACGGTACAGCAGTTGTTACATTGGCAAATAGAGGGCGACGTTTAAGAAAGAAACTATTGTCGATAGCATCGTACGATTCTGGTAGCATGTCCACACCGAGCCTATAGACCATTGGTTTCTCACCAACAACGTCCCATTGATCGTGTTTTGCGAGGAAACCCGTATGTGTAGTGTCAATCATGGAGTGTAAAGCTACCTCACTAGAAGCGTAAACCGATTCTAATATTGTATATGTACATTTGTGTTTGTCGAAGGGATAACGTGTCGTGTCCAGCTTACACAGTGTCCTATACAGTCCACTCGTTGTTGCAAACACCATTCCATTGTACATGACCCGTGACGATGTAATGTCGCTGTCGAACAGGTTCATTTGCTCGTTTGCGAACTGGTTCATTATGGTCAGATGCGGTTTCCAGTATGTCCTAGACTGTAGGCTAATACTTGCGCGGCCATTCAATGTTTAGGGGGTCCCAGGTTAACAGCTCGTCAAACCAAGTAAGAACGTAATACAGGACACACACCACCTCCCCTGTGGAAACATCAAACGACTCCAGACCATAAACTCCCATGGTGACGTTCACCTGAAACATAGATTAATAACTAAATAACAAAAACTTAGCAAGCTTAACTTTTTACGAACAGTCGTTTCCTATGTATAGGATAGATCTCGAGTAGACGTGTTCTATGAACTTTAGAAACGAGCGTAGCCAGTTTCTAAAGTTCATAGAACACGGTTACGAGAGATCTATCCGATTTAGACCACACGTATAAAAATGCTTGTTTTCTCGGACTAAACGCTGCAGTAAAACTGATTGGTTCGACCTGTTATTGATAACAACCAAATATTCAATAATTACTGGCCTGAAAAAAAGCTAACAAAACACGTGAATTTCGGACATAATTAGTATGGTTCGCAAATACGGTAATAATCTCTGGATAGAACGGTAACAATATCTGGATAGAACGGTAACACTCTCTGGATAGAACAACTGGGTCAGTTTAGGACACGATTTATGTTTGTTACCGATTCACTACGAAACGAAACCAGCATGCAATACGTAGAGACTTTTGCGATATAAAGCCAAAAAGAAGAATAGCCTACAGAGCAATGTCAATATTATGAGGACTAGAGACCTATCACGTAAAATTACAGTTATATAACTAACATTAATATTTTAAGGAGTAATACACGTGTTGCCATTTTAAATGCAAAGTAGTAGTTGGACTTTTCTTAATTTAAATGTTAAGTTGTTGATGCTTTATATGTTTACAATATTACAGAAAAAAATAGAATAGCTAAAGAAAGGATTTTACACTGTATTAAATGATCTTGTATCTAAAACAATAGACCGATCCGGGTTTTGTCACGAATAGTTTTTATAACTCCTCCCAAACTATTGTAAAAGGATTAATTTCCATTCATGGAAAATCACAAACCTTACCACGTGTTCATTTGAATATCACATACATTACGCACGAGCTCTTGTGTATGAAATAGTTGAACCGCTAAACACGTGATATACAAGTGCGATGATTGGATAATATTGCAGATTAATTTGAATATGATTGACATTTGTGGAAGCGTGTATTATAGATATGGTATTGAAAAATGCTAATGTCAGTAATATTAAATTTACATAAATTCCCTAAATGGAATAGTTATGATAACAAAGAAATAGCTCAAACAATGAATAATGAAAAGTGGTTTGAAGAAAAAAGTACATTCAAATGTCTTGCCTATGCATAGTTTATTTTCGTTTTCAAAATATTCACGATCATTAAGGTATAGTGGAATTGCCGTGTAATCGCAAACATTATACAGAGTTAACGGGATATTACTATAATAATAAAAACAAGAAAATATTAAAATCAAATTACAAAACAAATCTATGGTACTTAGCAAATGAAGTTAAAGTGTTACTTTTGAGAATAAGTAAAATAATATACAAATATAAACATAAACTTTGACATAGTAAAAAACAATCACATAATTTTAAAGTATATCGAAAGAAACGTTTAAAAGCAACACTACTTTATTTACATTTTGCTTATAATTGCGACACAAACTTATTTTCACAATACGAAACTGATGTATGTGCGCCTTTTGCCTCTCAATAATAATTCTAACTATATTTGGTTATTACTATACATTCTATTCGTATTTTATATGAAAAGGAAGGGTTATGTATCTTTAAAGACCGCATAATCAACATTTAACGAATTTTAAAAACTGGTGTTGATATAAAAGGAAATATGCATACTAGTATATAACAATACAATAGCATAAATTTACCAATGATTGATCTTTTAATTTCTAAATGTCGATAATTTCGGGACGAAATCCCAAACACAAGGTACACACAGGGTACACAAACCCAAGGCAAAAATAAGTTGGTCTTTTATTTACACAGCTACATTAAACCGTATTAAAGACAGTGCACGGAAAATGCGGGTTACTTAGGCAATAGCCGTTTACTAGGAGATTTAGTAAACGGCTATTCTTGCCTGTGATAGGCTGGCTGACAGCAACTGTGGTAAAAAAAATGGTGATTCCTGAAACCCCTACCTTTATAGCCTCGCTCTGGTTCTTTAATGGCCTCGTGTTTTTGTCATACCTAGACGCGTTAAATAGGTACTCCACAAATTGCCGCTGACTGTCGTAGGACTGGCCCGCCACAAAAGTGTCGCTAAACATGCACGAGGAAAACATGCATACTCGAAACACTAGCCACTTCAGCATGTCCAATGATTATCTTTACACTTATAGAAAATATAATATTTGATATAGAATATTATTTATATAATAATATGTCCTCCTTTAATTAAGTAACTTAAGAAACGTGATAATTAGAAAATATAAATAAGATTTCACAATCTAGTCAAGTCCATGTTGTCGCAAATACACTCTCTACCTCTCTACGTTGCCAAAATTCTAATCAGCCTGAAATTATAGATTTATTCTAATAAACCGGAAGATCTCAAATCGTGTTTAGTTGATAAATACAAGCGTTGATATTCGCCGGAAAATATGTTTGTTTTACAGAGAACTCTGTTTCATAATTGAAATACATGTATAAATCGACCACTATCTACGTTAACAAGTAAATGTGTTCGTTTCCAGGTAGAGACTTGCAAATCCAAGTGCTAGAAAAATTTATTAATGTACAACAATTGGTATGAAGCTTGTTTAATAGAATGTAAGGTAATTTGCTAACAAAGGGCCCCATTGATTTGACATAGCACTATGAAAATATTCTTGCTCCGCTTGCTCTATTAATTTTATCTCGCTACAAATGGTTATTTAAATGTATGATTTGTCTGTATATATGATTTCAATGATAATGATATAATTATTTTTCAGGTACATGTAGCTTTAAAAAAAGATCCCCTGCATTGTTAAGGGAATGTGTTGCTTATGGCAGCAGCAATTAAAACAAAATGTTCATCGCACACTGGGTAAAATATTATTAGAAAACATGACCAAATGGCATTCAAATGTTTGACAGTTTGTAGATAACTGCATAATGACCTTACGACGAGGTTTGATTGACACTGTTTTAGCCATTAAGAAAGCTAGGACTTAATTGTTTGACGGACATGTCTTGCAAAAACATTAGTTTACTGTCAACGGTATTTGACGGCCTTTATCCTAGGTAGGCGTGGTTATAAATCCATCCAGGCCATGTCCGTCAAACAATTTCGTATGGATTTCTTGTTACAACGTACCACAGAGACAGCCTTCAACATTGTTTCTGGCGAATACTTTCTGTACCTGCTATGGTACTTGGATGGATTTGCCTAACAGAGAATGGGGGGATAATTAAACGACTGTCGTAAATTGGATTTTAATTGGTGACGTTAATTCTAGCAAAACGGGTATAAAACCCCATAGACGGGCCTCCAATCAACAACGCGCCTCCGTAATAGCGAACGAAAAAGTCACGTGACACAACAGAAACATCGAAACGCTGACGAGTGAATGAAACGTGACAAAGAACCTCAAATAAGAATATTTTGACCAATATTCGCATACAATCAAAGGCAATTTATGTTAAGGTAAATATATTTTATATGTTTGTAACGGTTGATACCTCTTTATCTCGCATATTCTTCTTCTGATGAGAGAGAAATGAATTGTTTTTCTAACTTTCTCAGAATTCGGACTTAAGTGTTTATTACGTCATAAGCAATTGGCCGAATAGACAGGGGTGGCCGATAAGATAGGATATATATCTGAACGTAAATACCATGATTTATATACGAAATAGCAACAACTTCTAGAAGATCAAGGCCTAAAAGTTCAGTGATTGTTAATAATAATTAAAGCATCTGCCATCTCTAATGAAAAATTACAAAGGATGTCTCAGAAAATGTTACTTTGACTGTTTGCCTCAGCTATTATAATCAAAATATAAACTGTACTGGTTAGCGACCTAGTTTCGCCCGGAAATGGAAGGTTTTTGCGTCTTACATGTCATACTAAGCAGTTTGTAATGAAACTTGCCACAAGCAATGTTAGGCACCTAAGACAATAAACAATAACTTTTTTGTCAAAATCCATTTACACAAAGCGAATTATAGCACGTGCGAAAAACACCTATGTTTGAAAGCATAATTATTAACAACTGTCCCAATTATTGACCCACATTAAAAAAAACGTGTTATTTTCAAAAGCGAATTTTAAAATATTTTTCGTAATGTTATTTCATTTTAGAAAAGCTTTTGTGAGATAATTTCATGTTCAAATGTGCAACCAATAACTTTGTAACACACCTGAACATGTCTCAACACTGAGATAGTATACAATTTTCTTGATACTCAACAAAATATATTGTTGAACAAACTGCTTATTTTTCTATTCCAAGGATGATACTCCATTATAAAACACAATATTTGTGTTTACATTTCACTTCCAAAGAAAAGGCTAACCTATATCCGTAAGCCACACTTACAAAATATAAATAGCAACAGTTGAGGCCCGAACAGGGGTACTGAAGTGTTTGTACAAATATTATTTTATTTCTACACTTTTAATAGTTCAAATATATTTTGTTAAAACTGGAAGGGGTCGATTACAAATCTAGAGTCATTCATGGTTCACTAACAAAACAATCGTTTGGAAGTAAAATGCCTTTTGGACAAAAGACCCCCTTCCAACGCCTCAAACAAATGAGCGCGTGCGTGATGACTTCATCCCCGCGTGCTCCCGACAAGGCCAGTAGTGCATTGTTTGTTTACATGGATATTATAATACGGAATACTTACGGATTCCTGCAATTATCGGCTGAAGTTTAACAAAACAACATGGCAAATCGACTCCAGTATGGTTAAGAGTATTTGTTTGTTGTTTTGACTAGTTTTCAGCAGTGGGCGAATTATTGGTACGGGAAAAAAATTGGTTTATGCTTCCATATTTTATTCAATGAAAGCTCCTTAACGGTACATCCAATTGTGTCCAGTTTGCTGAACACCTAGACGGACGGCGTTGGCTTCTTTTGTGTGCTATTAAGCAGAAAATTGCTACTCTGCTACTCTGGTTTACATCCAATCATTAAGTAATAAAATTGAATAAGTATTTTCTTTTATTGCTGTTTAATTTGAATTGCGATGCTATGAGGTTAATCATAATTTAAAATTAAATGTATTATGAATAAATCTGGGCCAAGTGTGAGGTTCGGGAGTCCGTTAACCATTTTAAACGCCCAATACTTAACATTGACCGTTCCAAGTTGGTGACCCCAGTTGTATTCATATTTGTGTTTTGTGTTTGCTACCTGTTTTGTTTGTGTATTGTGTTGTGTTGTTTGTTGTTTTGACAATCGGTCGCTTGCCGTAAATAAAGGACCTATTGCTGATAATAAGAGTTATCTCTTGCTGCTGCATCTGGAATTTCACTTTGTTTATATTCCTCTACGGATGACCATGAAATGTGATCACTATGATCGTTATCACTGTGGCAAAATCTTCTTTCTGCCTGGCAGAATTATTTCAGGCCTGTGGATGGCACAAGGCTACATATAATATATGTAGACATATATCTTTATCAACTCCTCAAACGTAATCATATATGTCATAATTGTATGTTGGGTGTAGGAGTAGTAGAAGCAGAACCAGCTGAAGCAACAGCAGCAGTTGAAGTAATAATATATGTACTAGTTGTTGTTGAAGTTGTTGTTGCAGAAGTACCAGTAGTACTACTAGATGTTTTGGTTATTTTGTTGTTGAGATTTTTTTTTCAGAATTTCTATTAACACAACAATACATCAGATTTGATTCAATAACGTGACCAGTTTTATTCCATACTGCAAAAAACTGCTGCGTTAATAACATTAAGAATTATGAAAATTATACAATTGGATTTAAAGAAAATCTGGTCTAGCCGTAGTGCCGTATCAGAACCGGTCATCGCGATATTGCCTCAGTCGATATTTATATTGTCAGGTTGTTCATCGCCAATGATTCGTTGGCTTTCTCCCACATTATCTAATGGTGTAACATCCACTATGCGTGTCTTTGATGTCTGTCGTTTTTTTAATGCAATGAAAATCAGGATCCTCGGAAGTGACCGCACGCCTTCTGGGGACAGACAAGCAATATGACTTATGTAAATGCTCCAGGCCACACATATTGCGTTAAGGACGTTCAACACCAGCGTAAACGCCATTGGCAGTGTAACTGATGCAGAATTCCGTGGTAGAACGGCAGATATTCCGACGGTAAAGAACTCGAATGCTAAATACATCGTTATCGCATACGACAGTCGTTCCCCAGAGTTCGCTCGAACAAGACAAGACGCTATGGTCAGAAAATGTAGAAGGTACAACGGTACAGCAGTTGTTACAACGGCAAATAGAGGGCGACGTTTAAGAAAGAAACTATTGTCGATAGCATCGTACGATTCTGTAGCATGTCCACACCGAGCCTATATACCATTGGTTTCTCACCAACAACATCCCATTCATCGTGTTGTGCGAGGAAACCCGTATGAATAGTGTCAATCATGGAGTTTAATGCTACCTCACTAGAAGCGTATACCGATTCTAATATTGTATACGTACAATTGTGTTTGTCGAAGGGGTACAGTGTCGTGTCCAGCTTACACAGTGTCCTATACCGTCCACTCGTTGTCGCAAATACAATTCCATTGTACATGACCCGTGACGATGTAATGTCGCTGTCGAACAAGTTCATTTCCTCGTTTGAGAACTGATTCATTATGGTAAGATGTGGTTTCCAGTAGGTCTCATCCTGTAGACTGATGCTTGTGCGGCCATTCAATTTGATGGGGTCCCAGGTTAACAGCTCGTCAAACCATGTGATAATGTAATACAGTACATACACCACCTCCCCTGTGGAAACATCAAACGACTCCAGACCATAAATCCCCATGGTGACGTTCACCTGAAACAAAGATTAATAACAATTTTTACTAAAACACATGTTACTAGTACAGCAAATATAACGTGTTCTCTCTGCAATCACTTTTCGAGATGCTAACACACAATACATTAAGTACCTACCAAAATAAATTATTTATCAAAGTACACAATAATACATTTCAAGTCTGAGCAGTAGAAAAAGTATTAACAACAAAATCGAAAAGTTCCTTATTTAAGGCAAGTGACTAATTGTCTATACAATACGGTATTCAACAATGGCAACAAGAAACAGCCACATCAAACAAAACTAAAAATGATTAAAAATGACGTCAACACATTGGAACGGTTAATGTAAAGAATTTTGGCTTTAACCGATTTAAAGGTGCACAGAACCTTACACTAGGGCCTGAATTTACCGATCGACGAGCTTTAATTGACAATGAGTATAGCCATTCAGTAAGCCATGACATTATAGACCGATCCTGGTTTTGCCACGGATTGTTTCAACTCCTCCCCAGCTATTGTTAAAGGAATTATGTTCATTCAGTGAAAATCACAGTCAGTACACCGTGCTCTTTCAAGTATCACAAACATTATGCACGTGATCTTTTGTATGAAATAGTTTAACTGCTAAACACGTAATATTCAAGTGCGGCGATTGGATAATTTTGCAGATTAATTTGAATATGATTGACATTTGTGTAAGCGTATATTTGCTTGACGGAATTTTTTTGTAAAGACATTCAACTAATCTACACGCTGTTTTTCGGAGATTGGCCTGCGTAGGTGTGGTTATAAATCAGCCCACGATGGGTCAATTGACGATACGCTTTGGGATTTAAACCCACGCCTACTTAAGTCAAACTCCGACTGTTTGTACAAGACATCTCCGTCAAACAGTCATGTCCAAGCTTTAAAAATGTCTAAACACATTGTCAATCAAAAAATGTCGTACGGTCAATTAATCAATAGCAAGTGTAAACACAATTTAACCTGCTATAATGCATTGCGATTCACATTAAAACGTTTAATTTATACGTTCCATTTAATTACAATTTAATTAAACGGAAATACAAAGCACCAATATATTTTATCCGATATTGTTACCACTCATATTCGCCGAGACTGAAATTGAACATGTGTCGTCTACAAACTAACACTCGTTTCCTATAGACTTTGTAAAAGGTAAATAATACGTGAAATCCCTACCTTTATAGCCTCGCTCTGGTTCTTCAAGGGCCTCGTGTACTTGTCATACCTGGACGCGTTAAACAGGTACTCCACCAATTCCCGCTGACTGTCGTAGGACTGGTCCGCCACCAAACTGGCGCCAAACAAGCACGAGGAAAACATGCGTACTCGAAACACTAGCCAGTAAAGCATGCCCATTTTAGTTATCCTGATACTTGTAGTGCATATTATGTTTTATAAAGAATATAATTCATATGATGATATGTCCGTGAATAAAGTAACTCAGGACACATGGAAGTTAGAAAATTGAAACAAAATTTTGCAATCTTGTCAAGTCCATTATGTGACAAACTCCATTTATCTATCTACTTAGTTCTAATCAGCTTGAAGCCATATATTTTTTTCAATAAACCGAAAGATCTTCAACCGTGTTAAGTATGTTTCTAAATACAAGCATTGCTATTCGCTGGACAATATGTTTGTTTTACGGAGGACTCTGTTTCATAAATGAAATGTAAATCGACCGCTAACTACGTCAACGGGTAAATGTTATGGTTTCTAGGCAGAAACTTGCGAATCCATGTGTTAGAAATGTTTTATTAATGTTCAACACTTCGTACGAAGCCTGATTATTAGACTGTAAGGTAAAATGCTAACAATGGGTCCCATTGATTTGACATAGCACTATGACAATGGGTCCCATTGATTTGACATAGCACTATGACAATATATTTGCTCCACTTGGTAACTAACATTTTCTACTAACATATAAGTATAATTACATACATGTACTTATAATATGACCCTCTAAACATTTGTGAATGCAGTGTGTTGCTCGTGGAAGCAGAAGTGAAAAAATGTTTTGTATTGTGGACATTCATCTTACACAGACTAAATATGATCATAAAACATGACCAAATATCATTCATTATTATTACGCTTTAAAGAATTACATTGTTGCAATAAATGCATGCAGTTTCATAACAAAACTCGAAGCATGTACTAGTATAGATTATAAATTCAATTGGTACATATAATTATTCCATGTAAATCTCCATAAATCGCATAACCCCTTTTAAATTTTTTAGAACACTAGTTTTAAAAGATTTGTTTATAAATTATTATGACTTAAAATGATATCTGTTTTATTCAATGCAATTGACAATTTCATAACGCCTGTTGATTTTAGAACACTTGTCTTAAAGAGTTATTCATAATTATACATAAATTGTAATTGTGCCTGTTGAGATGTATAAATCATATATTATGTTATAACTGACCGATGAACTATAATACCGTACTCACCAGCGTTACTTGTAATGTGTGACGTTTGGCAATGTTGATTTTGACTGCGAGGTGCCTTAGTTTTACACCATCATTGTATAGCTGATGTCATCTTACCATGCATTTAGCATAGCAGTTTACGGTTTGAATTCCATTGGCGAATTTGTGGTAAAGAAGTCAGAGATACATATATGATGCAAGGTAAGTTATTAAAACAAAAGAGAAACCACGTGACCTCCAAACGCACGGCGATGACCGTGGTCATTTGGGAATTGCCGACGGACAGTCGCATGTATACAGCGTGCTGTAGAATGCCTTATGTGTTACCGTAATTAAATTGTTTACAACTTTTCTATAACAAACTTATATTTGAACTTAAACAAGTGTAATACGTCTGGTCTTTATTACCATAGGTCAATTACATGAGCACATACATGGTATGTCACAACATTGTCGAATTGAATGCGATAGTATCTGGAAGAAAAATGCATACCATAGTATGTCAAATGAACATTTTTGTAATGTTGACGAACACGTTGTAAAATAGAATGTCTTTCAGAAATTGAATCGTGACCGTATTCTACCAGATAATCTCGAAAGATAGAAATTGAATTGTTACCGAATTCTACCAGATCATCTCGCAAGATATAATTGAATTGTGACCGTATTCTACCAGATAACCTCGCAAGATATAAATTGAATTGTTACCGTATTCAACCAGATAATCTCGCAAGATATAAATTGAATTGTTACCGAGTTCAACCAGATAATCTCGCAAGATCTACATTGAATTGTTACCGTATTAAACCAAATAATCTCGCAAGATATAAATTGAATTGTTACCGTATTCAACCAGATAATCTCGCAAGATATAAATTGAATTGTTACCGTATTCTACCAGATAATCTCGCAAGATATAAATTCAATTGTTACCGTATTCAACCAGATAATCTCGCAAGATATCAATTGAATTGTGACCGTACTCTACCAGATAATCTCGCAAGATGGAAATTGAATTGTTACCGTATTCAACCAGATAATCTCGCAAGATATAAATTGAATTGTTACCGTATTCTACCAGATAATCTCGCAAGATATAAATTCAATTGTTACCGTATTCAACCAGATAATCTCGCAAGATATCAATTGAATTGTTACCGTACTCTACCAGATAATCTCGCAAGATGGAAATTGAATTGTTACCGTATTCAACCAGATAATCTCGCAAGATATAAATTGAATTGTTACCGTACTCTACCAGATAATCTCGCAAGATATAAATTGAATTGTTACCATATTCAACCAGATAATCTCGCAAGATATAAATTGAATTGTTACCGTATTCAACCAGATAATCTCGCAAGATATCAATTGAATTGTTACCGTATTCAACCAGATAATCTCGCAAGATATAAATTGAATTGTTACCGTACTCTACCAGATAATCTCGCAAGATATAAATTGAATTGTTACCGTATTCAACCAGATAATCTCGCAAGATATAAATTGAATTGTTACCGTATTCAACCAGATAATCTCGCAAGATATAAATTGAATTGTTACCGTATTCAACCAGATAATCTCGCAAGATATAAATTGAATTGTTACCGTACTCTACCAGATAATCTCGCAAGATATAAATTGAATTGTTACCGTATTCAACCAGATAATTTCGCAAGATATAAATTGAATTGTTACCGTATTCAACCAGATAATCTCGCAAGATATAAATTGAATTGTTACCGTATTCAACCAGATAATCTCGCAAAATAGAAATGTTAATGATTACGAAACTATAGTTGGAACAGCTTAATCCTAGTAAAAACACATGGCTATTTAGTTAAAGCATTTGACACACAAACATCCAAATAAACATGAACAAAAATACATTAAATAAACATGATTATTATACCTAACTATTGTCTACGATGATAAATTCCCATTACCCGAGAAAGAGATATTTTAACTTTCAAAAACATTTCAACCTTTTTGACATGTGACCAAGCGAAAGTGACTGTCAGGTCATGTGACCGCGCTGACATTTTGAATGTCATATAAGGGCAAGTAACTGCGTCATTGTTTTAGCCACATCATGAAAAGATTGCCTCCCTTGTCGTGATTCAATGTGTAAACAAGCGATTCTCTTCAAAGTTAACGGTCAGAAAAAAAGTTTGCAAGTTTTCCTAAAGATGAAATAAGATTTAGACATTTTGCAATCTTGACGGGCAGAATTAAGCACGTGTTTACCTTTTCTACTCAATTTATTTTAATTCGGTATAATAACATTCTGCCCTCGGTTAGACAATATCAATGTCACACACGCTGCCATATGATATTTATATATTATTACTGGGGTCACCTACGGAATTCCGTTAGTGCCATCGCCTATAAATGTGTTGATATGAAATGCGATACTCAATAGTACGGTGGTGATAGCGCAATACTACGATAGTACGATGATTATGCGTGTTTTCACCATTGTAATGTCGTGATATTGCGTTTTCGTTATTGCAGTATCGTACTGTCGCGTTATCATAATCGTACTGTCGCATTATCATCGTCGTACTGTTGCGTTATCACCATCATACTGTCGCGTTATCAATATCGTACTGTCGCGTTATTATCCTCGTATTGTTGCGTTATCACCATCGTACTGTCGTGTTATCATTATCGTACCCCCTTAATGAAGATTTTATCATTTTCATTTTGAGCAACACTCAGACAGTGATAAAATGTGTTCGTAATACAAAAAACAAACAACTATCAAACAACATATAATAATACTTAAACAAAGCTCTGAGTCAACACAAATACGTCTTAAATTCAATTTACTTAAAAAAAAATTATTATATTGATTATAATTCTGATTTTTTTTTTATTATTACTACTGATGAAGAAATCATGCCGAAACGTTTAGTGTATTAAAATTAAATAAACAAACGTGTTTGTGCGATAATTATTATTATTATTCAATTTACTTGTAATTTAATATGCGTCCACAATCTGACGTAATATTATATACTGTCCAACATCATCCAGTATAAAACTGGTCATAAAAATGTCATTTTTACGATTAAAGTCTTAAGTTCGTTCAAAAATGATTTCACTACTAGGCCATACAGTCAATCCTGAGCATCGTTATGCAAGTGCGATGTTGTTGCAAAAATGGCGAGGGCGGACATCGCTCTGGACACATCAGAACGTTGTGGAAATGAGGATTGCATCAGCCAAAACTAGTATCGCTGTAGTAACGTCTGCATGAACATCATTGAGGAAACATCACATTCAAAATGTGACATGGGTGGAAATATCGTAGACTTGAACGAAATACATTTTCATTCGCATCTTCAAGGTTTTCTGTAAGGATGCTCTGAATATTAAGAAGAATATTCACAATGAATCCATTGATGAATGTCTTTGCAGTCATATAAGAACCACGATATCGACTTTGAAAGTCGACCACGACGAAATTCCCACGATAAATCAAATTATTGTAGCCGTCGGGTTGATACTTAAAAATAAATGTTGGCCATGTCTTTCGTCAACCTCCGCGCAAATTTAACTGTATCCCAGCATAGCAGGGTTTAAATCCCACGTGACCATAGGCGAACACTTGGCGCGAAATAAAATCGTGGACAAGCACATGATAAAAACTTGGACAACGTAAAATCCTTGCGTTGTAATGTTTACTTATACGTAAAATCCTTGCGTTCTAATGTTTACTTATTTATTGTTTGTTTTTCAGTTTAACTCTTAATATATATACCTGGACCAATAATGCATCATGTCTGTGTCATTGTTATAAAAAAAATAATGATAAAATTAAAATGTTATACAAAATTAATCTTCAATCTCCTCATAATTGTCTCCCCTGAAAACTTAAAAATATTCACGGTTTTAACTCGTGGTTGCTTTGGTTACTGAGAAGAGTACCAAATTAATGGCGAACAAACCACTACAAGGAGTTTGGTCTTTCGTTGATCGTAAAGCGGTGCGACATATGAAGGTGTCATTGGTTCGATCGTAGCTAAATTCGGATATTTGTATCAGACAGTTAAGTAACTCAGGGTCCAATATATAGCTCAAATAATTGAAACATACAAAAACACCTCATAAAACACCAGACTAAGCAATCGTTAATTTTATATAAAGTTGCCTTACAGGCTTAGGTTTTAAATGATAAAATATAGGCCTAAACAATTCATAAGGTTTAAAATATGTGAATACGTCATACTTATATAAAGCTTGGATTTGCCAAACGATTGGAAAATGTTCGAGAACTGGTCCGGTATTTATTCTACATTTCAAGCAGCACCATGTACCTTTTTATCCTATATCTTTTTCTATATTATGTGCGCTGTGTAAAAAAGAGATACACGTATAATACAACTACATGCATTCATAGGCTGTTAAAATGAATCCTCGTTTTATGTGACTAGATCTGTCGGTTCTAAAGAGGATAATAAATCTCGAATAATAGGCCTACATACTAGACGACATAGTTGCCCACCAGTAACACATATACCACAGCTATGTACATTTATGAACGCCAAAACATAACATTATTTGTGGCTATTATTACCCACCATAGATTCCGTTTTGCTTCAGAAGATCTGTATATGATTTGAGTTGAAGGCGATCTGAAGCAGACTGTTCTCTAAGCAATCCATCCTTGGGTTTGATTAAACCTACTGCTCTATAAGCAATACATCCTTGGTTTAAGATAAGCCAACTGTCTACAAGCAATCCATTCTTGGTTTAAGATAAGCCTACTGCTTTCTACGCAATCCATCCTTGGTTTAAGTTACGTCTACTGCTCTCTAAGCAATCCATCCTGGGTTTAAGATAAGCCTACTGCTCTCCACGCAATCCATCCTTGGTTTAAGTTACGTCTACTACTCTATAAGCAAATCATCCTTGGTTTAATTAAGCCTACTGCTCTAGAAGCATTCCATCCTGGGTTTAGGTTAAGCCTACTGCTCTCTACGCAATCCATCCTGGGTTTAAGATAAGCCTACTGCTCTCTAATCAAACCATCCTTGGTTTAAGTTACGTCAACTGCTCTCTAAGCAATCCATCCTTGGTTTAAGATAAGTCTATTGCTCTCTAAGAAATCCCACCTTGGTTTAAGATAAGCCTAGTGCTCTTTAAGCAATCCATCTATGGTTGAAGTTAAACCTACTGCTCTCTAAGCAATCAATCCTTGGTTTAACATAAGCCTACTGCTCTTTAAGAAATCCATCCTTGGTTGAATTTGAGCCTACTGCTTTCTAAGCAATCCATCCTTGGTTGAAGATAAGCCTACTGCTCTCTTAAAAGCAATCCGTCCATGGTTTAAGATAAGCCTACTGTTCTCTAAGCAATCCATATTGGGTTGAAGTTAAGCCTGCTGTTCTCTAAGCAATCCATCTTGGGTTGAAGTTAAGCCTGCTTCTCTCTAAGCAATACATCCTTGGTTTAAGATAACCCTACTGCTCTCTAAGCAATCCATCCTTGGTTTAAGATAAGCCTACTGCTCTATAAGCAATTCATCCCTGGTTAGGTTAAGCCTAGTGCTCTCTAAGCAATCGATCCTTGGATGAAGTTAAGCCTACTGCTCTCTAAGCAATCCATCCTTGGCATAAGTTAAATGAACTGCTTTGGTTAGAGACGTAAATAACAACAGCAACAACAACAACAACAACAACAATACTACTACTACTACTACTGCTACTACTACTACTACTACTACTACTACTACTACTAATAATAATAATAATAATAATAATAATAATAATAATCATCATCATCATCATACGTTTGTAATGACCATTTAAGATATGTCGGGTAATGACTTCGTCGTTTGTTGAACGGGTGTTGCTCCAACAACTGTTAACATTGTGATTGTAGAACTAAGTACCCGCAGATGTCAATCTAATGGCGATCGATTATTTGTTTGCTTATGTATATGACATTATATAAATATTGCATTCTTTGAGGACTGCTGCGGCAACAGTAATTTTTTAGTGTTGTCAAAAGTGAACTATTGCCATCAAAGAAGGCAATATTTATTTTATTGTACCGAAACAAAGATTTTTTTTAAAGAAATACATTTTAAGTCAAACTGTGTTGCCATTTCAAAAGTCAGATGTCGTCTGGATAAACAACGCTTTTAAAAACGGAGTTGTTTACTCGCTGTTCCGTTTTAAAACGAACAAAGAAGGCAAACAGAAGGGTGAGGTATAATAATATGTGCTGCAACAAGTTTTTCCCAGTTCTAATACTTATAGATCATGTGACCGACTGTGTAGCTAGGGAATTATTAATATATTTTTATGCAAGACGATGTTTAATCAGAAAATACGATAGAGCCAGTGAAATTTCTTGCAAAAGCTCAACTTATTAATGGGAGAGCAATCGTGTATTCACGGTTTTAAGTTACGTAGATTTGTTTCCCTTTGATAATAGTCGGCAATCAAGAATGCCGCGAGTTTCAAACAAACCAGTTTACAAGCGCAAATCAGCTGGCCTTCGTAACACATTTAAAATGTAGATGTCCAACAAAATATTGTGTTATGTTCCTTAATATTATGTTATTAAAAAAAACTGAGTTATAATTATTTGTGTTTTTTGATACAGCATTTTTAAAGTAGCTTAAAAGGCCTATGTCATCGAAATGCCTCAAGGGGACAATTTCTTTTAAAAAATCTGAAATTTAGGTATTTATACTGATATATAATAACGGTTAAAACAGGGTATATATAATGGGAAAATATTGTACGCATTCTGAGATAAAAATATATTTTTAATATGGTTTGTGTTTGTTTGGCCCTTTTTCTGTTTACATTTTAACGTCAGAATTGTGAGCATTTTGTATAACCATTGTTTAACACACAATTCCTTACCAAGCATGATAGCGCAGTTTGTTAAAGCGCTGTCTACTGTCATTTCTTCTATAGCCAGTTATAATTTTGTATTATTGCCATTTGTTCTTATAGCTGAATGTAATTTCTATGCTATATATATGCACACTTACAAATTATACTTACCGGGTCTTTTTACAGTTTGTATAACCTTCAAACAACTTATTCATTAACGTCAATTGCATATTGTACAATTTTAACCTTTCACCAATTAATATTTAAATAAGAAATTAGTTCCCGACAATTTAAACGCTCAAATGTTCAGTGTAATAGTACAGCGGAAGCAATAAATAAACCATTTAAAGTCTATTGTTAGAATGTAAACAGTGAATACGCGCGAGCGAATAGGTGAACTCGTTACGAATCAATATCGGTTTATCTGCCTAGATACTGTTGCTATGTATGTGTCAACAACGGCGAAAATGGCTGAAATCCCAATTGAATTACGAAAACTGCCCTTTTAATGTTCTAATTTAACTCGAATAAAAATGCCCAGACGCCAAATTTGAGTCCAGAAGTTCAAAGATTTATTCTAATTCTCTTAAGTAAGTCCCCAATTGTTTAAACGCAGGTTTAAATCACAGGCAAGGTGCCCGATTAATTCTTAATTGTGCCAAGTTTTGACATGCAAGTCGATGTATTGACATACTGTACATGGTTCGAACACGTTGCTGTTTAGCTTCAATACACAACCGAGGGTTGACAATGTAAACTAGGATGACGTGATTCTGTAGAAATATGTTCAGTTCTGAGTGGGATTTAAATACAATGTTAACTATCAATAATTTGGATGAATGATAGATTCGACCTTGTGGTGGATTTATTGAATAGTGTAATCGTAGTATCAGTGGTGTTGTGCTTATTGATTATACAAATGGAATAACTAGGTCTACGATTTGATGTCTGTATGTATATCCAAGTTTCAATGGGCTAATATGGCATCGAGTTCTCTAGGATTACCACCGTGTGTGAAACAGATCGGTGCTAAAAGGGGCGCCCCGGGACCGCTTATTGTGACGACGAGCGACGAGGATTCCTCCGACGGGGAGGCTCTGTCACACAGCCCCCGGGGTCACGTCAGTCGCGTCAGTCCCAGAGCTAACGTTACGTCAATTACAGACATGTACCCGAGTTTAAAACTCGACCTGTCGCGGACGCTTCCGGATAAACTTTTTTTTCCCGACAAACCGGATACACATCGACACGAGCTGCACCGGCATGAAAGACCGGAAGTGCGCCAGGTGCATGCGATGCACACCGCCAGAGCGGCGTCGCCATCACCGGAACCCGGCTACAGTGCGCATAGGCAAGCGTGTGACGGATATGAACACGATCATGATTATGAAAACGTTGCCTCCCCGAGCGGAAGTAGTACCGCCAGCGGTCCGGTCTATGTTCGACCGCCCGGTTTTCAACACCATGCACAGGAAATAAGGCGAAAGAAGAAAAAATCTACCTTATTAGAACGAAGGGAGGGTCTTAAAAGTCGAGCACCGACTCCCCCCAAAGTAAAACCGAGGCGAGGTGAGGTCATGTGTTCTTTGTTGTTGTTTTTTTTTAATTTTCTTTACTTTCTATTGTTTTCCCCTGATATGACCTTATTTTGAAATGTATTGTCCTATGTGTTACCATCAGTAAACGTACTGGCATCATACGGGTAGAACATCGCTTGAAGACACCATCTATATGAGCAACACGTTGCAGACTTTGTATTGTTAAATAGTTTTAAACTGGTAATAGTCGGTTCATACAAAATACACGAAAGCCGTAATAAAATTTACAAGCTGACACCCTTTTGAGGCCATTATTGTGAGAAATATTCTTGAAAAAGGGAGTTTTGTTTAAAATGAACGCGGTCGAAATATTTTCAACTTAGGAATTTCAGTACGTGTGCCAAAAATCTGGCAGTCTCTATTGTATAGGGGGGGGGGGGGGTCAGCTGGTATGTGAATTGCGGAATGAGACACAGTAGACCATGTGACAATCTGCCAGTGTTTACTACGTTTCTGTATATAGATTTACAGTGAAATATTCAAAGTTCAAACGAACATATTAAATTAAATGTGTGAATATGCTTAATCAATAGTTTGATGACAGAGAAGTCTATGAATTGAATGTTAGTAGTTGTCGCTTGATAATTGAGAACTGTGTATATTGTCCAATGACGTGGCAAAAAAATGAAATACACCTGTACTCACCTGAGTTTTTCATCGATAGAAACGTCGCGTTGTCTAGTTTTACAGAGATCCTAGCTTCCATAATAAGTTATTAATCCGCACATGTATGGCATAATCGATAAAGGTGTAAACAACATCTCCCTTCCATTCCATTTAAAAACACTTGATCATAAAAGAAACAACCCTTTATATAAAGTTTCGTTGAAATGTTATTAAAACTGAACGAAGAGTAGATCTACATCTATAAATTACTAAAATCTTTAATTTGGCCACGATGTTCTCCACCCACAATATCCGAGTAGGCTACATTCTAGAAAATTGAAATTCAAATGGGATTAATCTCGCCGGTTGAATTCCAGGCATATATTCCATACACTTTGTTCTATAACAAAGCTGGTATTGTATTGAAATATACACAGAACATATTTGATAATGCCACAAAACTCTCTCATCGCTAACGCTCTCGTGATTTAATTCCAAAGCATCAGAACTCCAAATCGTTGCTTATTGGCCGATAAACAATTCGAAATTCATTTCTTAACTTTATTATTCGTCCTGCTCACTCGCATGTTCTTTTCGAGCCGCTAATGTTGTCCTGGAAGTACACTATAGTACTGACGCAAATCGAACGAGGTTCTAATTGAGGTTTCCGTACCTGAAATTGTCTTCTTTACACAGATTAGATATGAAAAATCAAAAAATATTGATACACGGTTCTGCATGTACAATTCTCAGCATCTGACAATTGAATCATTTCTTTGTTTCCGGTAAAATATTGTGACGGTATTATTAATGTTGTTATCGTTACTGCTTCAGCGAAACGCGGGAAACATTTGGCTACATATATATGGTTATCTCCCTGAGCACGAAATCGGAAATGAGTTTTAGTGCAAAACCGCTTCCCTTTAATAAAACAGTTTCAAGATTTGTCAAGGTTTCAATTATTCAACTAATTTGGGTCCTTTTTAACATAGGACATAACACAATTAATTATAAACATTTCATAACAGCGGAAATAGAAAGTGAATATATACATGCCCTTGCATAACATGCATAACTTAACAAAACAACGATACATTGCGTATAACTATGTATCAGATGTACATGTGGTACATAATTTTTGGATCGAGTAAACCCCAAAAAGGCGATAATAAATTCCAAGCTGAGGCATTCAATAGAAAGATTTATACCAGTGATACGTATATGGAATTTAGAAAAGAATACCTGTCCAAATATGATAAGCATGAGGGTTAGGCGTGTCATTGGAAAACCGAGCTTAATGCATGTGCGTAAAGTGTCGTCCCCGATTAGCCTGTGCAGTCTGCACAGGCTAATCCGGGACGGCACTTTTCGCATACTGTGGATTTATGTTTGGAAGTCACTCCCTTGAAACAGAAAATACCATAAAAGCGGTAAGTGGCGTCCTGGATTAGTCTGTGCGGATTGCACAGTCTAATCCGGGACGACACTTTACCAACATGCATTAAGTCTGGTTTTTAAGACGACACGCCTCACGGTATTTTCTGACAATCAGTCGACGGATATGAGTAGATATGATGAGCTTCCGCGTGCATGGAATGCGATATAAGTACGCTATATATGCGCATAGAAACCTGGTTAAATATACATTAAGGTCATATAAAATACACGACAGGTGCCAGTAACTGAATCCGGAAAGCCGCTGATGGACGAGTTCACCAGATAAGTTTGTCAGATCGATACATTTTCTAAAGGCACTTCCACATTCCTCGCCTAGTCTCGCCACTTATCTTACCATGCGCGGTGGTTTTTAGGCTGTTGGCGGAAGCAAACGGTCTTTTGAGAGGGTATTTCCCAACACGGGTATCGCGATAAAACTACTTCTTTTCGCAGGTTAGGAGTCAGTAAATCGAAACTTGAAAGGGTCCTTCTTCAAAACAGTAAAAATGCACGAATGTTTTTTACCTTTCCATTATTAAGATAATGTCTGTCATGTATATTATAATGTGTATATCATGTGATTTATTACAATTACAGTTACAGTTTCTAAAAAAAGTCAATTAAAAAAAAATCTTACGTCAAATTAATGACACCCCTATTTTCGCTATTTACTTGTATGTAACCGAAATATTCACCTGGGTGTCCTGGAGTAAGACCACTATTAATGCGCTACGTCGGTTATTTTGATTCCTTGTGACAGTGCTATTTCTTGTAATCGATTCTAATTCTAAATATTTTACAACAAATTACTGCGATGTATCTGTAGTATGGATAATCGAGAGCACGCATTGTATGACGTACTTTTGACCGAATAGGCTACGAATCACTATCAATCGCTGCTTCTAACTACCAATCTTCATCGGTTATTCTGCATGGCTCGTTGCAGGCTGACTTGTTAACTGGCAGGTATATAATTCCGTTTGCATGAGATAATTAGCTTGAAAAAAAATATGTTCGTTACTTACAAATAAATGTTTATGTCGTTTACTATAAAATAAGAAGCCATATTATCAAGTTTCAAGGTGGGAATCTGAACTTCATTCAAACAAATGTTTCCTTTTTAGCAAAAATGCGCTCATAATTCATATGCTTTTTGTTTCTTTTGTCGCCAACAGTCTTTTAATGCTGTCAGCGTTTTGATGTATCGAATGCACCAGAATTATTTCCCTTATTTTCGTCGCCCCAAGTAGACTTGTTAATCGGGTTACGGGGAATCATGAGTGCAATATACAGGAGACGTCCCGTTCCAGAGGCGATCCTGGGTCTTTTAGTGCCCGGTGTGAAGCACCTAGTACTCTGCACCTCGGTTTAAAGTCTCATGCGAAATACACGTTAGTAGTATAGGGTGTAACGGGGGCTCGAGCCTGCGATCCGGTTGTGAAACCAGTGCGACCATCAAACCAAGGATCCACCAAGTTACCATCAACTGCTAACTTGTTACAAAGAGTCTGTCGCCTTCCGTATCTGTGGCGCAGCTTCTTGTGCAGACTATTTGTTCAATAAATAAATGCAATTTTTACGATATTAATATTATTGCGGTTGTTTTAAATGTGTAAACCATTTACTTGTTGTTTTTTTCCACATGTGTACATATTACTAGTATATACATGACATGCAAATTTGAGTATCTAGATTGTAGAATGTAGTTCGTTCAAACTTTTGCAACCTTTTCGCAGGTATACTCTCTTTGAAATGTGTGTTTACGAAAATGTAATACTACCTACATAAAATTACAAATGCCAATCGTAAATAGTATAGAAGATATACACATTAAATCGCACGTGTTTGTTTTCGGAAGATCATTTCATGTTTTATTACAGCTAAACATTTTAACTTTGGCAAAAAATGTGTCGATACCCTTTCGTACTTTACCCTTTAACATGTCAAATAACGATAAAGAATGGTGTGAAACCATATTCATTTCTTCTCAATACCAGTGATTACGTGCGTTAAAAGAATAAAGAATCAAACGGGTCAACAGTCGGTGTTTGCGATACGATTACAGAGTCTTTTGTTCTTTTCTAATCGTTAGATCTTTTATTTCTATGTCTTCTGACGTCTTGTATCTGTCAAAGCAATGCTCCTGGATCAAATTTTCAGGCCGATCGTGGACGTATTTTGCACAGGAAAATGATTTCATAATAAATAAAACACAAGGAAGCGGGGAAAGACTGTGATATATTTGCGTTGGTCTATCCAAGAAACCGGTCCTAACATCTACGGTTTTGTGTTGTTAATTTGCTTTCTGACTTTGTATGCGTGTTTACGTTATTAAAAAAAACATGTTTTTATTTAATCATAGGAAAACATGATTGGTATATTGATAATGGGCGTTATTTCATCCTAAATGAAATAAATTACACTCAACAAAAAGAGATTCACAAACTTAAAAAAAAAAGATAACAGTAGATCAACATCTATACACGGATATATACACACGACTTCATGATTTATATTTTACAATTTGATGCAACATTACATTTATTATGAGTGTATATACGTTGTTTTATGTTTTATTCAGAAATTATATAGAACGTTGTGCGATTTTCAAACAGGTACATATGTATATAATCTAAAATGTATGTAATAATTGTGTATATACTGTTAGTTACATATGTGCATGTATATATAGAAAATATGTACAGTTTCTTACTGACATAGATGGGTGTCAACTGATACATGCATGTAACTTTTAAGTAATTTTAAGCCTTAAATTATGGCAAATAACTCATTACGGTTTCCAATTGAAAACTATATTTAAACCTTTCAGTGTTTTGATTTTGTGAAAACAAACTACGCGTGATATTTACGTACAATAACTGGTCATTACCGCTTTTGTCACGCAAGAAATGACAATAAAAGTACGCCAACTTTTATTAAGTAATGACTTTCTCTACGGATCATCGTTTTAACAAATATTGACAAAAATGTTTAGCGTATACGGGTTGAGATCTTAGATAAATTTGATGAGTGTCCGATGAATAGATTTTCGGATAAACCAAAACTCGGGGTCGATATTAGGATTTATCGGACTTGAAAGAAAAACAGATAATTGTTCAAAAATATGTTTGTGTGTAAAAGGTCAGGGCAACAGTATTATCTAATAATCTGTAACGGTTAAGAGACCTTGTATCTGTAGTAAGGCAAAATAAATTGTGTATTTCGGGCAACGGTCTCAAACAAGTTAGGTAGGGTCGGGATTTAGTTTTTTGTTTACCTTTTTTAAAGACATATTTCGGTCAAAAACATGGAAAATTATATTAATCTGACAAATACGGATTACACGGAAAACAATCGTCGCTAAAAACTTTAGGGTCGGGGTTTTTTCGCTAGCTAGGGTAGGGTTGCCCGAACTACGTAACTTTTTTTTCTTTTGGTCTAAGGTACGTAAGGTCATTGCAAAATGATTTTATTCTCGTGAACAATGGTGGTGCACACCTATTGATATAAAATATTATTGTCGTCTTAATGAAATATACATTGTATTTTATATCGTATACACCTAATTAAAACCTGTTTTCATTTATATTAAATATATATCTTTATTGCCTCCATTTGATGAAGTGTTAGACTACATAGTCAGCGTTTTTCCTCTATATAAACTTGGTACCCTAAAAAGGCACCTTCCCAATCCATTTTTCCTATTTTTTTCCCAATCTGAAGTTAAAAACCGCAAATATACTATATGTATTAACCTATATTCAACTTCATTTTACCTCCTGGATACACAAGTGCATGTGAAAGAATCAATGAAAAAGTTGTTTTAGAGTTTATTTATTGTAACTTATATTTTTCTAATTCTTTTTGGCAATTTTTGCTAAAAATGATAAAATTCCCAATTTGGTTGAAAACGACGGTAATTTTCCCAATTTGACCGGTACCAGTACCATTCCCAAAGTAGCGAGGAAAAACACTAAGAGTAAATTAGTATCTGTGTAAATACAAGCAAAAAGATCGCAAAATAAAATTAAAATGCATGTACAAATATATAACACATACATACACTTCAAAAACGTCCTAAACGCGAGTAGGGAAATATTAAATACGTAAAAGACAATGTTTGCTTTTACCATTGATCAAATAGGAGGTTAGAAAATCCACAAGGTCGAAACGCTTAATCGAAACGCGAAACATCGTCACTTTCGAAAACGAACACCTCGTAGATTACTGCTCGCTTGATTTAGTTTCTAACGTTAGTTTTACCATCGTTTATTCAATTTAGTTTTTTTCCCCCAGATCCATTGCCGATGAGATTACGGGCCTTGCCCCAGTCTTTCTGGAAACAGCCCAACAACCCCACAGCGTTCTCGCCTGGAAATCTGTTTTCGTCACTTCCGCCTCTGTGTTACGCCAAAGATGATGACGTCACAGGTAATCACTAGCGCCCAGCCTTTTGTTCCTTATTTTCGAGGTTAACTGGCTACGTTATAATGCATGGCCTCCTTTTATCTCGTGTATATTATGGTAATAAGCCTCGGCTGAATACCCAATAAGATGCACGTAACTGTAGACCAATGCCCTGTTTCCTACAATTCTTTAAGAGGGTTTTTGCAATCTCAAAGAAAAATAGCATAATTTGAGTAAAACATATACTGTCAGTAATGTTAAAAGTCTATATTTCAATTTCCAATGAAATAAAACGCTAACAATGCTTGATTGAATAGTCGGGAGATTTGCATGGCCACGAGGTCGATCTTTATACAACCAGCGTTCATGTGATAATCTTTGGAAATGACTGACGTAAGCCGGGAACACCTGACACAATGAGCTCTTCGCAAATATAACTGTTTAAAATACCTGAACACGATTAACTGCTCAGCATTTCGGGATTGGAAGATTCAAAAACCGATTTGCTATTTCTAATTATGACGTGCAAATTACTAGTATGAGCTATTTAAAATTAAGCTTTCAAAAAAGGAAACGTGCCTAGTATATTGCAAATGCCATAACCACCAAAATTTGAACATCTGTAATATTGCGCCACGTATTTGGTTTTCAAAGAATACGTACTTTCAGATAGATTGTCGGTGTTCTCATTTTTAAATCAGGTTTATGAATGTGATAAACTAGAACTAATACATGTCCCTTGTCAATTCTTTCAAATCAAATGCTTTACATCAACCTGCCTTTAATATATCATGTGACAATAATCGATTGCCATACACATGTCCGATATTTGAACCAGAAACTTCCGGTTCGTTAATGCTCGTCGCTCCCAAGGGTCCTTTCTCATTCAAACGCATCACATACCTGAATAAATGCTATACCTAAGTACGTGCAATGTACCGGTAAATTACTGTGACTTAGCAATAGCGGCGTTTTTCCTTCGGCGGCCATTATACAGTGGTAATGTGACATAATAGTTAGTTCGTACCATTTATTACGAATGTATTTAAGGATTATATATACCGGTACATCTTCAGTGACCATAACCACCGTGCACAACACGGTGCAACAATTCATGTTGTTGTTGTTTTTTGTTCACGTGTGAAATAGCTATTGCAAGATGTTTAATAGATCACATGCTGCTTGTTTAACTGAACCCGTTATCAACAAATATGATTGGAATACATGTATTTAAATAGCTGCAAATCACGCCGACAGACGAACCCGGTTTTTTTGGTTTTCGTATTTAAAAATACACACAAATTCAAGCAAGTCTAGCCAAGTACCGGTAGTTAGTGTGATATATTATTGATCCGGAGGTCGTGTAGTGTATTTAGGGCCAATTTGGGGCCGAAATTCGGCCCTCTTCCCCTGCTAAAAAGGAAAACAAAAATCATATATTTACCTTAAAATTCCTCTTAGAATGTAAGCTTTGTTTTGAAACAAAAATGACCAAAATCGGACAAAAATTGACTAAGATAGAGGCATTTTCGTAAACAATCCCAGCAATGTTTCATCCAGCCAAGTTTGTGCATAATATAAGTTATCATTTGTAGCAAAGTAATTGATTAATATTTTATAACAATGTAGAATATAAACATGTACCACTGCTTTTCTATATAAAAAAAAAAAATCACCTTATGCCTTTAGGGCCCTGCCACCTTTCCACCAAAGGTGAAAAAAGCACTGTCGTGGGTTCGTCTCCCGGCGGAGGCATTCTGTTTTATACTGTTCTTGATATATTCTGGGTTGGTTTGTCCAAATGCTTTAGTTTGTGCAGATAAGACATTTAATGACATTTTTATGTAGATAAATGCATGAAAAACTCCCTTTACCATTAGGTGTACTTAATTTAGCGACCAATTACATAACAACGAATATGTAATCAAAACTTCCCGGTTATGTCAATATTTCATTCAAGATTCAACATATTTATTTCGTTACTTAAACATATACATGTTTTTCGTAACATGATCCAATGAATGATAATAATAGTCACATGACACCTTATAACATATGTACATATCTACACAGTTTATAATTCTAATATGTATATAAAACAAATAACATTTATTATTTCTAGTTCGCATAGCAAAAAAACAAAATCCAGAGAAAGTTACAACAAATGTGTTTTAATAAAGTACTTGCCCAGAGGAGGGACTTGTAGATTCATACGAAAACATAAGACAAACATACGACACAGCTTAATCAAAGTATGTACAATATGTACACTAATATATGCAACTGTAGAAAACAACAAGTTATTGCAACTATTGTACAGTATTAATCATACCTTTTCGTCTGTTAAAAGCATGGTATGTATATTTACACAAATTCAATACTGTTTTATAATTGTTTGATTTAAATAGTCTAATAAATTTGACCACACTAGGTTTAGTATAGTAATATTTACTTATATATGTCTTCCGAATGTCACTATACTGAGGACAAATGCATATAAAATGATATTCGTCTTCCAAATCAATTTTATTGCAAAAAGTGCAATATCTGTTACAATGTTCTATTCTGTTATTGCCGTGTCGGCCTGTTTCTATTTTTAATGGGTGAGATGACACTCTCAGGTTAGATAATGCAATATGATATCTTAATGGTACTTTATCAAGATAATATTCAAAGTCAAAATCAGTTTTAAACAGCTTATAAGTGCACAAAGTTCGACTGTTATTAACAGCAGTATACCACGACTGTTTAAATTGATCTAGCAGTCTTTGTTTAAAATCTAGATGGAAACTATTCGTATTAACTAAATAGGGGGTAACCCAAACATATGAGAAACCACTACTATCTAAAAGAGATTTAACATTGGTTCATTCTATTGAACATTAATTCTCTTTTGGAAATCAATATTAAATAATGAAAGTTTAATAAGATTGTCTTTGATACAGAAATTGCTTTGTCAGTATAATGGGCAAACTTTTCAAACAATTAATATTCACTCTCCAGCGGAAATATATTTATTTATTAATACCCAGCTACTGCATGATGTCAGCACATAACGATAAATTTTAGCGTCGTTGATGCGCATTTAAGCCTTTAAATATCTATGCAAATAATTATGAACAAAGGCGCAAAATCGAATTTTAAAGAATATAAATTGCTTATTTGAAATGTATTATGTAATTTAAAAAAGAAGTAATTGTGCCCAAAACAAAACCAAACCAAAGAATAGAAAAACAGAAATAGTGCAGTGATTATATAATTTTTTGGCAAAGAAACAAAAACAACAAAAAAAGATCTCATCCGAGAAATTCAGTAAAATAGTTAAAGCTATGCGTTATTTAAAACACACACTGCGATTCTGTTAAGTATAAGATATATACCCACAATATATATCTCATATAGCATATATCAATGATATGTACATGCAAATGGCTTGGCGGTCAGTTTGTTGCTCGTCTTCTACAAGTAACCATTAAAAACTGCCGTATCTTCTAATTAAATACATGTCTTTATAATGTCAACTTGTTAAGTTGAGCGTTTTTGATAACTCTATGGTGGCAATGCATGCACAGATTTTGCTACATCATTTTCAGATATATCGAAACATTTGTTATGACGTCATTGAGATAATGCCTTGGGTGTTGCGAAGTTTCGTTTAAAACGCTTGTAATGGTCTGGCAAATTCCGAAAACATGTCTGATTAACATTTTAAGATGTTTAATGTGATATTTGAACGGTATTTCGTGTACGTATCTTAAGTTGTTTGTGCTATGACAGTGCATGTTTTGTCACTATCTCCAAAATTATCTCAGAGTATTTGTTGCGTTTATCTCCTGCTATGTCTAGCAAAACCTTTTACATGTACGTTTTTAATGGGGCATTTCACATATTGTGTATGTGAAAAATAATTTTCTAAAAGTGATTTTTTTCCTGTTCTATATAATACATGAATTTATTGTTCATTTCTCAAGGTTTGAAAAGCATATTGCTTGTAAAAAGATTAAGTATTTGACATTATCTTTCATTTTTCGATAAAAATTTGCTATCTGGTAGACATACCCTAGTAATTTTTTACACCAAAAGGTATAATAAATATCAGGATAATTATGTTTTGCAACCCAAACAGCAAAACAAACAAAAAGTTTTGATAGATTTTACAAATGTCTGTTTTCAAATTCCATTTTGAGAGAAAAGTTTTTCCAACCCCAAATTGTGAAACTGTCCCTTGCAGACGACAAATCTTACCGGAAGTTCTTTAAGGTTACGCATGCGCAAATAAATTTCTTCATTGTTACATATAATATATTCAAAGTTTTATCTCATTTTCCCCATGACCAAGCTACTTTCCAATATATCACAATACATTGCTGGAAAGATAAGGCCATAACCTTTTGAAAAAACAGCATGTCAAAAATGTATATGCGTTGTAACTCAAAATATTTACCTTAGAATAAACACACCGGTTTTGACAGGCATGGGGGCTGCCATTTTGTGCATGAATACATGGTCCAAAAGTTATTAAGCTGGGAACCACTAAGACAAAGTAGTGCCTAAAAATGTTGTTTTGTTTCTTATTTCTTACATATATACCTTTAAATTGATACCAACACATATCATTTAAACTGTATTTTAAAAATCATATGCATTATACACTGAACCCTATGTGTTTATTATCTATCTGTAACCCCGAGGATATGACTTCCGTTTTGGTGTAATTTGACCATAAAACTTAATTTCTCGTGGTGAGAATATTAAGAGGCAAACATTGACGGGCATTACGTAATTGTAGGTCAGCGGGTGCGCGCGTTCTGCATGGTCTACATTTTTATCGCATAAATTCCCATGGCTGGATATTATACCCTGAGATTTATTATAGGCACCGATTAAAAAATGTCATTTGTCTTAAGGATTTAGAGCTCAATGTAGATTTTTAAGTATTTACACAGCGTCGGGTTGTGGTTACAATGATGTAAACAAACCAAGGAGAGATCGATAATATGCAATTAATAAGTCTGTGTTTGTAAATATGCCCAAACATTCAATGCCTAATTGGATTAAGTTGAAATGCGTTTCCAGATATATGTAGTTAAATTACAAATAATATAAAGCCTATAAAGTCGTGTCCTGTATTGTTTGTATGTGATCAAAGTTTTTACCGCTTTTTGCTGTTACAATTTATCCTGTACAGTTCTTGCATTGCAAAGTACCACAGACATAATTATATTTTTTATTATTTTTCTTTCCCGCAATAACCCATGGAGTCAAAATGCGTTTGTACTAGATTTGTAAAACTCCTTTTGTTACATTCGGTTTTAAACATTCTTTAATTCATTTCATTTATCGTTTATGATGACGCTGCGAGTATTCGTACATGATTCGTACGTCATGATCGTTATTATCAACATTATTATTATTATTATTATTATTATTATTATTATAGTAGAGTTATTGTTGTTAATTGACGCGTATGTTTTTAGTATGCATGGTTTCGCTTGTGTGTGTTTCATGATTGAAGGCGACATTGTAAAAAAGAAATATTCTTTCTTAATGTCATTTCTTCATGAAATAAAGTTATTATTATTATAATTATTATTTTATTATTATTATTATTATGATTTTCTATCTTAAGTTAATTAAGAGTTTCGCGATAGATTAAAAATGAAAACAAAAATGAACTGCTATCAAAAGATTAAACATCCAAAATAAGTTGTCAGATTGTGGAAAGGTTGAATACATACAATGAAAATACATTACATTGTGTTCTAATAATTTGGGGAACTTTACGTGATGTAACTTCAAAATTCATACATTTATGGTTTTAATATATTTTCCATGTTCGGGATTTTTTAAGCGAGTGTCGCCTTTCTTTTATACACAGCACTCAAAACCTGCTATGAGGGGCGCTAATCTTATCGAATTCAGATTCAATAAATCCGTTTCTTTGTGTATTATTTGCATAAGTATTTGTCAAATTCCTTTCGCTGATTTAGTTACTTGAGTTGATTACGTCTATAAATACCTACCTTTGTTCTTTTGGTTCATGTATACAAGAAACATTAATTGAACAAGTATAGGCAGCAGTATTTGAAATGCCGTTGTAGAGTTGTTTGTTGTATGAGCAATAGCGTGGCTACATTTGCTGTAAATCACGCTGTTTGCATTTGGACTTTGAACACATATTCATTTGCTAAATAAGAACATGGTTTATTATGATAGCATCGATTATTATAACGAAACGAAACGAGATTACTTTTACAGTCAAACGCAACATACCCTCTCAATAATAATAATAATACTGTCATATCCAAAAACTGCATATTAAAAAGGTGTATATTTCCGTAAGTCACTCGAAAAATACTTCATAGTCAGATTCCAAAGTGTTTATTCGATCCTTAGAAGTAATAGCATTTTTGTCCGTTGATGTAAGCTTATTAAAGCATGGAGCAAGAATAAGCACAAGGTCTTTACGTACATTTCACTTGATTGAAAGTTTGCATTTTGCCATTTTTTATCAATTACGTAACTAGACCTGTGGGAACATTGGCAATTTCCATACTTTTGTCGCTGATTCCAAAAAGAAAACTGCATTTCATTGTGTATACAATGGAGCGACATAACACATCTCATAGTGTGTGTGTGTGGTGATTTTGTATCGAGTGCACCAGGATGGTCATCGTCCCCAGAAAACTTGTTAGTTGGGTTACAGGGGATAGTGCAAGGTACAGAAGACGCCCCGTTCCAGAGGCGGCCCTGTGTCTTTAAGTGCCTGGTGTGAAGCACCTGGTATATATACACTGCATCTCGGTGTAACGTCTCATGCGAAAGACGAGTTATTAGGTTATGGTGTAGCGGGGAATCGAACCTGCGACCCATGGTTTGTGAAGCCAATGCGTTACCACTAAACCACGGATCCGCTAAATTTCTTCTGATACTCAAAATAATGTAATTATCTTATATATCTTATATTCTTATCAAGAAGTGCGACCGATTACTCCGACCGAGGAAAAAGAGAAGAAGAAGCAGGCGACACAACACAAGGCCCCCGAGCGGAAGATCATCGTCAATGGCGACGCGGACCTTTTCCTCAAGCACATGTTTGCTGACGTCATGGAAGACAAGAAGTCATCGACCAATGGGAACGCTTCACATCTTAAGCGCGGAAGGTTTTATATACCCTTACTTCTTCTTTTCCTGAATTACAACGGAGACGTATATGATTTTACATTAATTATAGTGCATATTTCGTTAAAATATCATGGTAATTATTTCACTTAATATAATATGTCCATTTACTATTGTGTCATTTTAAAGACTATCATGTTTGCTAAATGTTTAAAGCATAGTTCCCATTTTAAGGTGTTACGTTTTGGGGATTCTGGTACGAATAAATCAAGTTAAGAGACTAAAAATCTTCGTAACATCATAATCATGGACACTGCGTGAAAATGAACATCAAGCTTGACTCTCTATTCTTCCAGACCCCCGAAGAAAACGATGACCCTTCCGAGCAAGTCAAGCGTGAAGGGGCTGCTGTCGGGCGAGGACCCCTACCTACTGGACTGCTCGGTGACACAGAAGCTGTTTCCGCAGCTGTCGCTCGAGTCCCGGCTGGGTCACGGGGGCATGTCGTCTCTCCAGCTGATCACGTTACGCGAGGGTGACAAGTCGGTGACGCTACCTTCGTTAAGTATTGAGCAGAATTATTCACAGATGCTCTCCGAGCTGGTGATGAACATTTGAATGCTGACTGGATCTGCGCGTGAAAAATAATCTACACCGGTTAAAGTGGTATCCGTTCTTCGGAATTACTCCTGCTATCCGTCAGCACAACATTGATTTACAAAAACCTATTGAACGACCCTCAGTTGTGAAGTTTAATAGGGGCGGTCAAAAACTAATGTTCAGACGTTGACCACTCCCTCTTAAAGTAACGAGAAAAAGATGTAAAATTTAATGTGTAAAATTGTGTCACTCTGTTTTACATTAACGAGAAACATTGTTACCATAGTAACGTCTTTTTGCTTCAATAAACTTCTATCAACAAGTTCGTCTTGAACAAGTATGCTAGTCAAAGTGTTTCGCCGGATTACATGACACTCGTGTATTCCGCATGTTTCGGGCGTCATGGGTAGGGGCTAAGCAGTAACTGCTCGGCAGTATCCGACATAATTGGAAGTGTAGGACGTTTTTTTGTAATATCCAGTGAGACCCGTTAACTATCGGACGACTTGGTGATCTCCGGTAAAGTTCGGAAGATTCGGTGATCTCCGGTAAAGTTCGGAGGACTCGGTTATCTCCGGTAAAGTTCGGAAGGCACATTTTTTTACTTTTTTTTCAAATATTTTATTTTGGCCTATTCAGAGTTTCTTTGGGCCTAAAGTGATTTAAGCGGACATTCTCTTGAATCTTCGGTTGCTAGATAAACGTTTGTCAGTTTTAAAGACTCTGGATAGGTACAACTCAAAACTCAACTTTTATAATTTATAAATGTGTTATTGTTGTCCTTTTTATTGATACAAATATTGCACATAACTTTTTATAAATTTAAATAAACGACGGGTAAATCGTTACACCTTAAAATGCGAAAACTTTTTAATTTTTATTGATACTTATATATTGGTATTTACGTGTTAACATTATGTGATTTGAAACAAGTAAACCTTAAAATATCGCCCATATATAGGTCTTTTTAATAATTTAAATTTGCATTATACATGTAAACCCCTTTGGATGTTATCCAAAAATTGCCCTGCGTTTTGACCACTTGATAAAGGCAGAAAACCGAATATTGAAGTACATTTTAGTCGTAGGGTCACATATTTGACCAATGTTTCTCCCTTAAACTGTGCTTATTAACGGATAATATGTTTAAAATGTTTAAGCTATGTCAGACTAGGTGTTTGTTTCAGAATTTTATGAGACTAGCACGAAAGGGGTGCACTGATTGTTAGCGTTTGTTGTTGACATTTGTACATTAACGTAGATTTAAATTATAGTTTATGACGTGTTATCAGTAATAATAAGCCTCGCTGTGATATACTATTTAATTCGAGTATTTATTCTGTATTTATTATACAGGTCCGTTGCTTATTCACTCCGTATACACCATAATGTAAATACTTGAAGAACGATTTGGACAACACCGGTTATTGTTAATGGTATTAGTTGGTTTAATACGCGTTATATGAATTGCGCATGTAAGAGTGCACAATTCCATGCAAAACATTTCTTTATATGAATTTACGGTCCCCGATAATCTTCGGTTTTTGTTAATACTTTAATATCTTTATAGTAATAAAATAATTATGCCAAACTATGTAACAATGTTAAAAATCAGCCATTTTAACATCTTTGTATGGACGTGCATAACTCCAATGAAATAACTTTTAGATCGGGGCCCGTATTCATCAACCTATTCTTAGACTTACGACGTAAAAATAATCAATATTCTCGAGGCTGTTCTGTTAAAAAAGGCTGTTTAATTTCAATCTTACTTTGTATTCACCAAATAAAGCATTCTTTATTTAGAATGATTTGTAAATGAAATAAGCAACCTTACTACCAGAATATTTGCCTACATACACATAATGAGGTGCGGCGTGGGAAAACCGGACTTAATGCATGTGCGTAAAGTGTCGTCCCGGATTAGCCTGTGCAGTTCGCACAGGCTAATCCAGGAAGGCACTTTCCGCCTACAGTGGATTGATGTTTAGAAGAGACTTCATTGAAACAGAAAATACCATAAGAGCGGAAAGTGCCGTCCCGGATTAGCCTGTGCGGACTGCATTAAGTCCGGTTTTCCAACGACGCGCCTCAGTTATATTTCTTGAGTATAAGTCTATTCTGTATTCTAAGCCTAAGACTGGGTTGGTGAACACGGGCCTCGTTTGTTGAAAATAACTGTTAAGTGTATGTTGTATGTAAATACTATGTTATCAAAGTGTCTGTGATTTTCTCATTAATTCGCCATTTGAAAGATTGCTATGTTAGCGATAGTTGTTTAATTTATAAATAAATTTATATGGGAATAATTACGTGTGTTTAAGATGGTAATTGTAAATCGAGCATCTCCCTAGAGGTACTTTATTAACACAAGTTGCAACTATGAAGTCATAGTGAACGGCTAAATGGTCAATGGAATTGTCATCTCCGTGTTAACCAAAATGTCTGAAACCATTGGAGTATTTTTGACATGTGTTTTGAAAGCAAGTTGTTAAATTAATACTATTATTGCTTCATTGTTTTATGAGTATTTATGTATCTGTACTGAAATGTATGATCGGAGGCATACTACGTAAGAAAATCAACACATTATACAATTATACAGAGTATCATTTTGTAAAACAGTTTAGATAACTTGGTTATATTCTTATATTCTTGTATCATTGAACTATATGTACACTGTTTTACATTTTTATCAAAGCATAAACATGTTATTTTTTATGTTTATCGTACTCCCGTCCATGTGATACTTCAAAGATTATATCTAAGCCGTCCAGTGTCTTGTAAATGCTTGTCTTGTATATGTTTTATTTGATTTTCCTTGTTGATATTTGATAGTGCTTAAGACTGATAAAGGGTATTTCGTTGTATGACAAAAAAATTTCTCTTCAACTGTCTATAGTTACTTTCTATTAGGAATTTAGGAAGACACCTGCTTTTGCTTGAAACTAATGTCCGGCAATATGCCATGATAACAGCAATCCCCCATTATAACTGTATAAACCTGCTGTGTTTGTTTCTTAACATTTTACCTGTGTCAAATAGAAACAAGTGAACAGGTAGATTTAACAATACATTGTTAAATAAATCACTTACTGCTTTGCCAATCTCAATGCAAACAACGAATATTATTTTGTTCATGCTAATATAAACATTTTCAAACTTATTGATTACTTAATCGATCTTGGCAATGATCAATCATTCTGCATTTCTAAGGTACATTTCATCCAATTCTCATGGCGTCTTTAAACATAGCAACATCGTGCTGTCCCCAGTTATTTTATTTTGATGTCTGTGAGTTACTTAATCCGCATGTAAATGAATACATAGAAGCAATCTCAAATCAATTAATTTAATCAGAATTGGTGTCGTAAAAATGGAAATTGGATTGGCGATTTGTAAATTGATGCGTTAATTTATTGGTATTTTTATGAAGAAATAAACATTTTAGGTTAGAAGTTTGTATAAGCTTAAGTACATGTAGTTGTTTATATTAAATTATTTATTTTTTTAAGTTTATTTATTTGTTTATTTTCAATAGGATATTGTTTTATCGTGTGCGTTTTGTTAGTATGGAAGAGCAAAAGAGATGTTATTTTTTTATTCTCTTACAAATTTTTTAAGAGTTTTCTTTCAAGCAAGATTGATATTAGTTTTGTTGCAACTCCGAAACAAAACACTTTCTGTGGTCACAGTTGCTGCCAAAATTTGCTGAATAACTAAACATTTTTTATTGTCAGAATTACCGCCCTTCATTCTCTTCAGAACACAGAAAAAAACAAATTCTATTATCAAAATTAACACCCTTGGCGGTTCTATAAAAAACTTTCTGTGTTCAGAGTGTTTACGTTGCAGACAAACAATAGCTTTTGGTCAAATTTATTCTCCTTTGGCTGCGCCAGAAAAACTTTTTCTTTTTTCCAGAGTTACAGCCCCTTTTTGCACTAGAACAAAATATTGTTTAGGGTAGAACTTGTGGCTCTTTTCGCTTCAGAACAAAATCTATCTCTATTCTAAAAGTTACGGCATGTCGGTTTCTACTCGAGAACTAAACATGTTCTATGGTAAAAGTTACGTACCTTTTCTGCTCGAGAACAAACAAAATCTATGGAAAAAGTTTCGCCCTTTTTCTACTCGAGAACTAAACTTTTTCTGCGGTAAAATTTAAGGCTCTTTTCTGATCAAGACCTAACATTTGCTATGGCCCAAATAACCCGCCTTTTTAGCCCAATAAAAAAGCATTTTCTGTGGTAAAAAATACCGACCTCTGTTCCACTTTACCGGTAAAATCATGCCCACGTGATCACAGATAGTGTAAATTTCGGGTGAACAACCACTAAAGACTAGTTCAACTAGGTCTTGTACGGCTCAATTAAGCAAAGCGAAATAAATCGATAATTATAATATTACAAGACATAATTAACCATATGAAACTGACATAAAATATGCGAGCGCGGAGCTAAGGTATAGCCGCGATATAGCCTGCAAAAGTCGTGTTTAGGTATGAATATACTTCTAGGAGGCTTATTGATTTCAAATGGAGCTACATGTAGCACAATTCTGAGCTCAGCAATTTATAAAGGCCATTGTTCGCTACAGGTGATATAATGAATTATTTAGATATGCGCCTAGATCTACTGAAAACCGGTCCGAGTTTGCATGCAAATCCACCATTTAACCGTTTCCCGGCGAGTAATGCGCGAAATTGTTTCACTGTATCTATAGAGTCGTTTAACAATATAATTAAATCAAAATTGTGCTGCTAGTAATGACATTTCTGTTTAAAAATGCAAGAATGCAAATAGGCAATTGAATATTAAGGGAAGGTAGTGTGTTTTTTGCAGTCCACAGCTTTGAAAATGTTTTCCTATTTGAATATCCTTGCAATATTTAACGAAAAATGATTATGTTGCATCGATGCGAACGGCATCCATTGTTTTGAGTTTTTATATTGTACAATACAGCTATGTTTCCCTTGCATTTAGATGTGAAGTTGCATACATGTATGGTTTGTATATGCGGACTGGTAGTTTGTCTCATTAGTTTGATACTACAGACACTATGTTTTTACTAAGTTTGTTTGCACTTCTTACGTTGTCTGCAATTATAAGACATCCAGGCTTTCGTCTTGTTTCGCTGGATGCTCTACCTGATAGCAGACACTGTAGCTATAGGTAAATCAATACATGCTCGAATGCCAGAGGGTCTTTTCTTCAAAAGGCTCTTGGAATGAACTGTGATGTTATCCTTGGAAATATGTTTGAACAAACAACAACAACAAACAAACACGGTCCAACTATTAAAATACATCGTTAGGGTTAATTAAATAAGAAGACAAAGCTGGCTATTACCTAATATTACCCTTTTAGGTGATCTGTACTGGAATTCCCTGCACCTTTTTTTATAAATTGTATCACGGTGTACACTGTATTTAGAAAATACTTGTTAAAATATTGACTATGTTGCAAAATGTTCAAATCTTCATTTATTTCTTATTATTGATTTTGGTTGTATGCGTTTCTTTTTATTTATGTCAGCATGTTGTCTGTCCTTATAGGGTCAATGAATGAAGGTTTTGCTCTGAAAGACTGGCACTAATGGCTCGTATTACCATGGAAACGTGCTCTTGCTTGTGTTTCTTATATCAGACTTCGTGTACATGTGTTTTCGCTATCTCTCTGATAATGTGTTCAAAGTCATTCTGCATAATTATAGGCTATTCATACATCACAATGGGGGCGTTGTCTACACAATTGTCATACGTGTATTTCAATAAAGATTCTTATAGCAACTGTTTTGCGGTCAATCCTCAATATAATAACTACATCGCCCTCTACAGTGTATTTAATCATACTCATTATTTTTAAAAATAACTGCATTTATTATTGCTGCACAAAATTTGTGTTTTCAGCACTAACACGGACATTTTCTTAACCTATCAGTGTTACGGTGTGCATCATTTTTCTATTGGTTTGTTATTTTAGCGACTTCATGTTTAAATGCGGTCTAAAAATTTCAATAGGGAAATAGTAGTAAGTTATAACAATATTTTGTTGTTTTTTTAGTTAAGGAAATGTGTAAGATATTTATAACAATAAAAACAATTGCTTCAATTAAATGTTTAATTACCAAATAATTCCAAAATGATTTCCCAAAGAATGAAATATATAAATTAATAATTATATGACCCTTGTTGTACATACAATTTTCCAGTAACTTGCAACGGCATAGATGTAGATGAAGGTAGATTTTAGCACGTAATATATGAATACATAAACTCCAGAGACATCATCAGGAGAGAAACCCTTTAAAATTACCATCCGCCGGCTAAACATTGGCAACAAACATTTACACGTATCTTACACTTAATTCTTTATATAAATAATTACATTCAGTGTGTTTTTGTAATGACCATTAAGTGCATATCTAATTAAAAATGTTGAGGTTCGTTATCAGTTCGGTGGATAAATAGCATTTTGAGGGCTGGATATTATAAGAAAACAAACGCAAACCAGTAGAAGCTTTTTTAACATGTTGGTTAATACGAAATACTTTCTTACTAGTTTGTTAAACATGGTCATGTTACGATTCGACCACAATGTTGTGAATAGACTAGTATTTTAAGATCTATTACTTCAGTCAGTAACTTGTACTTAAATATGAGGAAAATATGTTTATAAAATACAGTTCTACGAAACATAACATCGTCGACTTGACAGGAATAAAATACAACTTGTTCTTTCTAAAGTTATATCTTAGTACCTATTTTTGCAGTTTCATTAGTTAAACATTACTTTCCGATCAACAGGTATACATTCTTTAAGTCTTTATTTATCCCGTCTATGCCGCTGACATGTTTACAAAGTCAACGCTTGTATTTCATACTATATAACTTTGCATTTGCAGTTGTGGTTTGCAGTTGTATTGTTCACATATTGAAACGTTTGTAAACAAATAGTGTGATTTCACACAAAAACTATTTGTGAACTTCCTTTATAGCTGTTAATTGTATATAAACATTGTATTCTCCCACTTTGTGCTACTGTTTTTATTTCTTACGGGAAATATTGTCTCAGATTTTCTTAGCTTGAAATAAAAGAAGCGATAAAATTTGACATTGCTGTTGTTTGTTTTCTCTTCGTCCATCTAAAATATATCCCAAGTTTCGATGCTGCTGTTTTCAATTAAAATAGTATAAGTTATTCTTCAACTGAATGTTGATGGAGTTCGCAGCGTCTTAAAAAAGAACATTAATTCTTACTGAAATATAAACAAGATACTGTATGGTTTGAACAATAAAACATTTTGTGTTAGACGTAAAATAAGTTGTTGGTTTCCGCTAACCCGATCCCCCTATTTTTTCCGCTTACCCTAGAAGAAAATCGTTGCTTATCAATTATGAACTTTTTCTGACTTCAGTAAATAGAGCAGTTTTCGTTAATGTTATCAAGTTTTTGCTAGAAATGTCCTTTTCTATGACCTTATTTATAGCTAAGGTGAAGTTTTTTTGTTGGGAGGCGTTATAACATTTTAATTACACGCAGTCCAGTATACCTAAACCGTGTGGTGAATATTACACGCAGTCCAGTATATCTACACCGTGTGGTGAATATTACACGCAGTCCAGTATACCTACACCGTGTGGTGAATATTACACGCAGTCCAGTATACCTACACCGTGTGGTGAATATTACACGCAGTCCAGTATACCTACACCGTGTGGTGAATATTACACGCAGTCCAGTATACCTACACCGTGTGGTGAATATTACACGCAGTCCAGTATACCTACACCGTGTGGTGAATATTACACGCAGTCCAGTATACCTAAACCGTGTGGTGAATATTACACGCAGTCCAGTATACCTAAACCGTGTGGTGAATATTACACGCAGTCCAGTATACCTACACCGTGTGGTGAATATTACACGCAGTCCAGTATACCTACACCGTGTGGTAAATATTACACGCAGTCCAGTATACCTACACCGTGTGGTGAATATTACACGCAGTCCAGTATACCTACACCGTGTGGTGAATATTACACGCAGTCCAGTATACCTACACCGTGTGGTGAATATTACACGCAGTCCAGTATACCTAAACCGTGTGGTGAATATTACACGCAGTCCAGTATACCTAAACCGTGTGGTGAATATTACACGCAGTCCAGTATACCTAAACCGTGTGGTGAATATTACACGCAGTCCAGTATACCTAAACCGTGTGGTGAATATTACACGCAGTCCAGTATACCTAAACCGTGTGGTGAATATTACACGCAGTCCAGTATACCTAAACCGTGTGGTGAATATTACACGAAGTCCAGTATACCTAAACCGTGTGGTGAATATTACACGCAGTCCAGTATACCTAAACCGTGTGGTGAATATGTCGCGAATAAAAAAGAAAGTTGCAGAAAAAGTTACTTTTCACCTCCCCCCACCACTAGATTTTTTTGGAGCATACATTTAATGAAAACAGTTGTCGAACTGGTTTTGTGAACAATAACATGCAAGATTGCATCTATATATCAACGTTATTGATCGTACTTTAACAACTAGTGTTGTTTAAAAACCATAGTATTTACATAAATTAACAAGCTATATCATATTGTTTTATTATGTTGCAGTATATTTTAATGTCAACACCATTTACATGTGTCATGCTGTTGCCGGTGTCCTTATTTCCCTGATAGTTGTATTGCTATTGAAGATCGTTGGACAGAAACATAGAGTGCGTTACATTGATCAAACTGAAGATTATCTCCATTGTCCGTAATTACATCTGGGTATATGTGGTCAAACAACTAACAACAGTACTCATCAATAATTTTATTCATAGTTTATCCATAAACGTAACGTGGTGACAATAAAAACATTAAAACATGGACTAAAACATTATATGTGTATATTATTGCAGAAAAATGATGTTTTTTGCATGCTATTTTCACTATGTCTCTTCAATAAAAGGACACGAAAATAGCCAAAACCATCAGTGAAGTAAAAATCTCGCAAACATTTAAATTATATATCTATTTTCTGAAGACATATCTCTTTTCCGTTCAGCATAGCTGCATATGTGTGCTATTTCCACGATGCCTCTTCAACATATAAAATCATGAAAATGCCCTAAACTATCAGCAAAATTTAAATATCTATGTTCTGAATATAGCTTCTCTTTTCATTTTATCATAGCTGTATATGTATTTTTCTACATTACAGAACATGATGCACAGCAAAGGCTACTGTTTAAGCCAATAATGTACGAAAAATGTAATGCCGTTTCTCAAAATCTTATAACTTGCTTATATTTTATCATAATACCTTGTTCACATATCTGCAACAATAGACTATTATTATTATTATTATTATTTATTATTATTATTATTATTATAATGGACCAAATTGTACCTTTCTTCCAGAGACAATAGGCTATAAAACATCAACCAATTTAATGCTAGTTTTCTTTACTGTCTCATAAATGGTATCTGGACATGAAAGTTTACACTTAAGAAAAAAATTAAAACACAATGAATTACAATTTCACTAATAAAGTAGTTGTGAAGCCTGTTTAAAAGATTTACAATTAATCATGAAACTTATGAAGACATGTAATAGTGTTGTGTCACCCTTCTGCAAATGAGAACCGGGTAACTAAAATACATGTAACAGAAAACAAGTAAAACAAACAATTAGGCAAACAAAAAAATTGTTTGTTTCCGCTTACATCTCCAAAAAAAATGTAGTGGGGGTAAAAAATAACTTTTTTTCTGTAACTTTTTTTCTTTGCAACATATTCACCCCACAGTTTAAGTATATTGGACTGCATGTAAAATGTTTAAATGCCTCCCATCAAAGACACTATACCTTAGTTATAAATGAGGTCATAGAAAATGGCATTTCACAATATGAGTTTGAAATTTACTTTTTCAAAATATGAATTACAGAAAAGCCGCATATAAGCGAAATCTGCTCTATTGACCGAAAGCCAGAAAAAGTAAATGAGCGATAAGCAAAAAAACTTTTAGGGTTGGCGGAAAGTGGAAAAAATTAGGGGCAGGGGATCCGGTAAGCGGAAACAAACAACTTTATGTTTACGCCTTAATACGCAACATGTACACTACAGGACAATAACTCTGTGGTTGTGCCAACTGTTAACAATTACATGTACACATGAAGTAACAACACCTAAAACAACTACTGTGTAACATACAACATATAAGGACTAAAACAAGTTATTATAACTTACAGGAGTTTACAAGACTATTTACATCGGAATTAAATATATAACATGCATGCGTGTAACATCCAAAAACTTAATTAATATCTGAGCTTTAAATATCTTGTATAGACAGACTTATGTCATAAAATACATCTAGAAAATTAATGATAGTCAGGAATAAATACTCTTTGAATTACATTTTCCACTGGTGGTGGTTAAAGAAACATGTACATGTATAATATATAGAGAATTACATTACTGTTGTTCCGCAAGTTTTTTAAACAAACATAATTTACTGCTGATTTTCCTTCTTTAATAAAAATGTTTGTCACGAAAACCGATGTCACCTGTTTCTCATAATTTATTCCTGGTTCAACTATAAAGTTTGACTCATACGGCAAAATAATTTGCCCAAAAGCATTTTAAACCCTTCAGCCGGTATATGCAAAGGGAAACAATCCAAGTACATTAGTAAATCCATCTGCAACAGTTGTGTCAAGAGTTGCGTTTCTTTAGTATTCATTATATTACTTGTATCTTTTTCATACTTAAAAAGGTGTAATTTCCACATAAAACATCTGATCTTTCAATTATTTCATTAAGCATAACGGAGTTCTAAAAATGACAGAATTATCTAATTATCATTGACAAACATGATTATTAAAACACTATGTTGTACAATCACTAAATCACATTTCTAATAAATTCATTGGTAATGAACATATATGTCATGATACTCTTACATAAACAACAATTGTAAGTCAAAATAACATTCAAATCTACAAAACATTAGCACAAACAGTGTGAGATTCCATGTCAAATGGTTCTATCACATTATCACATATGAAGTCATGGTCACCAGGTAAATTGCCATTTTCTGTGAGTGGAGACCTTGAGAGTCACTTGAACCCGTTCACTATCATGTGAAGTCAGAATAAGACCTCAAACATAGACCATTGTATTCAACCAAAGTTTTATACATGAATGCAGTTAACCATATGTTACTTAAAAGTTTTGCAAAGTATTTTGTACACTGGACACCTGCATTTATAACTGCATTTATAGTGAAAATGATTTTACCACAAAACTGTATAATTGCATGCATATACAATTTTCCCAATAAAATAGGACCGTGTCCTCGCAGTTTTTAACAACAGTGAAAACAATCAAAAACATGATCAGTTTTGACAAAAGAGCAATGGAAAAATGCACATTATACCATCAGTATCGTCTAATTATAACAAACATGCTTAAACACTATGAAAAGCCCAGTTATACATGTATGTGAAAAGAGAAACATAACAGGTTCAGTCTATGTTTGATGTCTTATTCTAACGTTACATAACAAGAGTGTTCTTACAAAACGTGTACAAATAAATCAGCATTTTGTCACAAAATATACAACCATATTCTGCAACAAACGTAACATCGAGTCACAGAATACTGATGGGCAAATTTTGCACTATAAAATGAACACAGCCTTTTGTCATAACATTTTTTCCGTACCATTTTCTATTAGTAAATTGCTTTCATATTTAAAGCTATAAACTTAAATAAGCTAGCACTAAAATTACATAAAATCCTACTTGAACTAAAAAGAAATAAACCGATAATGTTTAACATGCCTATAATAAAAAGTATTTAAACTTTAAAATGGTAAAGGTTTGATAAATGATTGCATATTGCATATATTTGTAGCATAAAATATGTGAACAATACATTACGATTGCACATGATATAAATAATTTGAGGCGTGTCATGGGAAACTCGGGCTTAATGCACATGCGTAAAGTTCCTCCCGGATCAGTCTGTGCAGTTTGCGGGGACTTTCTTGAAACAGACAATAAGATAAAAGCGGAAAGTGTAATCCTGGATTAGCCTGTGCGGACCGCACAAGCTGATCTGGGTCACTGTATGCAGATGCATTAAGCCCGGTTGTCCCACGTCATGTCACATTTCTAAGCATACTGCAATGAACATTATTCCTTTCAGCTTTGAACTTGTTCTGTTCCTAAAATGGGCTTTCGAAAGCCATTTTAAAATATTATTTTCGAGTAGCTATCCGTTTAATGACTTCTAACATGAACCTATTTGTTTTACTTATCTTAAGACTGTTTCTCATTTAGGACATCACTGTACAATGAAGAAGCTTGCAACCCACTGTGCATCAAGAATGATCTATAAGATCAGAAATTCTGTTTCTTCAGTAACTGTAATTCCAAACAAGTTCCTTGTAACAAAGAAGCTTGAACATATTTTGACCGTAAACACTGTTAACTTAAATGAAATTCTAAACAAGACCATGAAACATTGCATTTTTTCACAAATTTTGACCAGAAATTCTGTTTAGTAACTGAGCAAAGAGGTTTGCACTTTTGCACATATTTGAACCAGAAATTTTGTTATGGTATCTGTTTGTTTTTAACAAGATCCATGTCATGAAGATGCTTGCATTCTTACACACATTTTGAACAGAAATTCTGTAACGGTAATTGTTTGTTTTTAAGAAGATCCATGTCATGAAGAAGCTTGTTTGATAGCTTCGTCAAGCTCCTTTATCTGATCTGGGACATCGTCCACTTCGCCGTCGACAACGAAAGGAGCAGACGTGCGTTTCACTTTTGGTGAGTCCAACTCCATGTCCCATGGATGCTTGTTTAGTTCTTCCTTCACTTTCTTCCCAAATGCACGACCGAGTGATCCCTAAATAAACAGATTATAATGACGGAAAACAGCTAAATGATTACGGGCGATCATTTTTGACTATCAATTCATTATGGAGTTCACTGTCTGACAAACAGACGTGAATTATTTGAATACAATGTGCATGTCATACACCAGTATTAACGGAGAATAGATACTATCGAAAAGCTGGTTACAAGGTCTGCTAAAATGTAATTACTTGGTAAAATACTGACACCATCACTTCATTCATTTGCCAGTTCTGATTTGCTTGTGTTTGTCTCAGAATGTATCAATAGGAATTCTATGTGACTGATCAGGAAATCTAACAACAAGAGCTGTTTGTAAAACAGTTATGCCTCCTCTTTGCCCAAAGTATCGTTTAAAAATATTATCGATCTTGGTCGTGATATTATAGCCACAAACATTTTGAAAACTGATCGACTAAGAGAACGGAAAAAATATGTTGGCTACGGATGGTTGAATAGAAATTTGACCGACCTACCGACATTAACAAACCTATATACCCCGCCATAGAAGGCATAAAAAAGCATGCATTGAAAATCTGCAGAAAGTGGCAGTTTTGCCACCTACCCTCAGACTCAGCCTGGGCTTGGACTGACTCACTGTAAGGCTGTCCTTTTGGCCTGATCTCTTCAGAACTATCTCCTCTCTGCAAACACACCAGAAAACATGAAACTGTTGAAACACCATTTTATTATGTGACACAGAATGTCTACCGTGTTCTGTGCTAGGTTATTACTAATTTTGCTGAGAAAGGTTGATCTGACCTTAAGCAACATAACTATTTTTGTCATCCTAGTAAAATTGTCCAAAGATATATAATACAAAATGAAAGAAGTCTTTTACCTAAATATTTTGATTTTAACATATCTGACAATAGCATTCAGTCATATTACGCCCACAAAAAACTCTCGTGTGTGTGGTTGTTTGGTTTAGTTCTCACAATAAAAGTAACAAAAACTAATTAATGGTTTGTATAATATTATCTTGAACCATTTTGAAAAGCAGGATCATACCAAACTGCACCCACCTGGCTGGTTTGACTAGAGACTCCAGTTCGGTCTGTAAATGGCGACGGACATACCGCTTCGAGTGGGGCACTGAAAGGCAGGTGGCGAGGGTGTCCGCAGTGAACGTCGGCTCTAGCACTATCAGGGCCCCGTGTACACCGGACTCACGAAGATTGTCTGCATATTCCTGGAAGTAAACAGTGATGCATATTTATGATATAGAGGATATTTGTTTAATGCAGTGTAAGATCGTATTTTATTTCATGAGTGGTCACAAAAACAAGCCACGTGTGAAAAAATCTAGTTTCTATGACCAAGAATGAATAAAATACGATCTTACACTGTATTAAACCAATTTTCGTTTCATTTCATGTTTTTAAACGATAAATAAAAAAATGCGCGAGATATGCTGAAGCATCACAAGTTTTGTGTATTATGACGTCATCAACATGACGTCATTATGATTCCAAAATTGTCAATCAGTGTTGTGGTGGGAAAATAGCGTACTTGTCGCTTAATTATATTTGTTTTGAATTGTATTATGTGTTTACTGTTGTTTAAAAAGGCCGATGTTTACACTGACGATTAGGGTATTCACATACTTTCAAAAAATAAACATTAAAACAAAGTTTAAAGTAGTTCCATATAACCAAGAGTGAAATGATCAATTGTTATCATTTCACTCGACTCTTCAGTTTGTGCAGCTAAAAAACAGTACTGTTGCAGAATAAAAGAACATAGCAACTTGAACAAACACATATATCTTATACAAACCCACAAACAGAATAAACTGGCAACTAGGATAGGAGTTGAATCCATGCGGGGGAAAAATGTGGTTTACTGAGTCAGAGTACATCTTAATCTAAGAAATCTAGGAAACAAAATGTTCCTTCAAGACTTATCATCTCATAATTTCCTATATCATGATCTATCATAGCAAAACCTCTTGAATAATAAGACTTGTTGAGTGTTATCTAATAACATTATTGAAGAACATGATGTGCATAATTGCATGATATTCCTACTTCTGACACATCATTTCATTCAAACATTTAACATAACATCTGCATAGTCCTGATGGTAACTATCAGTAGTTAGGTAGTTCCATGTGGATGTTTACTTGGTATCGCAACTAGAACACAAAATGTGTGTCCATTATATAGTACTTCTACTGACACATACATGTACCACAACAAAACATATCTCCCTAACAGATGAACAGCATTCAACTACAAGAGAACTTTAAGAGTATGTAATCCAGATTCCCAAATGGCTTGTTCAGCTAGATCGTATTTGATAGTCAACTTTAAAAAGACTGTTTTTAAACACTGAAAATAAGTACATTTGAACATTGTTATTTCGAACTCTGCTAAAAATACTTCGAAATAATGCTGACTTCTCAAACTCGTTTAATTCAAACTTTTTTAATTCGAATTATAATAATTTCGAAGTATAAATTATGTCCCAAATGAATATTTCACAGTTATTTGTCTATTGTTAATTCGAAGTCACGGTCTGGATTGAGACTCAATGTTTTCATACCTTCGATGAAAGGATTCCCGGACCAAGCATGTCAAAATATCGGCTGTTATTCACTAATGGGCGCAATTAACACTCATTAAGGCAAGTGAAGTGGGACCTGTGTAAGTTCTCACAAGGTATTCTGGGTAATTAAAACTACTTTCTTATTGGTGTACCGCCACACAAGACTTTCAAATCGGTTAGCTGTCCACGAGTGTTAAAACGGTATACCGTCAACTAAAATAGAATAGTTTAATTTGTAAAACGGTTAACCAAATAACTAACGGCTTGCATTTATATCTTTATACCAAGTCAGACTGGTGGGCTTGATAAGAATTTTGATTTTAATAGTATTTTATTTACTATTTAAGGAACTATATTTAGCTCCTTTACTGTCGCGTATGTGGATTAAACGAAAATATGACTCGACCTTTAAGGGATTTTATAAATGATGAAAATGTATAATCTGAACTATCGTTATTTTGAAGTTTTCTCGCCGGTCCCAACGACTTCGAAATAACGGTGTTTGAATGTATCCGAAATGGGTATTATGATTGTCAGAACATACCTCTAGATCTATACTCTGAACCCACTCAATAACTCTCTGGTTGGACCACACCAGCGGGTCCGTGAATGTTGCATCACAGTTGTGTCGTCGCTCTGCCAGAACCTGAAAAGAGACGATTATCAATGCTGCATAGGGAACTTACAAGAAATTGTCTACCAGTATTTTTATTTATACACATTGGCATTACATTTCAGAGGTTAAGATTTAAAAACAAACAACTATTACATATTACACTAAACATATTTTATATTCAATTGTTGCTTAAATGCAATTAATTTTACTCTCAGGAAAGGTCTGCAAATTAATCTGCAGCATGTATGTCTTACATTTTACAAAGATTCCATTCAGCTTAGTTCCAAAGAGCTTATTTTAAAAAGAGTTTGCACCTCTTTGTCAAAGCCCAGTCTCCGTAACAACTGAACGCCATGTAGAATACTCATCTGGTGGAATTTATGATGAATGTTTAGATGCTTTTCCATGTCTTTCCTAGAGAGGCTACACAACATCCTACCATCCACGAGGTTACTCTCGAATACCGGGGAGAACTGTGGCAGTCCGATGTCGTGCAACCACTTGTCGGCAATCCAGTTGTGGTCAAGCAGGGAACACTTTGGACATGTGCTGGAAGACAAAATTATATATGCGTATGATTCCTTTTATCAAGAACAACTTTTAAGGCTCTGTAAAGAAAAAGAAAACATTTCTGCAAGTTTTTAATTCTGGACAAAGTATGATGTTTGTTAGACCTTTAAACAGGGTGTTAACGCCGTATACTTTGCATTAACCTTTCCAAGGTGGTGACCCCAGTTTTTATCATATGTATTTGAGTTTTGTTTTGATGCACATTGGCAATTGGTCAATTGGCAGGCAATAAAGGACTGGTCAAAAAGGTTTCTTTCATGCTGATGCAGCTGAAAACCGACTCTCAAAAAACTTCATAATCAGTAGTAGATATTAGCAGAACTAGTTAGCAAAACAACTGGATTGTTTGTTTTCATCAACTTTATTGTGATAATTGTACACAACTAGAACTCAGATAGTCAGATGTGTTGCCTGATCAGGCATAACTGAAGTACGATGCCAGCAATTATGCCGAAAAGCATCATGGTTTTCAGGCGACGCCAAAACTAGGCACACTGCCCCATCCACAGCCTCTAATATAAGCACTGACCTAATATTTTTGCACGTATAGAATGTGCACTTACCCGACTGTGAGAGTTCTCTGCTCCTCAATGGCCAGACGCAGTTTTTTACGATGCAGGGGGTTCTTGGAATGTGCACTTACCCCGACTGTGAGAGTTCTCTGCTCCTCAATGGCCAGGCGCAGTTTCTTACGATGCAGGGGGTTCTTGGAATGTGCACTTACCCGACTGTGAGAGTTCTCTGCTCCTCAATGGCCAGGCGCAGTTTCTTACGGTGCAGGGGGTTCTTGATCTCGAGGGAGGACGCCAGATCATTGTCACTCATGCCCAGCAACACCTAAACAAAGCAGCATAGAATCAGGCACCACATTCCAGAAACTTCTTATCTTTATTTTAAAATATTTATGAAATGAACAAAGCACCAGACTACAAACTAATTGTTAAGCCTTTTTTTATTAACTCATGTTAAAGTCTATTAGTCAAAAGGCCATTTTCACAGGAACACAGTTTAAATTCTTTAAATCTTGCCTAATGACCCATTAACATTTTTTTGAAATTCACTCCAATAATGTTTTATGCATGACATAAAACATAACTGAAACTTGCATCATTCAAACAGCTTGCTTTAAAATTGTGATGTCTTACAGTTCTAATAATAATTATTTCAACATAATTTTTATCATAAAAATGGCTTTAAAGTTTTGACATGCTACAAACTTACCTTTCCACTCTTTATATTTGACGCACAGCGTTTACCATACATGGGCATATTGAGCACTATCTCCACCCATGCCAGAACCTGATTGGCTTTCCAAGACGTCATGTGACTGGATTTCAATTGGTCAACTATTTTTAGCTTCTCTTGATAATTCTCTGAATTCAGCAGTGTGATTCTTGTATTTGCAGGCAATTCTGAAAACAATTGCAACTTGAATTTAACTGACCTCTTTTTATCTAAACAATGTGGTCACACCATATTCATTTCTATAAACCAACTTCTAGTTTAAACCAATGACAAAATAATTTAGAATTATACAATATACACGAATTTTGATTTCAGTAAAAAACAAGGCTTGTCAAAGGATGTCGACGTATGCCCCCCAAGCATATGCTGGTCAGAGGAAGGCAACACAATGTCAGTAAAATGTTGGCAAAAATGACACTTCCTAAAAAGAGTTATGGTCCTTGTGCACTGCACTTTCTCTCAACATCCTCTATCAATATATGTGGTTTTATTTTAAATCGCTTCAATACTAATGGAGTTATGCACTGCACAAGAAAATTGACTGAAGGGCAATAACTCCATCAATATTGAAGAGTTGTGGTCCTTGTACTCTGCACTTCCTCTAATTTTCCTTTATCATTATATGAAGTTTTATTTGGATCCCTTCAATACTAATAGAGTTATGCTCCACACAAGAAATTTAATGCTACACATAAGAAAATAAAACAAACGGCAATAACTCCATAAATATGGAAAAAAAAGAGTTGTAGTCCTTATGCTCTGCACTTCCTCTCATTGTCCTCTATCATTATTTGAAGTTTCATTAGAATCCCTTTGAAATTATTAGAGTTATGCTCCTCACAAGAAAATTAAACAAAGGGCAATAACTCCATAAATATTAAAGAAAGAGTTATTATCCTTGTGCTCTGCACTTCCTCTCATTGTCCTCTAGCATTATATGAAGTTTCATTTGAATGCCTTCAATACTAATGGAGTTATGCTCCGCACAAGAAAATTAATGCTTCACATAAGGAAATAAAACAAAGAGCAATTACTCTGTAAATATTGAAGAAAGAGCTGTGGTCCTTGTGCTCTGCACTTCCTCTCATGGTCTTCTATAATTATATTAAGTTTCATTTGAATTCCTTGAATACTAATGGAGTTATGCTCCACACAAGAAATTAAACAAAGTGCAAGTACTCAATAAATATTGAAGAAAGAGTTATGGTCCTTGCACTCAGCACTTCCTCTCATTGTCCTCTATCATAATATGAAGTTTCATTTGAATGCCTTCAATACTAATGGAGTTATGCTCCGCACAAGAAATCTAATGCTTCACATAACGAAATAAAACAAAGGGCAATAACTCCATAAATATTGAAGAAAGAGTTGTGGTCCTTTTGCTCAGCACTTCCTCTTATTGTTCTCTATCATAATATGAGGTTGCATTTGAATCCCTTTAATACTAATGAGTTATGCTCCACACAAGAAAATTAAACAAAACAAAGAGCAATAACTCCGTAAATACTGAAAAAAGAGTTATGGTCCTTGTGCTCTGCACTTCCTCTCGTTGTCCTCTATCATTACATGAAGTTTCATTTGAATGCCTTCAATACTAATGGAGTTACGCTCCGCACAAGAAAATTAATGCTTCACGTAAGGAAATAAAACAAAGGACAATAACTCCATAAATACATGGCGGATGTACAGACAGACGGAAGATGTCCCCGAAGTTCTCTTTGGGTGCATAAAAATGTCGATATTGTTTCTGGATAGAACAGATTGCTTGCAACCAATTTACATGAATTATCATAATAACACATTGACATATGGAAAAAAAGATTTTCAAAAACCTACCATTAGTGTCTTCTGTTGTTATGGTTACGGATCTTCTGGACTTTCCCCGAGAGAACACTCTCGAGATTGAAGACCCTAGACTCTTCCTCTTCTTCTTTTTCATCTCCATTGAAGAGTCAAGGCTGTCGGACCGATCGACGTCCAGGAAGTGGTTGTTCTCGAGGAACTGGTTGAGCGGAGCAAAGGAGTCACTGCGGTCATGTTTGTTGGAAATCTTTGGTGTGCTGGTCGGCACTGCAAACATACAATAAATGGTATGCATTAATATTGATATTTTGACATTCTCAGCTCAGTTTTAGCTAAGGTTAAACCTATTTATTTTAGCTTGATTGTGTTGAAAGCCTGAGACTTATTGAGAGACTTTTGAGTCTGTTTCCTGGGTTCGAAGGTTCCCTGAGTAGGGGTCAAACTTGCAACCTCCCAATCGCAAGACAGACACTACATACATTTCACCACTTTGAAATGTTTCTAGTGTTAAAGGAGATGGAAGAATTCATTATTAAATTTATATTTATAGACTTATATAGTTATTTCTTAATTTTTGAGTGCTGCAATAGTATTTTCTGGAAAATAAAATGTAAGGCTTTAAATGCAACTTCTAGTGTCATGGTGTTCTGTGGCAATCAAATTTGTTCAGCAAAGTTAATTGTTATTCTTAGGGCGGTCATGAATCACGAAGACAACATTTCACACAGGGAGGCAGTGTTGCAGACCTGAATACTGGCAAATGCACACATTAGCAGTTCAACTTACAATGGCAGACGAACGAATGCACGAATGAGCAGGTTGTGAGCAGGGAAGACAAACAAAAAAGGATAGATTTTTGGATAGATGAATGGGAAGACAGTGGATTATGGAAGATGAATAAGGGGAAATGTGAAAACAAAATTTAAATTGTCATGCCAAAGACAGACAGCTCTGACAATAATGATTACTGGTAGTACTCTTATTCAAACATAGTTGAACTATCTGTGAAGAAAATTAAGCAATACTAAAATACAATTTACTGTAATACAATGATACACATACTAAACTTACATAAATAAAATATAAAACCCCTACCTCTAAAGCATTCTTCTTTAGAACTATCATTGCTGCCATGGTACGGGGGTGGGGTGTCGTAGGGCGGGAGTTCATCGCTCGTTGGCGAGTGGGAGTCTAGGGACTTTGGGGTGCAGGGAAGGTCCAGCGAGTATTGGTTGCCATGGTGAACCTGTTCACGCAACTGGAATATACAAAACAGCAAAATATTGATGATTACCACAGAAATGAATGTTAGTCCTACCAGTAGACAAAGTAGTCAAAGTCTGCCTTCTGAAAGTGGCTTTATATGATGCATTTATTCCAACGTCCTTCGAAATCAGTTAAAAATGGCATTTTTGCTAAATAAAAAATAAGAATACAACCAGTAATCATTATTCCTAATTGTCTAAAAATGTATAATGCCTTAAGAATAACAATCATAGTAGTTATTTAACTAAGCATATGTCATGTCCTGTTAAGAAATAATTTTCTATTCATCGATGTTTATCAGCCAATAAGCAACGATTTAGAGTTCTGATGAGCAGGAATTGAACCACGAGGGCTTTAGCCCGAGTTGTTTAATAGCCAAGCATCAGAACGACAAAGAGTTGTTTATTGGCCGATAAACAATGATTATGCGAAAATTATTTTTATTCTAACATGATCTGAAATATATTTTTGGCAACTGTAATTGGAACTACTTTTTAATATGCTCTGCTCAGAATCGGGACTTCTTTTTGCATTGTTTCTTGGGTAGTTTAACAACGACAATTTTGTTCTTTGTCTATAGAAAAATTAGCGAGTATCATGTTAGAATAATTGATACATTAGTTGGTTTTGTTCTATAATATATTTTGTACTTCAAAATATATTTAAATATATTTAAAATGTTGAACTAATATCTAAAAGAAGCATGCTTATGCAATTACCATTATTATCAATGAAAACTTATAGTACAACACTAGTGTTTATTTATATAGTACCCAACGTGCATAGTTTTAAAATCATATTACAAACTATTGAACAAATAGCAAATATAAAAAAACAATCAAATAAATTAGCAGAAATTTCATCAATCTACAGGAACTTTGAAATACATCATATATTTAACAAGAAATACAATAATTATTATACGTGGTACGAAGACTGAAGTTTGTTTTTATTATCTCCCATCGACTGCAAGTTTCAGTAAATATAGGTAATTTTGAGTTAAAATATTTTATCATTATCAACTACTAAAGATCTAGTTTTAACATGAACAGCAATAAGACCAAATTGTACATTTACAATAAGAATACAAGCATCTATTGCTGTAACAAACCCTTTAGTTTCAACTCACCTGTGTCGGACAAGTCAGGTATAGGATTTTCACATCCCTGGGCGCATCCACAAAGCTCCTTACGGAAAACTTCAGTAATTTTCTTAAATTTATAACATTCCTCAAGTCTGTGGCTGTTATATGTATAAGTTATTTTATATCGAAATGTTTCAAACTAGTAAATAGTGCTATGTTTATTGATTTCTTGACCATTGTGTAAACACAAATAATTTTGTCCAACAGAATTTTTTTTCTGAAATTTTGATTTAAGCAAGACTTAAGTTACGATTTCCCTAAGTAGCATTGCGAATATGGTCCCAGGTCAATCGCGTACCTCTGTGAGCTCGTTCTCGAGCTTGGCGATGTGCTCCTCTCTGCTCTCAGATTGTGTCTGCAGGTACACGGCCTGCTCTGCCGCCTGCCGCGCTTTCTGAATTATCTCCCATTTCTCGCGGTCCCATTGGTCCTTCTCTGTGAGCAGCTGAAATGTGACAAGGCTCTCTTGTTGAGTTCAGAAAATGAGTCCTGAATAATTTATTTAGGTATTTTTGCTAAACTGACACCATTCAAACACTATATCTCTCTAGTTCTTGCACAGATTAAGTAAATCAATTGGTATCTCAGTCAAATGATCGAATAAAATTACCACTCAGTTAATTTGACTATAACTGATACAAACACGATAATCAACAGAAGGACACCTGTTTTTTATCATTTTCAAACAACAGACCTTTAAGATTTGACTTATGTAAACGTCTATTACATCATACCAGTTTGATGGTCTCGTCACCCTCCCTCATTCTCTGTTCATAGTTCCTCATAAAGTCCCGCAACTCCGCCTCCTTGTCCTCTAGGGTACCATACAGCTGCTTCATCTGGTTGAGCAGTTCCAGCTTCTCGCCCTTGAGGCGCTTACGATCAGCCTTCAATGCTGAAATGAAGACATATATGTGAAATGTGATTATATATGAGGTGTGCCTTGCAAAAAATGGGCTTAATGCATGTGCATAAACTATAAAGTGTCGTCCCGAAATTGCCTATGCAGACTGCACATCCGGGACGACACTTTCCGCCTACAGAGGATTTATGTTTAGAAGAGACTTCCTTGAAACAGTATTTGAAACTACTCTCACTAGAGTCAATCCGTCTTCCAAACTAAAATGAAGACCAAATACTAATGAATACCAGGACAAAACATTTTTCAATTTTTAAGACACATAAATTATTCAGCACAAAAACATTTCTAGCTGTGTTATTTTGTTGCTTGTAGATTCTGACGCAAACTTTGGATTTTTTAAATGTGTTTTATACTCACAATTTTTCCCACAAACTTTGGTCAAAACTGGAGAACAGTGCTTATTATACAGGAGTGCATATTATATTTGTATGATTATGTATTTAAGTGAATATACTTATTATATACAAATTATCAACTTTTTCGTTCTTGGGCATTCCAAAGTGATCAAAAGCATTGAAACTCATGAACATACACATGTATTCAAGTATGTGCAATTCTCCTTGCAACTAAATGGGATTTCACGTACACTGTGTCTTTGCAAAGCGCATGCAGGGCTTATCTGGCACAGTGAGTAGCATTTTAAGATAAACATGCAATTTACAATTAATTCTCTTAAATGCAACTTGCAACTGCAAAACATTTTGTTTATTCTGCCCAGCCAGTTGTACAAATCAAACAATGTAAACAAATTCTGGCTGTATCTACAGCCCGTAAAAATGCAAGTGAGAACTGTTATAAACATGGATTGATACAGGTGATTCAGCCAATACATAAATACAGACAATTGATGTGTGTTTAAATACAGAAAATCATAAATCCCCTGATTTTCAGCAAATGGTTTATCCCCTCATTATCAGCTAAATTTAAACAGACAATACCTGCAAGTGCCTCCTTCGCTCTGTTCAAATCCTGTTTGGTCTGTATCAGATCCAGTTTCAACTCTCCATAGCTCGGATGGTTGCTGTTGACAACCTTCAGGGCCCTCAACTCACTGATTTCCCGGGAAAGGGAGCGAACTGTGGCCTCCAGTTTCTGATTATCTTCCTTGAGCTGCTTAAGTTCATTTTCCTTGTCCAACTTCTCTTTATTGGAGTCTAGGAAACAAAAAAAAGATATTACATTTTCCTCAAAACATTTGTCCACATTGGAGTCTAAAAAATGAAAAAAACAGATATGGCATTATGTTAAACAAGATAACATAATCATATTGATATTTTACAAGCAAAAAAATCGTTAAAACATTTTCCCACATTTCTTTTTTGCCTTGTCCAACTTTTCTTTATTGGAGTCTAGGAAATGAAAAAAAGATATGGCATGTGTTCAACATGATAACGTAATCATATTTACATTTTTATGAGCAAAACAAAATCCTGAAAACATTTTCCCACATTTCGTTTTTTCTTCTAATGACTTTTTGTTAAGCAAGCCATTTTGTTTTCATCAAACAGATAACCGGCGTATCATGGACAGATCTGATTTTCTGGTATTTACAAGAGAATTAAATTAATTTCAAAAACAAACCAAATAAAACTTGGCTTCTGTTCTAATATACCAACATGATATTTATCATGAGCACACAAAACTAGAGTCTCTGAAATTGTATGTATACAAAAAAAACTAGTTTGTGATTGTTTTTCTTGTATTTTTCCTCTACATTGAAGAAATGAAAAGGCTGTCAAATTTGAAATCATAGAATGATATTAACATGTGTTGGTTTGATGATGCTCTATTGACCAATTTACAGATACAGAATAGGCAAAAGGTTTAAAACATTAACAATCATTATCTTTGTTATTGTAACTTATAATAGTAAAAATGCTAAATTAACACCAAATATATATGGGATGGCACTTTCCGATTTTATGGTATTTTCTGTTTCAAGAAAGTCTCTTCTAAACATAAATCCACTGTAGGCGTAAAGTGCCGTCCTGGATTAGCCTGTGCGGACTGCACAGGCTAATCCGGGACGACACTTTACGCACATGCATTAACACCGGTTTTCTCACCACGCCCCTCAAATATATATTTACAAAAACATATGCAATGTTGATTACTAGAACCACTAAATATGAAGATCTCTGACCAATCATTTACAGAATTAAACATGTTCTTCCTTCAGAGGTCTATTTGATTTCACTACTCAAAATTTTCTTAAGTGATACCAGACGACCTGGCCTAATAATAATCATAAACTCCCGAATAAAAATCATAACTTTAGTGAACAAATCAAATTTTAAAGGGATTTTTATAGCTTCATTAAAATTAACCTAATTTTCTCCCAAAGAAGGTCCCACAAGAAAGGAAACAACATTATTTAAAGTGCCAAAACATCAAATACGCTTTGCAAAAAAATACATGCAGTGTTCACAATCAGAAACAAACATTCATATCATTAACTATCAACTTATATACAGAATCAAACTTCTTTTTTCTTGCTGTCAGCTCTGCATGAAGTAACTACTCACAATTTTGTTAATTTTCCGCGACAGCACAGAATATCTGATACCAATGGGCCCTCAAACGTTGCCCCAATGGCTGAAAAAAACCCACTGAAATGTGGTCCCACAACAGATAGAAACAACACAGTTTACCCCCAACCTGCAACATCAGATTCCTCCTCCGAACTCCCGCAGTCTTTCTTCAGTAATTCCGTGTCACTCATTTCCGATAATCGCTTATTTGTGTCTTCGAGTTCTGCTCTTAATGCACTCACTTCCTGATTGGCTGTGTTAATTGATCCGTCGATTTTTGCTGCTAGCTGCTTGTTATCCTCTACCATTTTTCTGAATTTTGACTGGGCGTCTTGCAGAAGTTTCCGGATCAAGACCATGGACGAGTTGAGCGTCTCCTGTTCCTTGGGACCTAGGTCATCCCCACCGTTGTCATGGCGGACTGAGCTAAATATGAACTGAACAATCTGGTCATTCAGTGAGTCCAGAGACTGAATTGCTGAAAATAGAAAAACAAAAAAAATGTATCAAATGAACTGTGTTTTTTTTTAATGTCATTGATTTTTGCTCCATATTAACATATTAGCCATATCAAATTTTATTACTACCCTTAACAGCGCAACTGCAGCATCCATATCTCACATCCATTCAGTGACATAGTTGGTATTAAAATGTCACAGTTACCATCTCACCTCGACCTGTGTTCACAAAACTCCTTAGGGAAAACTGAAGTAAATTTCTTAAGTTCACAGCACTCCTTAAGTCTCTGGACGTTTAGTATTTTACCATTTTGTAAGCTGAAATCAATGGATTTCACACATAAACAAAATTGATCTGAAAACACCAACTTAAGATTTCCCTTAAGAGCTTTGTGAATACCAGCGCTGGGTCCCTATACACAAAAATTCTTGGTAAAAAAAAGGTACATTTCATAACACCATAAAATTGCTTTTAAGGTCTATGGTAATATCATTGATAGGTCATAGTGCAAAATAACATACTTAAGACTGAACAGATACTTGACTTCATTTACTTCCTTGAAAACACAGTCATAGCATTTGATGAGTAAACTATGTTTACATATTTGATTTGAAATCTCTCTCACTCTCAAGTACTACTTAAGTTTAATGCTCCAAAGATTTATGTATGCATCCCAGAACACTCAAAATACTTAATGCAATGTGACAGCATATAGTAACCCAAACATGATGCAGTAACATGATTATACCATGAGGGCTACTTATCATTTATCTTGTGTTGTTGTTGTTGTTTTTAATTTAAATGTAATCCAGTAGTAAAGAGGCATAAATACAACACCTTAAACACTGTAAAACATTTCACAGACTAAAACAACCTCAAACATTGCAAAACATTTAACAGAGTGTAAGTATCTCAAACCTTGTAGAACATTTCACAAACTAAAAGAACATCAAACATTGTCAAATATGTCACAAACTGAAAGAACACCAAACACTGTAGAACATGGCACAGACTGTAAGTAACTCAAACCCTGTAGAATATTTCACAAACTGAAAGAACATCAAACATTGTAGTACATGTGACAGATTGTAAGTAACTCAAACCCTGTAGAATATTTCACAAACTGAAAGAACATCAAACATTGTAGAACATGTGACAGATTGTAAGTAACTCAAACCCTGTAGAATATTTCACAAACTGAAAGAACATCAAACATTGTAGACCATGTCACAGACTGTATAAGTACCTCAAACACTGTAGAACATGTCACAGACTGCTGTAAAAGTACCTCAAACACTGTAGAACATGTCACAGACTGTGTAAGTACCTCAAACACTGTAGAACATTTCACAGACTGTATAAGTACCTCAAACCCTGTAGAAAATGTCACAGACTGAAATTACCTCAAACAGTGTAGAACATATCACATACTGCAAGTACCTCAAACTTTGTAGAACATGTCATGGACTGTAAGTACCTCAAACCTTGTAGAACAAGTCACATACTGTATAAGTACCTCAAACCTTGTAGAAAATGTCATGGACTGTAAGTACCTCAAACCTTGTAGAACATGTCATTGGACTGTAAGTACCTCATACCTTGTAGAACATGTCATGACTGTAAGTACCTCATACCTTGTAGAACATGTCATGGACTGTAAGTACCTCATACGTTGTAGAACATGTCATGACTGTAAGTACCTCAAACCTTGTAGAACATGTCATGACTGTAAGTACCTCAAACCTTGTAGAACATGTCATGACTATAAGTACCTCAAACCTTGTAGAACATGTCATGACTGTAAGTACCTCATAACCTTGTAGAACATTACACAGACTGTAAGTACCTCAAACACTGTATAACATGTCACAGACTGTAAGTACCTCAAACCTTGTAGAAAAAATGTCACAGACTTAGAGACATTCAAACATTGTAGAACACTTCACAGACTGAAAGCAACTAACAAAACTAATTGTAGAATTGTAGATTGCAAACATTGTAGAACATTTCACAAACTGTAAGTAACTCAAATACTGTACAACTTTTCACAGACCTCAAACATTGGAGACCATTTCACAGACTGTAAGCGCAACACACACGTTTCCCAGAATGCAAGAAAAATGTATCTCAGACAGTCCAGAACATGTCACAGACTGACAACTACTAAAACATTGTAGAGCAGTAATTTTTAGACTGCAAGTGCATCAACGCCTCTAAAGACTGGTTTGAAAGCAGTTCCCTCCCAGTAGCAACATTTGTTACTTTTCAAAACATTTCAAAACAACATTTTTCATCTCAAAACAGCTGAAAATGCTGGTAACAGATTGAAACAGGATAAAATCAGCATTAAATCAGATAACATTCCACTTTGCCAGTGCTTATGCAATACCCTGCAAGCTGGAGGCCATGAGAATCTAAGAACATTATGGCACCTCTATGGGAATTGGGAGATAATTATGAAGCCAAAACTACTATTCTACAGATCATTACATGTGCACTGACACATTTTATTTTGCCTGAAGCAACATTATAGGGTCATTAGTAAGTACCAATGTGTTTTCATTGCTTTTAATGTGTTTAGGAGTATAAAAATAATCTAATGATTTTATTTCCACTTGAACCTTATCTTCGTTTTGAAAATACACTCGAAATTCACCAAATGATTTCACGGCACACCCATTTCAATTTAACAGATTATTTGTTTGAACATGTTATTTAAATGGACTTAAATTAAGCAAACACCTGTACTGAAAAAGATACCCTTAAAATCATATCAACATAAATCAACAGATATCTATGAAAATAGAACTACTTACGAGAATGGTGGTTATTAACCTCACCATAATGCACTTATCAGCACCTAACTGTAACTCACCACCTTCATTCAATAACTCGATATCTGCAATGCCAACAGCACCTAACTGTAACTCACCACCTTCATTCAATAACTCGATATCTGCAATGCCAACAGCACCTAACTGTAACTCACCACCTTCATTCAATAACTCGATATCTGCAATGCCAACAGCACCTAACTGTAACTCACCACCTTCATTCAATAACTCGATATCTGCGATGTCAAATATAAGCACTTATTGAGTTTTTGAACTAAGGTGACGTAGACAGTTGTTCTACTGAGAGAATTACATTGGCCAGTTATCTACACCCATTATCAGCACCCATTATCGGTAGAGCATCATCAGCATTCAAGAGCCGGTGGAGTCTCAAGAACAATGGTGCATGCTGATAAGCCTCTGGGAAGGCAACAGGTGAAATGCTGGTTGTGTGACTCAGGAACCGCTAATGGAATGTTTTATCTTTACTAATGGTGTAATGTTATTTTAGTACAGAGCAACAGATAAGGATTCTGTCAGAATTGGGTATTACCCCATCATATTTTAAATAGTACTTTAAAATATGTTACCCCATTAGAATAAAAATAATGAGTATTAGACGAAGAAAATATCCAAATTTTGTACAACGACCACAATAGTCAAATGGTGTGAGTTTTTCTTTAATTTATTACAAACATAACCATTTCTCTTTGCACTAATGCCAGCGGGAAAAAATATTACTGAATATTTCAAAGGTTTCCAATCAAACTGCTTCGTATTATAGGTGTCTGTCCTTTTGTAACATAATAATTTTGTAACCATTTTCAGCTGTTTCCTACACATCTATCAGTCATTTTTCCCCAAGTCAGCCAATCACTTTACGCACCAAGTTCGCTGTTGTTTGCGTATTGGGTATTTTAATTGATTTTTGTTAATCATCAAGTATTACATTAATTGCGTAAAAGGGGTTTCAGAATTGCATATTTACGTAAATACACACCCTATCTGTTGCTCTGTTACTATATAAACTTTACAAGGAAAAAAACAACCTTTATTCAAAAGACGTCCACCCTTTGAAGTTATAGCTACCATATGTGCATTTTGGTGTAATTAAATGTTTCAGAAAATCAACATTTAAATATCTTCAAAGATACACCTTTTCAGAATTGTTTTTATCTTGAAAAATATAAATGAAATGAATTTATATGTTTAGATATTTTATTATGCAATCAGCATCCTTTCACTGATACAATCACATGCAATTAAAGCTACAAAAACAACTGTTCATTACAATCAGTGAAAGACTGCATGGCATACAGTACTAGTTTAAACCATAGGCTAATTATAGTCCCTGAAAACAAACTGATGGCATACAGTACTAGTTTAACCCTAGGCTAATTATAGTCCCTGAAAACACACTGATGGCATACAGTACTAGTTTAACCATAGGCTAATTATAGTCCCTGAAAACAAACTGATGAAACTGTGTGTGAAATGTAAAGGTCCACAAATCTGTTTATTCTCGTTTTATCTTGTAACTGAGTTACATTTCCTTGGGACAGTTTTCAGCATTTTCAGTTACTGTCTTAAATGAGCAAGATCAAAATGGCATTTCGCATATTATACAAGGAGCAAAGTAACATAATATATGATGAATTCAATATTTGACAGTCTTATGTTACCAGTGAAAACAGCAATGGTAAGTGTAAGCTTGCCACTGTTTTCCCCCATCCTGGGATGAATAATGGATGTTCAGGTCACACAATTCACCTAATGGCCTGGCTAATGAACTCCTGTCCAAATTACTTCATGTATTCATGTCAGACTCCAGTGCTAATATTGATGTTACAGAGCCCACCAAATGTGCCAAACTCACTTACTGGTTGTATTATGACTTCAATGATGTAATCTTTGCAGATATAATGTTCAATGTTGGCATTTTTTTGTACAGTTAAGTTTCTAAAAGGTTTCGCTATTGGTTTATAGTCATCAAAGTCATTTATTTGTGGTTTTTGCTAAAACTAAGGCTATATTTATTTAATTAAAACAAAAACCATAACCAGTGGTTTAGGAAATTCTATTTTAATTTTTGTGGATAAAAATAATGTACCAACCAGCATTTTCATCCTCAAACTGAATACAAAAGTTTCACAAACAAATTGTTGGCTTTGAAACTGTTAACACTTCATATAAAAGAATAAGAATTTGTATTTAACAAACAGAAAAACATTTACTTGTTTTATTTGCTCAGATACAAAATTAGCCCATTTTACTTATGAAAATTGTTGTGATATCTCCTTTTTTACTTACATTACATAACAAGTTGCATGACAATTAAAATGCTTTTGGAGCCACGCAATGCTGATATAAAACTTGATCAACACAATTTTTCTTTGTTCAATAAGCAAAATAGAACCCCTTGTTCCTTTTTCTAATGACTTCGATACTTAAAACAAAAAAACACCTAAAAACAACAAAATCATAAAATCATCCGAACAATTCAACAACAAAAAGTATGACCAAAACACACCAAACAAAACCCAAAGTGACAACGTCGCAAGATTAAAATATTTTGCTTAACATAGTTTTCTTATGTAATACTCATTAATCATTTTCTGACATGACTGGAAACCCTGATGCATAATAATTTGCCCTAATGATGTTAATTGCCCATGTTCTTTGCTCATGCATATGTTAACAAGTATTTGTTGTTATTTGTTGCATGCCGGAGGCATTTTGTTATTTATAGTCTTAGCTAAACAATTACAAATGTCTCTGGGACCAATTTTATTTCCCCGTTTCTGGATGATGAAAAAGAATACTTGTGAATAATGTTTCACACAAAAAATAATTAGCTGATAAAGTCTTGCTAAATTACAATTAACTATTGTTGGATGAATTTTAAGAAGGTTGTTATTTCAGCCCGATTTTTCTTAAAACAAAAAACTTCTGAACTGTAATTTTCTCATAGTTTTTTTGTCCACAGTATGTCCACCACCAAATTTGTCAGGCTGACAGCAGAGGTTGGGCGGTATTCATTATACAAATGAGAAATGCTTTTTTGGTAAATGGCAAATTTTTGCACAATTTGTGGGTCAACAACATTAAACAATCCTTCCTTTTCTCCTTCCATTACATGAATAATTAATACATTGGGACATATGATGTACTGAAAGGAATGAACTTACATCTCAAAGTCTATCCAGTATCCACTCCCAGTTTTAGAGACCAACCAATGCTAAAACCCAAAAGCCATTAAGTCCTATTAGTCTCTAGTATCCTATATTACACAATAAAACCATCAAATCTGCATTCATATGCCAATAAATAACATCACACTAATATGTAGCAGAAAACACCACCTTTAATAGCTGCCACAAAAAACACATTTATCACCACAAATACAGATTGACAGTTACATATGAAGTTCTAATACAATCCCCTGATACCCATCTCTGGTCATCAAATTGACCATGCTTTCATATTGACATTGATTTCATGGGCAGTCTATGTATTAATTATTAGTTAAATGACCAAAGGTCAAGCAGTACTTGGTGTCCAATACTTGACAATATAATTGACCAGTTAGACCACTTCGATGCAACAACCAGTTAACACACTCTTGTTTCTCTACCACTTAACACAGTTAGCGAACTAAGAACCAAGCCATTGACAACTGATAGTTACTCGACAAAAATCTGGACCCTCATTTTGTACATAATAACATTAACTAATTATACAACCAGTTTTGGTACAAATTCAGAGCAATACTGTCCTATGTTACTGAATAGAAAGTATCAAGTAATTTACTACTAGTATATAACTATCCCTAAATTACTGACCATAAGTAATTACCCATCAATAGTCATGTAAGACCTAGTAATCTTAGTCAAAGGTCCTCTGTTTAGGAAAAAGTAATTAAGTTGGGCATTGACCTTATACATTAGTGGTCATTCATGTGTGTTAAGTAAAGTATACTTCTAATAATTTATATTTTCTACAAGATATAGAAGAAACAATGTGTATTATGATATGCAAACTTTAAAAAAGTTACAATTAAGTAACTTTTTTAATATTAAATGTTTGTTTATATTTTGTGAACAATTAATGCACGTAATATTTTTCATTATATCAAAGTTATATTAATGTATCATTTGGACTTTATATATACACAATACTTTTTCTTTAAACTCTCATTACATTCTGTTCAATTACACATTTCTTCCGCATTTTTATTATGTTTTTGCAGGGAAAAGTCAATGAATCTCTTACCTTATCTGGTATATTGCTGGTTGAAGCCTGTATTCGTGATGCTACAAAATTTGACCACACATGTTTGTTGCTCTTCATACATAATTATGAAAAGAAGTGGTTCAAACGTAGTTCAAATATAATAAAACCTTAATACCAAAAAGTTCACGGTCACACGAGACCATTTCTATTACTTAAAACTGTCCAAACTGGCCATTTTAATTAGCTCAGTGGCCTGCAGTTTGTATACAAAACTGCTATTATCGGAACTGAAATCTCACATAGTAAAATATTGGTATTAAAAGTTTAAATATTATAAATACATAAAAAAAAATGTTATTTCTACAATTTGACGTCAGCAAATCCTTAAGCCAAAGCTTTTGCACACTTATCTCTCAACAGTCAGAGCTTTTAAGTGCATTTCAATTGTCGGAAAAATAAATATTTCTGTAGCAATTTATTTGACAATAATGTTAAGAGGTTTTGGGCATCAACTGTACAAAGTACAAATACAAAAATGTGACACAGTTTTAAATAGGCGAGTTGCTCACAATTTTTTATTCAAAAGTATTGTGTATCCCAATGTCAAATGAACTATGGGTATTTGAGGGAGTATAGACATAATGTTATATTGATAAAAAAAAGACCATTAAGCAAGAAAGTGAATGCTAAAAATATAAGTAAAAGTGTTTTAAAATGTGATTTCTTTAAATGATACAATTGTGTGTGATAAGAAGCTGTAAAGAATTGTACTGATACTGATATATACCTTCATATTAATTACTGGGACCCTTTCAGAACACTCGAACGAAGTAACGAAGTTCAATATTTGTGTGAAATGACTATAACGCACCACTGTAGTATTTGTTTTACATATCAAGTACTTGTAGTTATGCAATATTTGTTCATAATCATAAATGGGAATAAAATTTAATATGAAAAGAATAAAAATTATTTAACCACAAAATAAATGTCCATGAAAATGGAAAATGCAAAAACTGACTTACTTTTCTATGTCCATGCTAATAATTGGTGAGGCACAAGAATTTTATAATCACCTCTCTAATCCATAAACAGCAAAAACGTTCTGGTACAACACCTAATATTGCAACTTCTCACCGAAATGTAACATAATCTTCAAAAACACATATATCTAACTCGCAGTTTATTCACATGCATTAAAATATTCCCGCACTTTTTAATAAAAATAATAGGACTGACTTTACGTCTTTATTAAGCTGTTTAAACAGCACTCAAATAACAACTACTCTTTGTCATAACAAATCCCAGTCAGATCACAGTTCATTGAAAAACACATGCCCACTGGTTCTAAAGAACTGACATCACTTATATTATTTTCCACTCTTCATAAAGGCTAATAACCCCCAGTAACTGAGACTGTTTATAGAAGATTATCTAGATCAGTGAGCACAATTCACACCACATTCTCCACTCTTTTTTTCTTCACACTTCATAAGAAGCAGAGACCTACTGTACTTGTAACTGTACCATTTTCTTGCCAAGTGGTCGCCATTAAAAACTGAACATATAACACCCGCATATGATGCAGCATTAAAACTGAACATATAACACCCGCATATCATGCGGCATTAAAACAACTTAACATATAACGCTCACAGACCTAGCATTTAACACATCCTTGTAAAAAGCACAATCAACGAAAACTAAATATGCTGACATAAGTTCATGAAACAAAACAAAGTTTATCTTGCAAAAATTATTGAAAACTAACTAATTATGATGATAAACCACTTTAAGTTCATGAAACAAACCAGTGAGTTTGCTAACGAAAAACATCACTTCCAAGACAAACGATAGAGCATGGATTGGAGGTAGCCACAGTCAATAATCACGGACCACTGCTCCAGATACCTATTCCCAATAATCCTTGTGGCGGATATGCCACACAGCCCAGAGAGGATTACCTGGGCTTAATCTCTAATCTCTGGCAGGTGAGAGAGCTAATGTAGGTATGTAGCATACATAGTGGAGTGTAGCCTTCACTTATTCACCTATGTGATTTTACAGACATTTTTTAAGGCAGTTTGGCAATTCCAGCCATTTTTACTGGTTTTGGTTTTGACAGGTAGCCATTTCAAGGAGGTTTGGCAATTCCATGCATTTCTACTGGTTTCGGTTTTGACAGGTAGGCATACCATGCAGCCCTTGCAAGATTATGCACAATGCTTCTGTGGAATGGTAAATGGTAACATAACACATAACGAGTTGAATTCTAGACAGTATCATATATTCAGTTAATTAACACATCAGCTAACCAGAGAGACAATCATCAGCTAACCAGAGAGACAATCATCAGCTAACCAGAGAGACAATCATCAGCTAACCAGAGAGACAATCATCAGCTAACCAGAGAGACAATCATCAGCTAACCAGAGAGACAATCATCAGCTAACCAGAGAGACAATCATCAGCTAACCAGAGAGACAATCATCAGCTAACCAGAGAGACAATCATCAGCTAACCAGAGAGACAATGCCAGAAAATAAACTTTAATGATACGCCATTAAGCCGGAAAACCTGTAGACCTATTACCTCTACTATGCTTAGACCTAGATCTTTAATTAAAAAGGACACTATACTATTTACATCAGTTTTGATCATATAAGCAAAATTATGTCTTGAAATTCAGCCATACTAAAATATTTTCTATATGTTTCAACTGAGGACAATGGTCTTCTTATATTGCTAGAAAAGTGCAATCGTTAATGCATTTGTACTGCACTTTAATATAATCATATACAAATATGTAACAGTGCACGACTTCCCTCGCACAAACACTTCACCAGTGACACCTTATAAAAGTAAGAAATGTAATATATATACACATTAGCAAAAACAGTTCCACATCTTCACCAAACTCTTGAGGACTAATAAACATGATAATTCTGACATTTCTTAGTAATATTATAATGCTTGTAAATATTGGACAAAACTAAATTAACAACAAATGTTTTGCATTTTGAATAAAATCTATACACATGTCACATTTTTTCTGCCTATGTGTTTTTTTTTACCTGAGTATTCTTAAAATCATGTTTACTTGTACTATTCATTATATTAGAGTAAATACCAGCATAGATACCAGTATCATCTATCAATACTGTGAATTATTTAAGTTCATTTAAACAATTATTTAACCATCAAAATCACTCCCATAGCCATGCTTATTGTAACACAAAAACATGTCAAGTATATGGTGATGCCTTATGTTACATTAATGGTTAAATGTCTACAACACAGCAATTTATATATTTTTATGACTCTTTAATGTTTTAAAGCTTTTCAGGCGTATCAGGGAAAAAACTGGGCTAAATGCACCGGCATAAAGTGTTGTCCCGGATCAGCCCTGTGCAGATTGCACTTTCCGCTTTTATGATATTTTCTGTTTCAAGGAAGTCTCTTCTAAACATAAATACACTGTAGGCGTAAAGTGTCGTCCTGGATTAAAATATCATTAAAGCAGAAACTGACGTCCCGGATCAGCCTGTGCGGGGACAAAACTTTACGCACGTGCATTAAGCCCAGATTTTTTTTTATGACACGCCTCATTTCTTCTGACCTACATGTAGTCTGTACAAAAAATGTGGTACTAACATGCCAACACATCCACCTATCTACATACATGACAGCTACATGAGCCATCTCCTGCATAATTATTACAAGTAATTACTGAGCTGATTAATTTGACATGACCTAATAATCCCTAAGGCAGTGAAGTTCAACATTTACTTCAGCCTATAATGAGCTCAAAACATACACTGAAGTGCGTCGTCAGAAAACCGGGTTTAATGCATGTGCGTAAAGTGTCGTCCTGCATTAAGTCCAGTTTTCCCAACCACGTCTCATACATTGTTTTTATCCCCACATTCATTTTCTGGTAGATGTTGCCAATATTTTTTAAACATATAAACATGTACATGTATATGTTTACATTCACATTTGTATTGAAGAATATAAAACACTTTTAACATTTTTTTTTTTTTAATACACATAATATTGTGTTCCATTGTTTATTTTTTTGTTTGTATAGAAATGATGGGTTTGTTTACACTTGCTTATCTTTTACACTCAGTTATGCTAAAAATATACATCTACCGCCACATATCGTCACGTATTTAGCTGACCATTTGTCACCAGAAGAAAGATTCGAATAACGACATACCTAAAAAAATTGTTTCACAGCACCTCGCTCGTATAAACACACACTTTAAGACTGTCTACAACTCAATCAACAAGATTTTAAACATCTTCAATGTCTCAAACATCCAAACATGGCACCTCCATTGATAACTCTTACAGATAATTCTTGCAGATTAAATTCAAACTTCCCACATATTCTCCAAGCAATGTCATTTAAAGGTTACCATCACCTCAAAATCTCTATCACAAAATAAAATTAGCTCAAAATCTGATTAAGGACATAATATGCATGCAGTATGAACGACTTCAATGGAAATTATGTCCCTGTTCCTTTCTGACCTTCTCTAGTCAACCACTGACCACTTATATGGGTAAACAAGACTAATTAAGTGCCCCAAAGTGGCAATTTGTGGTTCAACGTTTGGTCACTTCCCTACTGACCATAACAACTTTCACTTCTTCATTACATTTCTAACTCTTTAAGGGCTGTGGTTTTTCTAACAAGAAAAAATATTTATATTTAAATACTTCATGTAAATATATACAAGAATAAGCTTACTTCAGTGAAACACTGTCATTTTACTTTAAATATTTAAAACTTAATTATTTATTTTGAATACTAAAACATCAAAAGATTTTAATTAAAATCTTTCACTTCCAAAGTGTCATGGTAACACATATATTACTTCAGTTACTGCATATTTTACCTAACAAATAAATTAGTAAGAGGAAAGAGGCAGACATGGGTCGACAGGTTAATAAAGAAATCCAGCAGATGTTCAAACAATTAGATTCGTATTTCAAAACTGTGTATATCTCTCATATACAGCTGCCATAAGATAAACATTATTACGAAGTTTGGTCTATTAATATCTCAGATTTGTTTACTCTTTGAATGCTTTTTAGCACCCAAGAATATTCCATAGGTTCTATAATAATAAATCTTTGCAAACACTACTGAAAACAAGCTTTCCTATTTTAATAGGTTGATACAAAATGGTATAAAATGCTGCTAATTATTTATTGCAAACATAAATCTGTTACATACAATCATATAAGTATGTATGAAAAAGAAGTACCATATGACTTTAAGATGAATTTCATTATTAAAATAAAATCGACTAAAATATGGAAGGCAGGCACAGTTAGAGGGAAGGCCATCTTCAGAAACTGAAAATGGCTGCCAACAAACTGGTTTTGGTTTCTCTCACACTGGAGCATGTCCTATCTACGTCCTCCATGTCCAGACAGGACGTGACAAGGACTTGCTAGGATGTGGTGCAAACCCACAGATACTTAGTGGAGACCTGGCTTGATTGAACTATAGGGTGGAGCTTAAAATATCAAAACAATTCAAAATCATTTTGTTCAAAGTCTTAACCCCCAAATCTGTTCCTGTGATATCCAAATCTATGATATAAACACACTGTATGCAAAGTTTGGACAATAAATTCCTATGTTTAGGCGTAGCTCAAGTGCCTCAAAGATTACCCAAGTTATAAAAATACAACAAATTACACGACTTTTACGAGTATCTCTCTAAATTTATTTTAAACAATTCAGTATTTATTTTGAACACAGTAATAGTGTTCTGACAACTTATTTGAATAAGAATGTGGTCTAGTTGCTGTATACGTTATTGGCATCTACCAACAATGATCAAGATTTGAAAAATTCCTCTATCTCCTCCCCCCCCCCCCTCACACACAGTTTGGGTAGTAAGTATGTGAAAATCAAAGACTGATCTAATGAAAGATTTAGGTTAACAAAACATTGTACATGTACCGTATAACAGTATGACACATCTGAACAAAGAAAACTTATTACAAATGAACATGTGCATGTTGGAATGTGAAAGAAATTTACTCACAATGTAGTCTTCAAGACACTAAAATATCAAATACTACAGTAACATAATATTAAATCTAATTGACAACTCTACCTATTGCAAACATAATGAAATGAACGTTGCATAATATCAAGCACTGTCATAAATATAATAGTACAAGTAAATATGTGCATAGAAATATCTGGTTACGCAGGGTTACACGTCTGGGACCATCAGCTCTAATAACATATTGATCATACTGGCGTTCCTCAATAACGTTTTGTATGCAGAGACAGTTTCTTCGCGCATTGCATGTGTCTGTTCCGAAGAGCCTCTTCTCTTGCCATTGCTGTGGCACGCCACGTCTCTTAAAGTTTTTACTTGCCGGGTGGGAAGGGTATCAAATCCCTGATAGGTCTGCCGAATATACACAAAGCTGGGGAGAGTTTTGTGTCAGGTTCAGGTGTGTTGCGATACTGCAGCATTGCACATTGAAATATGTCGTTGACTCAGTATCACTTGAGTCACTGGTATTGTCCATTAGAAGGCGCTATACAGTCTTGACACCAACCTCGCCTCGACAATTACTATGTGGGAATGCCACAGACGACAACTGATGATGAACACCCCAATCTTTTAGGAAGTGTCGCATGACAGTAGCATTGAACTGAGGACTGCCATCGGAAGCAAGCTCATAAGGTTTCTGTATGTATCAAAGATCCGTCTAAGGCAGGAGACGAGCCCGGTAGCACCATGATATGATCTTCACGCAATAGGTCAGTTAAAGTAACGATCAACAACCACTAGATAAGTGACACTGTGTCCTTTGCAGGTAAACTATAAGCAATTTCAGCACACAGACACTGAAATGGATATTCCGCGGCATTCAGTGAGATAGGTAGAGCACAGTGGGTTTGACGGAGCACTGTGGTTGCAGTGATTACAACTGGAACAGAGGATGGTACTGGCAGGTGTGATGCCAAGCCAAAATACCAATGATTTCATTGATGTTACTCCTTGATGTGCAGCATGTAGGGCATCAAGAAATTCTTCTGTCAGCAACGAAAGGATCACAGTGGAGAGGTCCTCTCGAAACAGAAATAAATCCTTCAATGATTCTGGTTTTTCAAGACATAAATCATGTATGCCATTCTCTAAAAGGTTTTAAATTAGTTCAAACAGATGTATTAATAATTACTGCAGTGCTGCTTTAACACAGTTGCCTAGTCAGCATAGCCAGTCCAAACAAGTGTGAACATGACTTGTCTGAACAAAAAAATTTGTTAAAATTTTGCATTGTCAGCAAAACAATGGAATCTGGATGATTGGTTCTTGGTCTTCAACAACAATTATTGAATGTTGTGTTGTGAATATGATCATGGGAGAAAATGTCACTTTACTTAGTAGTTAAATTTGGGTTCTTAATTTATTATGAGAATTAATCTACAGGTAGTATGCGAAATAATAAGGTGGCTGTACTGCTGCAACTTTGGGGCCCAATAGCAGAAACTTCATTATCATTGAGCTACCCCTAATATTGTTCAATCGAGCTCATATTTAGTAGGGACACAGTCGGGAATTCTTGAGCGTGGCACTAACGATGACGAGACTGCAGGCCGTGCTCTCGCTGCGTTCTCACTATGCTTGCACTGCATCTATATCGCACTCATCCCGTCCATGTGGCATCAACACCAAGACCTTACCAAGACTGTCGCAGGTCCTCCAGAGGTTCATTCAGTTCCTTACCACGCTCTCACAGTTCGTATGCGTTAGTGCTAAGTTAACACCAAGTATGCCCCGGATTTTTACTACATAAGCACTGCATCACTGCATGTGTCAATCCAAGAAATGTATAAATACTTAGGCAGGGTCTAAAATAAAATATTGTTTGTTTCCCCTCCCGCGACCAACCCAGCAAAATCGCCGCGACCCAAACAAAAAAATAGACCGAAGAAAACAATATTTTATTTTATTTGTATGTGAAAATGCAGGGTGTGAATCCTTAAAAAGAATCCAATAGCGTGTATAAATCTTACTTTCAAAAGATGGTTATAAAATGACTTTATATGGACAGTTCTCGGTAACGCGTTATTCTGCGTATTTTGATGCATGCTTTTACGAAAAGGACGCCATAACATTCAGTGTCAAATTCTATGGCGCAACCATTTCCGCTCGCATATGCATGTATTTTTAAAGACAAGGAACGCCCACCGGCAATTAACAAACTCGCCTTTATGCACCAAGTGTCCATTATCGATAAAATCTTGAGTCAGCTTAACAAGAGCCAAAATGTCAGCCAATGAGAACACATAAAATTTCCAACATGCAAATGAGCGTCGTCGTTAGAAAGTTTATCACGCCCTCATTCTAATTTTAATTGGCCAAGGTGCAAGTCATTTGTAACACATTTCGAGGACTGAGCGTGAAACTATTGCATCTGATATAGAAATGTTAATCATATACAATAGTTTCACACTCAACCCTCGATTTGCATTAGGTATGTGTATTGTTATAGATATGCGTGTTATGAACAGCCGCGTTTATAATAAATTACTACAAATTAAAATAGTAAATAAATAAATAAATATAAATAAATATCATAATTTTGGGGAATTTTGGTAAGAGGAACCGTTTGCTAAGAATATGAATTACGACGTCATGTAACTGGACAAACTGAACGCGTCAAACGTGTTATTTTGTTTAAAAAAATACAATTACTAGATCTAGTAATAATTAACGAAAGTGTTATTCAAACTCATCACTGCAAACAGATTAGAATAATGCAAAAACTTTAGCCGAGGCAACATTTGAATGAAAGTTAGCGGAACTAAAGTCCTTGTCAAAAATGAAAGTCAATAAACTTCAGCGCCTTTTCCTTTTATTTTAATTTATAAAAAATGTTCTGTTGCTTTCTTTTTATTAATGAACAAAGTCCCATTTGTTTTTATTTTCATAGAATGCTTATTCATTTATGCAATAACATTTGTGTTCAGTTCAGATACAGTATTACAGATTGATTCTTTTAAACACTATCCACGTGCTAAGCGTGTAACACGCTTTTCAGCTACAAACTGCTAGCCGCAGTTTGACAGTCACCGTTGCTATGGCTGTTGCTAACAGCGTTCTGTTTTGGATGCCCGGCAAATTGCAACATCACGCTATTACTCCTGAGTTTTAACAGGTTTTTATTATGAACGCTCCAGTTTTTAAGGTATGTTATTGTTTGTTCAATTTTGATAAATTATTGTGAGGTAATTAGAACATAGTATTACTTAAATAAGCAGAACGTTATTAATCTACTACAACGAAAATATTAAGAATTTATACTATAACATAACATTTCGAACATAAGGAAAACATGAATGAAAATGACTTATTGTGTATAAAAAAAAATATTTTTCCGACCTACCGACCCACCCTTTATTAGCATGGGTCGCGGGAGGGGAAACAAACAATATTTTATTTTCGGCCCAGAATTCTATCTTTTAGACATCAAATGTTGAAATGATGAGCGAAATAAATTTCCTTCTGTTATAAGGATCTGAAGGAGACGTAAGCGCTGAAGAAGGCCCAGGATTGCTGGGTACGTGCCGGACTGAATGTGGACACTTGATTTCAGTATCGGCTCATGGAACAGTTGCGAGTTCAGGATACAAATGCATTTGTCAACTTACTTTGCATGCCACCACATATGGCTACTACCAGACAGGTAGTAGAGCGTGGAGGGAAATTTATAAGACCCGGGAGACGCAGTAGTAGTGTGATGCTTACATGGCGAGTGCCTGGTGGACTTGGTTGATATGTAGTATTTATGTGCTAGGGACTGATAGGATGTAGTGTGAGCATGGTTATATGCGCGGTAAGGACATAGTGAGGATCGATTTGTCGTAAAAAGAGCATAGAAGAGACCTTGTACATGCGGGGTATCAATAGATATGCCCCTTTCTGCACCCACCCATGTGCCTTTTTATCTGCCTATGGGAGGATTTTGTGTGTAAGGACCTTTTTTCAAGACAATGCTTGAACTATTGTTTTACCTGATTTAGAAACACTATAAATATTTGTACAATCTTTGTGATATAATATAGACGTCATGATGAATTTGTCTAGTTTGCACAAATCTAGAACATATTTTCCACTGCAATTGTTTACAGAGAAAGAAAAAAAAAATACAAACACATACATTGGGTAGGAAACTGTGCCAAATCAAATATTTACACTGCGTCCTTAAATTCCCAGTTGCATGCATATGCAAACAGGCTGCATTTGTTGAACTCAATGACATGTCAGAGAAAAGACACCATTAATCCTGATTTATCCTGAGTTTGAGAAGTTTATTTGAGTACCTGACAGGTGTGACAAACATGAATTCAGGAAATCGCAACAAATTGTTACACTGTTAATAATCAAATGTCTGATCACTGGAAGGAAAAACACAAATGCATGCAAATCAAATCTTTTGATAAAAACGTCTACTCACTTAAAGGAAAAATACACTGCGGTATGATCAAGTCCTTCAGTAATGATATCTGAATTATTAAGGAAGCAATAAATAAAGAATATGCTCAGTCAGTTGTGAAAGTATCATTAAAAGGTATATCAACATGTAACCAAAACATACATACACGTTTTTAAGATCAGTCGACTAGATCCAAAATCAATTAATATGCCACTGATAGTCAGAAGTTAAAATTAAGTATGGTTACCCGTAATTTGAGTAATTTGAGTAATTATTGAACAGCATGTTTAATAAACGTGTCATCTGCCAGTCAAGCGAGCTGCATGTCAGGTGACCTAGGTCCCTGTACTTATACAGACAGCTTAAATTTTTGCGTTCTTTTGTTTTCTTTTGTACAGCAGTACTGCCTGTAAACAATGGTGTAACAGTTAAAATGAACAATTGCAAAGAAATAATGGTTGTTTGTGCAACTGTCTTCAAATGAAGTAACAGGAGCTTGTAGTTATTTAAAGCTATGTGTTTATGTTGACTTAAAGGGGCATATACAATATATACAAAATGAAATGAAATTTTGCCTACAAAATAGCATTATACTTCAATTAAAACTTTCTTATGCTGCACAACACTAATCAATGTTGCACATGCGCAAAACTGTATGTCATGTACATTTCATTTATATCCAGTTTACTACTACTACTAATTTTCCTGTGCCCGCGAAAGTGTCACGGATGACCAGTGTTTATAGCATATTAATATTATATATATTTGCCAACTGTTTATTATAAGACACAAGGCCATTGTGTTTAACGATGCCTCAATATTAATTCTCTGATAATTAACTTAATTCGTTTAATGAACTTTTTTTTGCATTTTATTGCTGATCTACTGTTGATACACCCCTTTAATGCTGGTTTGTCACTTGTAAAAAATATGTAGGTACAACACAAAGTTTCAGCACTTACAGAGTTATTGCACTTAGGTAGCAATACATATTTATGTTTATATAGGATTGCATTCCTTATTAGATCAATATCAATATTATTAGATACTATAAAATACATAAATTGTTGCCAAATACAATTAATATCTGTACTTGTATTATACATGTAGGTACCGGTATATACTATGGCAAATAACTTGTATATAATACAAGGTTTAATTAAGTTACATTTCACATATTAACCAATAAAACAGATGCTGTAATGTTAATCCAGTTGGTATTTTATTATAATCTAATCATTCTTTTTCCATTATTTATAACAACTGCTGAACAAAAGGTGTCCTTTTTTTCAATAAAAATACAACACTGCTTATACCATAATAATAAATATAACCAATGTGCTATCACAATTTATGTCTGATAAAATAATTACATAAAAACAAGCCACCACTGAATGCATTTTTCCTCAATAAAGAAACTAGTGATCAGGAGCTTTAACAAAATAAATAAACTTCAAACAGTTGAAATTTCAAACATACATGATTAATGTCTATGTAGTCGGCAAGTTAAAACTTTTCAATGAAGTAAGTTACAAAAGCACAGGTGTTTGCAATTATTGTATTTTTAATAACACCCTTAGAAGGTTATACCGGGCATAACACAAAAGATTATATCACATAAAGAAAACAAATTGAAAACTGAAATTTATGTTTATAGGACAGGCTGGCATGTTTCAGTAACCAACACGGAATATGTTCAAAAAGATACAGAGAAAGAATAGTTTGAATTATGTATGTAATAGTGCCAGGTATACAAATAATTCAATATCGTAAAACAATTCCCCATGTAATTTAGTATTTTACAGTTAACTACACAACTTGTTTAAATTCAAAGACAAACATGATTAATTAATAAAAAACCTGAAATTGTACCACACAAAGGTATAAATTATGTTAATTTTATTTTAGATTTTATTTTGCAAACATTATTAAAATTAATGTTCCTTTTAATATGAACAAAAACATTTTAACACCTTAAAAACCACTGTCTTTTGCAATCTAATAAAAAGACCACAGATATTTAAGTATCAGAAAAATAAAAACAATTTATAAAAATAATTATATTTGCTTCAATCATTGGTAAAATACAATTTATGAAATAATTACCTTTACTTCAATTATGAGTGCAAAATCCTAATGCAATAACACTAGAAATATGATTTACACTGAAGTAAAATCGCAATAAAATACTCCAAAAAGCTGCACTAGGGCATCTCCTGTTCAACTCACAAGTGATCACAAATAAATTTAGTGGTTTGTAACCTCTTACCACAGTACACCACCACACTCAGCTCTACACATCCGCAACAGCAGCAGCCACCAGTCGCTATGTGAGGAATGCAGAGTCATCAGAGATCGTTTGTTTCAGCTACCAGTTTTAATTCACTCAAGTCATTAACCTGCATGTTTTGCTGTTACAGTAAGTGATTATTGTCTTTTGTAAATAGTATCATGTCCACCCCCATTCCCTTTACAAGTTTATTACAATTCTTTATTACTTCTCCCCCCCCCCCGCCCGCCCCCCCTTGGAGAAGTTTAGACTATCAATGACATTTTTGCATCATTTTCTAAATTTTTTAACATTTAATGGATTTGTAATAAATTTTATCTTGTAGAAAAACTGAACGTACTAATTTTAAGTTGGGATAAACTTAAAACACAATTTCTTAGCTAAAAAAAATAATTATTTCTTCTAAGCTTACATTAATAACCTTTTGTATTGTTAGCCATGCACAAAACAACTTTATATTCATTTTCTCAATTAATGATGAGGGCATGCTGCTTTATACTAAAATCAAACAGCTCTATTAAGCTGCAGAGGTTAGACTCCCATCACAAGCTACCGATGTTGTTCATTAAGCATTCCCCATATACGCATCATCATTCTTAAATAAAGAACTCTTTGTTACCAACATATAACAAAAACACATTTACATGTAGAACCTGTTTGTTCATACTTGGATCATTGTAGTTTCATTTTCAGTGAATCATTCAACCATTCATTGGGAAGTTATTCACATATGTGTCATACATTTTTTGTAAACTTGATATATTTTTCACTTGTTTCCTTATGAAAATGGGTTAAGCTTTTAAGTGCAGATGACCTGCTAATAATATCGGCTAAATTTATTCAAAAATGTACATGGAAAATCAGCACAGCCCCTTATGCAAAATGGAAACAAGAAATGTCTTTGAAAAAGACAATGGGCATATAAATTAATATTGAAATGTCTTTTTTTTTACCTAAATATAATACAAGACGACCGAGCTGTGACTTCACGGACCCCATATTTTTTGTTCCCTACTAAGGAGACTTCTAGGACCCCAGATTTCTCGGTCCCTACTAAGGAGACTTCTCGGACACTATATTTTTTCCGACAACATAAGAAAATGTATCAGCCCCGAAAATTAATTTGAGATAAACTCAATAATTATTAATATCTGTACAGTGAATAAACCGATCATATACCGCCCCATGTTTTCACCAGTGATACATGAATAAGCTAAATACAAGTAATTTACGTAAACAAAATTGATAGCCTCTACACCTGTAAGTTTTGTGGATGTTATGCATTCGAGTTCGCGCACGTGCATAATATACAACTGGCGGAGTGTAATCAACACATTTAAATTTTAAATGACTTCTTTACTTACTATTTCTTGTAACAAAACAGTGAACACGTAATGAGAAATATGTTATCTCATTGAAAAATAAATGTGACCTAACAACGCCTTTAACTTCACATCATTGATTTTATGTTTACATATCAAGTTATGAACTTGTTTTATGCTGCTCAAAATCTATATTCGGATTATGTAAATTGGAACATAATAGAATGTTAAGAACCAAATCAATGTTACCAACTATTTATAAAAATGAAAAAGTTTAAAACAGTGCATCATAAATGCAATTTACTAAAATAATGTTGTTATTTATCATTTAAACTTAAAATTTACGCATGTATTTGCTGTTATAAGTTGGTAAATTATTCGGGCCAAAATTTGCGAAGAATTAAGAGACAAGACGTTACGCCATTGTATCAAAAATGACGTCAGAGCATCATCTACAAACTTGTAAGAGGCCACGAACTTACAGGAATAGATGCTACATGAATTTGTCAGGCAAATTAAAAAAATTAACATTGTCAGACAATAATAGTGGGAATGAATGAGCAGTACGTTTATGAATTCCCCATTTATTGCAATGCTCGGGTTTAGGATTCTCCAGATGCTAACTGATGCTTTTTTATTAACACAGCTTTACCGCGCGCTATTTTTATGATGATTTTCCTGCTGGAGTTGTACTCGCTAGAATTAATTTACGGGGACAACAGTCGGTTACAGCGTACAATAATAGTTTTACACAATGATAAAATAATAGTAAATTTAAGCTCAATCAAATTTGCTAATATTTGTTTTGCTTATTTATCATAAAAATACCAGAAATTTACCACTTTAAATTTTGTGCTTGCGAGCTCAACAGGCAACATTGTACGTTGTCACAGACTGTCGTCCCCGTGAATTGTAGCATTGTAATTGCTATTTATAGAGCGCAACAATTATGTAGGCTAAACAATATAGTTATTTCATTATGTGAATGAATATAACATTCGGATCATGACATACAATGAGTCAAATTGTTCATAATTATCTTCATTTCTAGAGTGTATGTCGAAGATATGTTTATTACTTTAATTTAACCGCTTATATAAACAATTATGTAAATTTTTAATCCCCAAAAGTATGCAACAGTTATTGGTATACGTGAAACCATTGTTTGAAGTTTGCATTCCCTAAAATTCGAAAATTTGCCGAATTCTATTGGCATTCAATTTTCCCGCTGCATAATTATCGCAAGAAATGTAGGTCAAAATGATCTTAGACAGCTACGCCGAAAAAAATCAGATGTTCCACTTTTCACTAATGGGATTTTTTTTTTCAGCAAGTGGAAATGATAGACAATGAGAATGCTCGTCTCTGCCATTGGGAATGCTCGAGTCAGACAAAGGAATTTTCTGCCATAGCCAAAAAGGCTTTTGTTAGACAATGGAAATGCTTGCTTGAGCCCGTGGGAATGCTTGTGTCAGACAATGGGAAGGCTTGTATTTAGATAATGGGAATGCTTGTTCTTAACAATGGGAAAGTTTGTGTTAAACAATGGGAATGCTTGTGTTAGACAATGGGAATGCATGCGTAGGACAATGGAAATGCTTGTGTAAGAAAATAGGATGACTTGTTTTAGACAATGGGAATGCTTGTGTTATATGATGGGAATGTGTGTATGTTAGAAAATGGGAATGCTTGTGTAAGTCAGTAGGAGTGGTGGTACAGACAATGGGAATACTTGTGTAAGACAATGGGAATGCTTGTGTACGACAATGGGAATGATGGTGTGCCACAGTAGGAATGATTGTGTTACACAGTAGGAATGATGGCACAGATAATGGAAATACTTGTGTAAGACAATGGGAATGATTGTGTTAGACAATGGGAATGGTTGTGTTAGACAATGGGAATGATTGTGTTAGACACTCTGAATGATTGTGTTAGATAATTGGAATGATTGTGTAAGACAATGGGAATTATTGTGTTAGATAATGGAAATTCTTGTGTTAAACTATGGGGATGAATGTGTTAAACAATGGGGATGAATGTGTTAGACAATTGGAATGATTGTGTAAGACAATGGGAATTATTGTGTTAGACAATGAGAATTATTGTGTTAGACAATGGGAATGATTGTGTTAGACAATAGGGATGATTGTGTAAGACAATGGGAATGTGTGTGTTAGAAAATGAGAATGCATGCCTTAGCTACTGGGAATGCATGTGTTAAACCACGGGAATGGTTGTTTTATACAATGGGAATGTTTGTGTTAGACAATTGGGATACTTGTGTTAGACAGTGCGCATGTGTGTGATAACAATAGGAATGCTTGTTTGAGCCAATGGGAATGCTTGTTTTAGACAATGTGCATGTGTGTGGTAGACAATGGGAATGCCTGTTTTAGACAATGGGAATGTTTGTGTTAGACAATGGAAATGCTTGTTTTAGACAATTTGAATGTTTGTGTTAGACAATGGGAATGCTTGTTTTATACAATGGGAAGGCTTGTGTCAGATAATAGGAATGCTTGTTTGAGCCAAGGGGAATGCTTTCCTTAGCTACTGGGAATGCCTCTGTTGGACAATAAGAATGCTTGTGTTAGACAATAGAAATGTTTGTGTTAGACAATCAGAATGGTTCTGTAGCCAATAGGGATGCTTGTGTTAAACAATGGGAATGTGTGTGCTAGACATTGGGAATGTTTTCTCTGCCAATGGGAATACATGTCTCTGTCAATGGGAATGCTTGTCTCTGCAAATGGGAATATCTGTCTCAGCTACTGAGAATACTTGTTTCAGCTAATGGAAAGTCTTGTTTAGCCAATTGGAAAGCTTGTATCAACCATTGGGGATACTTGTTTTGCTAATAATTTCTCTCAGTATGCTTTTGATTATGCAATGATAACTACATAGGTACAATTAACAAACAAGTTCATCTTTTAGTGTAACAACATACACACACTACAGATGTTTATGTTAAGGCAAGTATTGTGTTAAGCAGTGCACTTGCAAAAAGGCCTGTGACCACAAACCTGAGGGTAAATTACTCAGACTGTTGTTATTGAGCTCTGGGAAGACCAGAATCTCTGAGATGTGTGGTCCTGAAGTATGATGTCAGCAGCTAATTGACCGGAAATACCACATTTACCTGGCTTTCCAACAAAAAACATCCCAGGATTGTGTTGTGCTTTGGTACAAGAACATTGCACCAAGGCCAGAGTTTGAACAAGTTTACATCCTCCACTAATTAATGGCATGATTAAATTATCTGACAACTTCCTCCATGTTTTTGTGTAAAACATGCAAACATGTCAAAACAAGGTTTGTCTAGTTAGAACAACAAATCATTTTGAATAATTTTTTTTTACACACAATCTATTTACCTGTAGATATGTTTTTTCAGTGATATTTTATTCGGAAATGCTTCTTGTCTACATTAAAATTAAAGAGACCCATTTACATGAAGACTAAAATCAATCAGAACATTTTTAGACAGAGTTTACATTATGATTGATGGATTTATAATGTCAGCATGGCTGTATTGCTGTATTATTTATTACTTCACAAGCTGTATGATTAATTGTTTGAACTGAATCTATTAACTGACATAACACACTGAGTGTTCTCAGTGCAAAATGTTTTAGTTGTGTCCTAAATAGACTGAATAGAGTAGTAATAAATTAGTAGCTTTTTTTTTCCTATATTTATTTCAATCGCAATATCAATCAACTGAACAATAAACAATACAAACTCAGACTAATATAGACAAACATATAATATAAGAACAATAAACAATAAAAACTCAGACTAATATAGACAAACATATAAGAGGTATACTAAATGGTTTACTAAGATGCTATATAAATGCCAGACCAGACATAACTACAACCACCTGTACCTCTATTAAGCCAAATTACGCCCAATATCCAAGACAAAAATACAGGCCTTACTCTCATTATTTAATTACCTCAAACAATTTTGGCTAATCCACAAAGCCACGATGATTATCGCATCGGATTCCAACCTCCCAATCTACGTCCTCCAAAGCATAGCATTTCCAAAGCAAAGCATTTCCAAAGCATAGCATTCCCATAGCATAGCATTTCCAAAGCATAGCATTTCCAAAGCATAGCATTCCAAAGCATAGCATTTCCATAGCATAGCATTTCAAAAGCATACATTTCCAGTCGGTGTATTTATGAGGTCTGTGTCCTAAAATGACAAAGCTTCATTTAATGTGTGGAAAGGGTGTGTGTCACATCATCCCTTAGTAAGTCATTTAATGTGTGGAAAGGGTGTGTGTCACATCATCCCTTAGTAAGTAATTTAATGTGTGGAAAGGGTGTGTGTCACATCATCCCTTAGTAAGTCATTTAATGTGTGGAAAGGGTGTGTGTCACATCATCCCTTAAAAAGTCATTTAATGTGTGGAAAGGGTGTGTGTCACATCATCCCTTAGTAAGTCATTTAACGTGTGGAAAGGGTGTGTGTCACATCATCCCTTAGTAAGTCATTTAACGTGTGGAAAGGGTGTGTGTCACATCATCCCTTAGTAAGTCATTTAACGTGTGGAAAGGGTGTGTGTCACATCATCCCTTAGTAAGTCATTTAACGTGTGGAAAGGGTGTGTGTCACATCATCCCTTAGTAAGTCATTTAACGTGTGGAAAGGGTGTGTGTCACATCATCCCTTAGTAAGTCAGTTTTTCAGACACTTTGAATTTCCTGACAATTTTAAATCATACCCATTTACTTTTACTGAAATGTTCTGTCATTTTTCTATGGTGGATATCAGCTGGGGTACCCAGACAGAAACTCAACTGGCCAGTGTGGTGACCACCAGCTAAAGTAACACAAGTGTCGGACGGGAATCACGACTGTGCAAACCAGTGTCGGACGGGAATCACGACTGTGCAAACCAGTGTCGGACGGGAATCACGATGACTGTGCAAACCAGTGTCGGACGGGAATCACGACTGTGCAAACCAGTGTCGGACGGGAATCACCACGACTGTGCAAACCAGTGTCGGACGGGAATCACGACTGTGCAAACCAGTGTCGGACGGGAATCACGACTGTGCAAACCAGTGTCGGACGGGAATCACCACGACTGTGCAAACCACTATGATCATGTCAGACAGCTTGTTTCAGCTCACTGAGCAGAACTCTAACATTGTGTGCCATTTCAGCAGGTGATCAAACCCTATTGCCAATCTTTGTCTACAGACAATAAAGCTATCAGGAAGTATTCTTGGAAGATGGCTGAAAAATGCATTACATCTCTTGGCAAGACAATATTACCTGAAAAACATGGGAGCATTTCCAGACATTTTCCTGGGGTTCAATGGAGATTTTCTTTCACCTGAAAGCATTGCTGTGGAACAGTTTGACAGGAAGAGGAATTGAATGGAATGGAAAATAATTTATGTGATATGACAAAACAAAAATTGCTGGCATATCCTTGTAAATACCTTTTAAAATGTATTATTGTAAAGAATAAAACACAGCTAATGTAATACAACCGACTGGCATATCTTCATTAAAGAATAAATTGTTATCCTATTATTATAAGGAATAACAAAATAGTAATGTCATACAACGAAAATTATTGGCAAATACTGTTAAGTCCCTTCATTTCACAGTAGTTCAAATTCAGGGTTATTCACGGTAACAGCATACTGCAAATTAACGACCCACAAAATTTGTCATTTATTGATAATGTTTATAAACTTTTGATTCACTTAACGGTTTTTCAAATTTAAAATTCCACCAGACCACCTCATTTCCAGAAATTCTTAGAAAACTAACCAAAGTCACAATCCAAAAATTCTTAATGCAGGTATGACAAGAATGTTTTTTGTGATCTATGGCAATCGTTGCACAATGGTTAGTCGTAAGAACAGGTAAAACATGTCAGTGCATAAACAAAATTTGTAATGATTTCTACTTAAAAATCCTACAGTCTTCATTTTTTGTAAATTTTTCAAAGAAAATTTGATCGAGTGTTCTTTTTTCATTCCTATTGGTAATGACTGGTAATGACGTTCGCCAATTTTTGAAGAGTGCCATTAAAAGGAGAAAATCATACAAAAATGGAAGTCATGCTTACTATTTACAATATTTGTACACCAATGAGGTGGTCCGGGGTGTCTTAGTTTTCTGTGTGTTTTATAATGAACATTTTTTTTTACCATTACAATCTGCAGAACAATTTTTTAAATAACACGGAAAAAACATTTGATGCAAACTTGAAATTAATTATGCAAGCATCCAGATAACCTTTTGTAAGGCATTTTCAACATAGGTCAAGTTCCACTATAACTATACACAATATTACACCAACCTTACAACTTATGTACAATTGATTAAGAACATACATCACATACATGTGCAAAATAACTGATTCTAACGTTTTCAAGGAATACTTTGTATTGTGGATCTTTACAAAACTTTATTGCACATGGTTAATATAAATTTTGTATGGGAATTTTATCTGTTGTTTTATCATAAACATACATCATCAAAATTCCACAAAAACATATTATGTTGTATTATCTCTAAATATACAACATGCAGTATTATGTGAATGGCATCACGAACATTGTAGAATACCTCAAAATAGTTTATCGTCTTAAAAATCATGAAATTTGATCATCTGTTATGCAATTTAATATCTTGCAGATTCCGAGATTCTAAATTCCTAATAATTACTCACTGCATGACATTAAGGTCACCAGTTTTTCTGCTTATTGGGTTTAAATGTCTAAGCAAACTTTTGACCTATTTACAAAACCAAACAACATGTGAGAAAACTACTCAGTATAGTCCTTGATGAGTAATTCCGATTATTCATTTGGTTAAAATATTCTGAACTGAGCATAATTGAAATTGTGACTAATAAAGATGTACAATGTAACAATATCTTGGGTTCTATATACATAACATGTTTACTTCATAAACATAATGTGGCATAAACACTCTTTAAACATATCTGCTTGACGTGATATATAATCATCATCATCATCATCATAACCATCAATATCACTCATAACACTATCATCATCATCATCATAACCATCAATATCACTCATAACACTATCATCATCATCATCATAACCATCAATATCACTCATAACACTATCATCATCATCATCATAACCATCAATATCACTCATAACACTATCATCATCATCATCATAACCATCAATATCACTCATAACACTATCATCATCATCATCATAACCATCAATATCACTCATAACACTATCATCATCATGCAGTTATATGGGACAATTTTGATACAGGACAATTTTGATACAGGACAATTTTGATACAGGACAATTTTGACTACACTACTAGCAACTTGACCAAGCTTTACTAATAATTTAAGAAAACTACACTAAAACAATTTCTTTGATTATTTTAGAGATTTTCAGCATTCCTTTGATAAACTGCAGATAAGCCATCGGGCTGGGGGCTTATCCATACCTCTTCAACCATGACTCACAGATATATTTACCAAAGGTAAATAAGACACCTATCAGAAAATAACATCTTAAGTTTCTATTTTTAACCAGCATAACAATCAGCTGTCTGATGATATACTCTGCCAGTTATTTCTGCCCTCAGGTATAGGCAGTCTCAAAGGGAGGCTGTTAAATCAATCAGAAGATTCCCGGGCAGAAGGAATAATTACCAAAACAAACACCTTGCACACCATTGATCAGTATATTGCGAATGTTTTCTGACATTTATACCTGCAAAATGCAATTTCCTGCGTCTTACATTTGTATTACTTTTTGTTAATGTAATGTTCGTTTGAACAATTGCATTCAGTTGCAAGGCTTAAAGATACTGAACTCCAGATGGGCATAAAAATGTGTGTTTTTGTGTAGTTATGCCAAAACAGTAAAAACATGGATATAAACATCACTATTTGTATAGAACACGATCAAATACTGTTCTAAACTGTATATATTTCATTGAAAAATAGTTATGCCAAAACAGTAAAAACATGGATATAAACATCACTATTTGTATAGAACAAGATCAAATGCTGTTCTAAACTGTATATTTCATCGAAAAATAGAAGTTGAATAAGCTCACACTTTCCTTGAACCCGATATTCCCGATTTAAAATTACCGCAGCTTTCCCCAATACAAGCACCTGATTCAAGTGTGCTCATGCGTGACTCGACAAAACAGTCACGTAATTATCTTAAATATAAACAGTGCTATTTTTTAATTACTTGATGGGTTATAGAGTCTGCAGACGCTTTAGTTTGAAGGACGATAAAAAGGAGGAAAACTACATAAAATCATTGTTTTTTCAGGTAAATAAAAACACACGTGTATAATTGTTTAACATGTTCTATACGATTATGTTAGAAAATCGTGTATTTGTGACAATTTCAATTCGTTTTTATGATTAGACCATCTGGAGTTCAGTCCCTTTAAGTATTCATATGACAATCCATTTGTTGGAAAATGTTTTTTTCATAAACACCCTTTTATATGCAATCCAGTTTCAATTTCACTTTGATTTTGAGAAATCTGCAAAAATAAGGCTAATATAAGGATATAGAGAATAGATGCTTCCACAAATGTCAATTATATTCAATTAATCTGCAATATTATCCAATCATCGCACTTGAACATCACGTATTTAGCGGTTAAATTATTTCATACAAAAGAGCACATGCATATTGTTTGTGATATTCAAATAAGCATGTGGTAATATTTGTGATATTAGATGAATGGAAATTAATCCTTTAACAATAGCTGGGAAGGAGTTTAAACTATTCATGTCAAAATCCGGATCGGTCTATACTAGGTTATTGTTGAACAAGTATTTGTCACAGGATGTGACTGCAGTCCCCTACTGGTGGCTTGTTACAGGAAAAAGGACAGACAGACAGACAGACAGACAGACAGACCGTCCAACTGACAACTGCAAAACAATAAGCCGACTTTTCTTTGAAGGGGGGGGGGGGCATATTTTTTTGTGCATTATCATGAGTTCAGATAAACATATTAATTTACATGTATAAAGTATTGATTGTCATGAGGAAGGAAAAATAAAAGAGTAAAAATTCAATAATGCACAGAATGAAACACGCACTTCCAAATATCTATTACAGGTAGATCTATAGAACAAAATTAAGGAAAAAAATATATACACCCATAGATATCATCTCATGACTGTGAACAGTTCCGCCAAGCAATTTTAAAATCCATCCAGTATTGACTGGACACAAAAAACAGACCACATTTTTTACTTTTGACTTCTAAGTGTGACCTTGGAGGTACAGACCTAGATCTTGCGCGTGACACATCATCTCATGATGGTGAACGTTTCTGCCAGGTAATTTCAAAATCCATCCAGAAATGACTGAGTTATAGAACAGACACGAAATGGGGCGGACGGACGGAATGACAGACAGAAGGACATGCAGAAACCTTAAGTCCCCAACCGATTTCACAGGTAGGGGACTAATAAAGATAAGTTTATTTAGCAAGGCTTAGAAAACCTGAAATGCCAGGCCTTGGTAGGTATAATTTTTATAAGGGGAAGTAACCACAATCAATTCATGAATGAGGTATTACAAGAGTTGTCTGACACGTCAAAATAACATTTGTAACCAAATGAAAAAAAATGTTGAAAAAATGTTAACAATTGCAACGTGCTAATGTCATTGCAATATAATTCTATTCATAAGACACACATAATGTTACATTCTCATCAAAAAGAAATTCAAACAATAATAAACAAACCTGATGCTGTCATCTAAATTTAAATTGTTACATATAATAATAATGTATGTATATTTCAGTTTACAAATGAACAAATAAATAGACTCGTTCACAGACTTCTGTATTTTTATAAATGTAGTTAAAAGCCATAACTGCAAAAACTAAAGCAGCAGGACCTATTTACTCAAATATTCTATAAAGAAAACTTTTTTTTTTTAAGTGCAGACTCTAACTTAGCTTAAATCTACAACCTCCAAACCAAATGTCTGGCACCCTAAACACTAGGCTAGGTTGACTTATACACACTCATGTGTATTTTTAACACTTTTAATGAAAATGAAACAAGAATTAAAAAAAATATCCATAAAATCAACAGAAGTCTTCCTCATATTCAATCATTTTGCATTGCAATTGTAATATTAAACATTTACTTTCTGATTATTCAATAACACATTATTTTCAAAATATTTCTGTGTCAGAAGCATAATAAACGCATCTGTATTAAACAATTACCTGGTATTCTATTTATCCCATCATTTTCTGTCTATTTTGAAAATAAATGATAGAAAATTGCTAAATAACAGGGAAAAACATCTAATGACGTCACGAAAAAAACAACATGACATCATTATAATGCTGGTGTTTGCTGTATTCAACAAGGTGGAATACCAGTCTTCACGAAACTCCGTCGGACCTACGGACCTGACAGACTAAATTTGTCAAGGTCCGAAAGAAATTTCAAGTTCGTCGACCCAAAATGTCAGACTAAAATATTTTCTATCAAATCGAAAGTTAAACAGCTAACGATCATATTAACATATATGTTTTAATTCAACGGAATTACATGATGCGTATTTCGATTGCAATTTAAAAACACCGTTGACCTCGTATCAATACAGTAAGAACGCCATATGATTTAGTGTTAGATTACAGGATGCAACTATTTCCGTTTGCGTATGCATGTTAATCAAAGACGAAGAACGCATACACTGCAATTAAAACACTCCCCTACTGCACCAGTGTATCAATTATCCATATATTCTAGACGCAGGAGGAGTCAGTTTTACTACAGCTAAACCAGTCGGCCAATGAGAACACGAAATTTTCCAATAGGCAAATGAGCGTCATCGATAGAAAGTTTATCACGCCCTCAGTAAAGGGGCAAGTGATTTGTTACACCATCCCGTTAAGTAAGCGTTTTGTGATGTGCGTGTTTTAAACTCCCACGTATTTAATAAATTGATTACTACAAATTAAAAGAAGGCAATATAATTATTTCTTGTGCGAAAAGAACATTAGTCTAATTATGAGAATTAATATGAAGTTGTGGAACTTGACAAGTTGCGTACTAGCTAGTGTTCACTAATAAAAGTATTATTCCAAATCATCTATGTACACTTACTATATGCAACAACTTTGGCTGAGGCAACATTTAAAAGTTAACAAGAGTATTGGCAGTACAGTTGTCGAACATGAAAGTGAAAGTAAATAAATTCCAATTCATCAAAAATGTTTTTTTTTTTTTTTTAATGAATACAGTCCTTTTAAATTGTTTCATTACCGGTAATCAATAAACATTCAGATTTTCGACACAGAGCATTGTATTTGTAGTTTTGTTATTAAAAGAGTGGGTGGGGTGAAGATTACTTGGACACTAGCTTTTGCTATTAATGTTGATTTATTTCCCTTACCTTTTTTAACCACTAGAAACTACATTTTGTTTTTGGATTATTAAAATATTACATTGTATAAAATATGTAAAAATATATACAAGACACTATATAAAAATAATAATAGGATTTTAAATAGAAACTGTATAAAGTGAATAGATCTACATATGTTTTAATTAGACTTAAATTAAAACATATTTTATAAATTTAACTGTGTGAAATATAACAAGTTAGTAAGATTATCAGAGACTGAATATGAGTGGTAAATATTGCATACACATAACTGTAAATTATTTTGATTTAACATGTACACAATTAATTGCAAATAAAATGCAATTTTTATAAATGATGTAAACCAGTAAAAACATTTCAATAATTCCGAATAGTGTTTGATTGTGTTTGGTCTGACAAATGTGCAGCAGGTCCAACAGATTTTTCTTGTCAGTCAGACCAAATGTTTATCCCACAGGGTGTTATTTTGTCAATGCAGGTGTGATGATGGGATAAATAGAGGATACTAGGTCAGTGTAAATTTTGTTTCTTTTTGGAATCTGTGGCAAGAAAATAGAAACTGTTAATTCATGGGATCAAAAATATTTGATTATCTGTGAACATGTAGCTTTAAAGCTGCACTGAAAATTAAAGATCACAAATAACTGAATTAAGGTAGCCATCAAACGCGATAAAAAAATCGAGAGATCACAGTAAAATATTTGTTTTATTTGTCAAAGTGTAGCTTTAAAGCTTCCTTAAAAATAGCTGAGATATCAAATAACTTATTTACCCATTAATGTGTAACTTTAAAGCTGCATTAAAAATTAAAAGATCACCAAACAACTGTGTCATCTGTGGAAATATACCTTTTAAGCTGCATTTTAAATGAAAATACCAGAAATATATGTTTTTTATCATATGCTCTACCTTGTTTTCCGTGTAATTCAGCCATTACGAATATTTTTATCTTAAACATGTATGATATAACATTTTGAGCATTTTAATTGGCTACATATTCTTTGATTGACCAATCGCATGAGGTTATTTTAGTGAAATGACATCGTTAACACGAAATGACATCACTTCAGTACACAACTTCGAGGATTTAGCAACTTATTTGGGTAAAATTAGAAGGGTCATTGCGCTTAAAAGCATGTGATTAAATAAATAATCATTATCATTTAATACCATATATATTATTAAACTTGTCCAGGAAATTTGTTAGTAAACTCGCCAACGGCTTGCTTACTAACAAAATTCCTGAACTCGTTCAATAAAATATGGTATGAAATGACAACGAATGCCAGATCCTATGTATCTTTGGAGTTCCTTTAAAAAATCTCAAATGTTGCGTGTCGTGGGAAAACTGGTCTTAATGCATGTGCGTTTAGTGTCGTCCCGGATCAGCCTGTGCAGTCCGCACAGGCTGATCCTGGACGGCACTTTCCGCCTAAAGTGGATTTATGGTTAGAAGAGACTTCCTTGAAACAGAAAATACCATAAAAGCGGAAAGTGCCGTCCCAGATTAGTCTGTGCGGACTGCACAGGCTAATCCGGGACAACACTTTACGCACATGCATTAAGTCCAGTTTTCCCACGATGCTCCTCAAATAAACAATTTATCTGTGGTAATGTATCTTTATAGATACATTAAACATTACCACTTATAACTGATTTACATGTGAATGTATAGCTTTTAAAGCTTCATTTAAATTTTCAAGATCACAAAAAACTGTGTCATCTGTGGAAGCATAGCTTTAAAGCTGCATTAAAATCAAGGAATCACATGTAATTGATTTATCTCAGAGAAGTATAGCTTTAAGGCCCATTAATAATAAATAGATCTCAAATATTTGCTTTATCTGTGGAAATGTAGCTTTAAAGCTGCATTAAATATTAAGTGATCACAAATAGTTGCCTTATCTGAATGTTCACACTGCTTTATCAGTCAAACTAACTCATAAATCAGCTTGAACTATCCTGGAGGGCTCATTTGAGGACACCATAATATGAAATGTAAACAAACCAAGATATCCAGACAAAGTCTGTTTTATTTCCTGATATGTGTGCTACAAAATTTCATTCAAGATTTAAAATACTAAAATAGAAATTTTTCACATTACACCAATCTAATATTTATAGCTGATCTACAGGGGATACTTACGTAACTTTTATTTTTATGGTTCCATACTTTTATTTAAAATTTAAAGTTTTCTTGCAATATTTGTCATTGATCATAAAAGTATGATTTCCCCTCCATTTTTTTCCTTTCAATACAAATTGAATTATTATAGTTATAATAATAATAAAATAATTATAGTTTATGTTTGTAAAAAATTTTTTACACGGCTGAGTAATTATTAAAACCAATTTGAGGCATGTCGTGAGAAATTACCGGGCTTAATGCATGTGTGTAAAGTGTCGTCTCAGATCAACCTGTACAGTCCGCACAGGCTGATCCAGGATGACACTTATTGCTTTTATAGTATTTTCTGTTTCAATGACGTCTCTTCTAAACACAAATCCACTGTTGGCAAAAAGTGTCGTCCCAGATTAGCCTGTGCAGACTGCACAGCTGATCCAGGATGACACTACGCACGTGCATTAAGCCCGGTTTTCCCACGACACGACACATTTTATGGTCTTTGTAACCATATGCAGAGGTAAAGCCAGGTGAGACTGACCGAGTACTGGTGATGTACACCATAAATACTTGTACAAACTGGCTTGTACAAACTTGGCTATCCAAGCATTAAAATATTGTATAACCATTTGTCATTAGCATGGAACAGTTGCCTAATAATTTATTACACATTTAAATATCCACTCTTAATCAATTTAGGGAGTGTGGGGAGTGGAAATGTCATTTTAACTAAATCGAGATGTTGATTTTGCATCCTACACATTATTTTCACAATAATTCATTTAAACTATAAAAGAAATAAAAGCAAGTCTTGTGGTTTTTTATTTTCATCCTGTTTTAATGTAGGTGATACTCAGTACACTAACTGATACATCACACTTTGCGGTACAACCATCCCACCAAATAGTCGAATGAAATATTGCCAAATCATGATTTTTCGATTTTAGAAATTATTATTTTCAAAAAGAAAAACATGATGTAGCACTCTGCATTTTTAAGTAATGATTCATGATTTTTTTTTATTTTGCTAAACAAAAAATGGTGAAAAAAAAACAAAAAATTAATGTAAAGCAATGTGCTTTTTTTGTATATAAATAATGAACAATGCAATATATGTTGACATCTGCAATATACCATTTTAAACTGATGAAAACAAGTTTTCAGGATATGTGATTCAATTCATTTGAGTAGAAACAATACACGCATTGATGATTATCTTCAAGAACAAATCTATATCAATACAAACAGAAGCTTTCGATACAAAGTTCCTCTTATCTTGAAGAAATGGGCCTATATTCAACCCAAAAACCTATGTAGCTATAATATAGTGCGCATAGCTCATGTATTTGTCTATAAGTTTTTCCAATTCATTGTCTTGCACATCTATAATCACCCATGTTATTTTAATTTATGAAAAACACACTTCAAAGTCCCCTCTGTTTTTTGTGAACGACTGTTTTTCAAACATTTTATTTGCCGCTGCGATGAGCACCAGACAAAACGTAAGTGCACATAAAATAAAAACGATATCAAAACAAACATGGAAACTCGTAATCACGGAGACACCGCTAATAAACCATAACGGGCTAAAGAAGGAAGGTCAACATACCTGTCTTGGCTATAACATTCTGCTTGTCGACCGCGGCCGAAAACTTCCGACGTGCATTATCCGAGATCAATAATCCCTCAGCAATGTTTTCCATTGAATTCCGAGACATTCTGATGTACTTTTTGTGTGTGAATAGCGTTAATTTGCAGAGCTGACACAATGGCATAAATATTCCATGTTTTTCTTGTTAATATCTTATGGTCAACTTTCCAACTCACTTGTAAGTCTTTCCTTCAGAAAATCCCCAAACACAAATATAAATGTCTTTCACTAAGATGGAATTCATCAATATCCTCAGTTTTTTATTTTTTTATCCTTTGTTGCTCTTTTTATGTCACTTATGTCACTTTTTGTTATTATTTTTCTTCACGATAATTAATCTTTGAACAACCACCATTCAAGTTATTAGTACAGCTGTAAAATGCGAACATTAAATTCAGTGAATCATGAAGTAGTATATCAGTATAAATCATTGATTCAAACAGAAACTGTTCTATTAAATCATTGATTCAAACAGAAACTGTTCTATATCAGTATAAATCATTGATTCAAACAGAAACTGTTCTATATCAGTATAAATCATTGATTCAAACAGAAACTGTTCTGTATCAGTATAAATCATTGATTCAAACAGAAACTGTTCTATATCAGTATAAATCATTGATTCAAACAGAAACTGTTCTATATCAGTATAAATCATTGATTCAAACAGAAACTGTTCTATATCAGTATAAATCATTGATTCAAACAGAAACTGTTCTATATCAGCATAAATCATTGATTGAAACAGAAACTGTTCTATATCAGTATAAATCATTGACTGAAACAGAAACTGTTGCACAATGACCTCCTGGGGTTAAACATTCCTCAAAAGCTAAACATTTCAACATTTCTGTTATAAAACAAGGCCTATACTTCACCAATATGCCATTTTGCAAGTTTTTAACATGAAAATTTAACAAACATAATTTAAATTAATTTATGGTTTTGCTGCTTTTCTTAAATGAAATGCTTTATTTTGCCAATATTTTTGTCTTCTTTGAAATTAAGTTACAATTATGAATGCATTAAACAGAATGTTCTTTACAACGGTATCAATTTACCTGTTTAACCCACCCGTTTAGAAAAGCACAATACATGTAGATAATCTTTATCTATATCTTTATGAGTCACTTCATAATTATGGCCATAAAAAAATCTACAAAATCTTTACAGTAGCTGTAATTAAAAACAAGCTTCAAAAATGTCATTTCATTTGAACAAAAATATCAACTACATTCATTATTACATGACATATCATCAATCTCATACTTAATACTAGTAGACTGTTGTAATTACAACATGAAAACCATTTAATTCAAAACTTAAGAAAGCATAAACCAAGGCCCACAAAAACATTACCTCCTTGGCAGAACGTAAAAAGTCACGATGATGAATTGAAATGTGTTGTGTTTAATTCTTTTAATATTTAATTGTTTTATAATATGTGGCTTGATTATCAATTTTGAACATGCAGAATGTATCAAGTCATTCTATTAGCCATCTGCTGTTCAAAATTATTCAGTAGAAAATTGTAATTGCTCAATATAGCTAGTATTTACCAGTTCTAATTCATCAGAACTTTACAACAACCACCATTATCATTTAATTTAAAAATAATGTTCGATTTAGTGTTGTTGATCGGCTTATAAACAACGATTTGGGTTCTGAGGCATACGAATTAAACCATACCGCATCATAATGACAAATTGGTGTTTATTAGATGATAAACAAAAATAATGCGAAAATTATTTCGATTCTATCATGACCTGACAACATTTTCTGCAATACAATGCAAACTATATTTTACAGCTTTGGAACTATTTTTTTCGGGTTGTTAAGTGTAGGTTAACAATGGTGAATTTGTTCTTTGTCTATAGAAAACTCTACGCATGTCATGTTAAATTTATCATATTTGCTTTTCACCTTGTTTTCGCACCGGATTCTAGTAGACTTTTAAAACTTTTATGTTTATTAATGTATTAAAAACATTTTTTGTTCCAAAAATCAATATTTTTTTAATAATAGTTTAAGACTGTTTTCTATAGTTCCATTAGTACAAGAGCTGTCTGAGGACAGCGTGCTCAACTTTTCTTGTACTTAATCAGAGTGACTGGAATTTTTTTTTTCTAAAACAGACTGTATGGATAGTAGCAGCCAATTAAACAAAGTTAATTTCATTGTTGAGTTAGTGAAAGGAAAGCATTTTTCTAACTTTCAAACAGTGACCTTTGCCCCACCCACCCCATATGCAATCTCATGCGATGTCTAGCTACATGGTATCTATAAAATATTATTATTTCATTGTTATAAACATTTCAATTTGTTGTCGAGTAATCGAGCAGAAACTGTTTTTTCTATTTTTATTAACAGTGACCTTGACCTTGACCCCACCCACCCCATCCCAAATGCAATCCGAAGTACAGTAGTACTGTAGGCTATCTATGTATGAAGATTCATTCTCGAATTAGAGAGTGGAAATCAAAAGATGCTCCCACCACCCCACCCACGGGAATGTAAAAATTCTAAGTGTTAAAAGGCCCATAATTTTAACAAATTTCAAACTAGAGTTATCAAAATTGGACTATGGGTTAATTTTTAGTATAGGGAATAAGTGTTTTAAGTTTGAATGAATTCTCTCAAGCCATTCCTGAGAAACTAGCTTACCGAAAAAAATTAACTTATCCAAATAGCTTATATGTAACATTTTTAAGTGTAAAAAAGGCCCATAATTTTGACAAATTTCAAACTAGAGTTATCAAAATTGGCCAATGGGTTTACTTTAATACAGGGAATAAGAGTTTTGAGTTTGAATGAAATCCCTCAAGCCATTCCAAACTAGAGTTACCAAAATTGGCCTATGGGTTCATTTTAATATAGGGAATAAGTTTGAATGAAATCCCTCAAGCTATTCCTGAGAAACTAGCTTACCGTAAAACTTTAACCTACCTAAATAGCATATATGTAACTTTTCTAAGTGTAAAAAGGCCCATAATTCTGACAATGTTTGAACTCGAGTTACCAAACTTGGCCTACAGGTTAATAGGGCGAATAAATGCTTCAAGTTTGAATCAAATACCTCTAGCCATTCCTGAGAAACTAGCTTACTGTAAAACTTTAACTTAGAGCGGATGCCCACACCAACGCCGATGCTCACGCCAACGCCGGGGCGAGTAGAATAGCTTGCCTTTTCTTCGAAAAGTCGAGCTAAAAATCAATCACTGATCCATTTACATTGTTTATAAACTGTGTCTAGTAAATTAACAACTTCTAAGAAATCCTTCAACCTTCATTAAAAATGAAACTATTTATTCCACAAAACATATACTCACAAATTAAATATCACCTCCACATAAACGAAAATTATATTATTAATTCACAGTCCATCCAGGATCACAGATTTTAAGCAAATGTTAAGAGTTTTAATTATATGCAACCAAACATTTGCGAAAAAAAAAGAATTACCACAAATCCTGTTCAAATGTATATAAATAGAAAACCACAGTCAATTCATATCCGTAACACAATCAAAATTCCACAGTTAACTCAGTGATTGGTACAATTACGATTTTCTGCTTACAACTTTAAAGGCAAAGGCAACTGTCTACTGAATCATTGACAGTCTAGGTGTATTGTTTGTCTTACAAAATCTGAGCCAAATCAACCTGCATCCTGAACACCTCAGACAGAATAGCCAAAATAACCTCTGTGGAGATCAGACAATCATCACATTAGTACTGATCAATCAGTAGATCGGGGGGGGGGGGGGGGGGGGGGCTGATATTGGATGATTGTGTTCCACATAGTCCCATTAGTTTCATCAGTTAATCATGCATTTTCTGGTCCAGAAATCTATATATGAGGCATGTCGTTGGAAAACCAGGCTTAATGCATGTGCATAAATTGTTGTCCCGGATCAGCCTGTGCAGTCTGCAAAGGCTGATCTGGGACAACACTTTCTGCCTTTATGGTATTGTCTGTTTCAAAAACATCAGGCTAATCCGGGAAGACACTTTACGCACGTGTATTAAGCCCAGGTTTCCTGCGACACACCTCATATATTGAAGCATGTGTTAATTAGTAATGTAAATAAGAAGAACACGTGTTTATAAGCGTTAAGAGCAAAGCAATGTGACTTTACAGTAGCCCACACAAATGATGTATTATCCATACATTCTGTTGTTTTCATTTCAAATTTAACTGAAATAAAATGTAGTTACATTTTAATATCTTTAATTTTCTAGAAAAAATATCTGTATATATTTTTTATTGTAACATAGTTTACTGTAATTATATAAATTTTTATTTGATATAAAAATGAACACTGAAGAAAACACAATTATATTACCCGGTAATTTTTATTTGATATAAAAATGAACACTTAAGAAAACATAATTATATTAATTTTTATTTGACATAAAAATTAACACTAAAGAAAACACTATGTTTAAATGTCACTTTAAACAAGGCTTTGATAGTATTGCAAGCAATACAGGAGCAATACCGGTGAAAACCCCTACTAATTAAACATTGTGCAATACCGTCAAATCGCCCTTTATCTATAGATGTACAAAGTTTCATATTCAACTCCCATTTGTCACTGCAGTATTAAGTTGTTGTTTTTTCTATTTTAGTTACATTGACCAGACATTTGAGTTACTTTTTGAGTTATTGCAGTACTAAACTGACAGAGGGCAATCATATAGTCCATTCTGTGTACCAAGTTTCATGATCATATGTTATGTTCTTTCGAATTACTACAGTATTAAGTTTATTTCTATTTTAAGTAACAGTCATGTGACCTTTGAACTCTGGTGAAAACTAAAGAGTCGTGTACAATCCTCACCTTGCTCTTTCTATGTATACAAAGTTTCATCAACGTATCTTCAGTACTTTTTGATCGCAGGATCCAGGTTTTGGGAACAGAACAGACAGACAGAGTGAGACCGACTGACGAACAGACAGACAGATGCACACAGATGGAGGGCAAACCCATAGTCCAATCTGTGTACCAAGTTTCATGAAGTTTCATGATCATATCTTATGCACTTTTCAAAATATTACAGTATTAAGTTTATTTCTATTTTTAGTAACAGTCACATGACCTTTGACCTATGGTGAAAAATAAAAGGTCATGCATAATTCTCACATTGCTGTTGCTATGTAAACAAAGTTTCATCAAAGTGTCTTCAGTACTTTCCAAGTTATCACAGGATCCAGGTTTTGGGGACGGACGGACAGACAGACATACGGACGAACAGACAGAACGACACACAGACAGATGGCAAACCTATAGTTCAATCTCTGTACCAAGTTTCATGGTCATATCTTATGTCCATTTCGAATTATTACAGTATTTAGTTTATTTCTAGTTTATTTCTATTTTTGGTAACAGTCACATGACCTTTGACCTCTGGTGAAAAAAAAAGGTCGTGCATAATCCTCACATTGCCGTTTATATGTATACCCAGTTTCATCGAAATAAGTTCAGTACTTTTTAAGTTATTGCAAGAACCAGGTTTTGGGGACGGACAGACAGACGGATGGACATACATACAGACTAACATATAGAGAGACACACAGACAGACACTTATAGTTCAATCTTTGTACCAAGTTTCATGGTCATATCTTGGTCATGTACTTTTCGAATTATAACAGTATCGAGTTTATTTCTATTTTTAGTAACCTTTGACCTCTGGTGAAAAATAAAGGTCCTGCATAATCCTCACATTGCTGTTTATATGTAAAACAAGTTTCATCGAAATATCTTCAGTACTTTTTGAGTTATCGCAGGATCCAGTTTGTTTTGGTTTATTTATATTTTTAGTAACAGTCACGTCACCTTTGACCTCTGGTAAAAAATAAAAGGTCGTGCATAATACTCATATTGCCGTTTATATGTATACCAAGTTTCATCAAAGTATCTTCAGTACTTTTTGAGTTATCGCAGGAACAATATTTTGCGGACGGACGGACTGACGTTATTTCTATTTTTAGTAACAATCACGTGACCTTTGACCTCTGATAAAAAATAAAAGGTTGTGCCTAATGCTCACATTGCCGTTTATATGTATACCAAGTTTCATCAAAGTATCTTCAGTACTTTTTGAGTTATCGCAGGAACAATATTTTGTGGACAGACGGACTGACGGACGCACGGATGGACGGTAAACCTATAGTCCCCTCCGGTGAAACACCGGTAGGGGACTAAAAATCTGAAAATGACGTAAAATACAAAATAATGTAATAAAATGTCATATGATGTAATATTCTTGGTATAGGGCCACATTGTAAAAATATATGATATTTAGGTAGTTCCATAACATATTCATGAATTCTGCTATAAGGGTTTCATTCCATTGCATCTGCATTGGAAAAGAAATGGATTTCACTATTACATACTTGCACTGAACTTGTACTAACATATCACCCTAGCATGACATCATAATATTCACATTTACAGTAAAACACCAAACTGCAATGAACAAGATGCACTAGATAATGAATTATTCAGTGTGGTAACCTTTTTATCTTGTCATCGCAGGCAACCACATTAACTGCCCCCCAGCCAGACGATAAAAGGACATCGAAGGGGAACAAAAACACCAGTACTATGACACCATAATAGATGTGATAAAAGCAAGCCTGCCTTTTCATTTGCACAATTAAAGTGACTTTGCCACTAATAGTAGCCGACAACAACCCACGAGTATATACTTATGTTGTGCATATACTTTAAGTTTCATTATAAATTTCAATGTGAAGACAATTTGTAGCACACACAAACATTGTCTGGTAACTTAAATAAATGTTAGATTCCATTTGTATTCAATTTTTCATTATTCCTAAACCATGCATATAATTATAATCCTTCAATTTCTTTATGCATGTGTAAGCATCCTTATTGACTGTTTATTTTGATAATGTTTCGTTATTTGTAACAGAAACAAACACAACAACAACAACATGTTAACATCAGCTAACTCATCTCAGTGCAAAGCCCCTCTATAACAGTGCCCCTATTGACCAGCTTTGAACAACAACAGTGCAAAGCCCCTCTATAACAGTGCCCCTATTGACCAGCTTTGAACAACAACAGTGCAAAGCCCCTCTATAACAGTGCCCCTATTGACCAGCTTTGAACAACAACAGTGCAAAGCCCCTCTATAACAGTGCCCCTATTGACCAGCTTTGAACAACAACAGTGCAAAGCCCCTCTATAACAGTGCCCCTATTGACCAGCTTTGAACAACAACAGTGCAAAGCCCCTCTATAACAGTGCCCCTATTGACCAGCTTTGAACAACAACAGTGCAAAGCCCCTCTATAACAGTGCCCCTATTGACCAGCTTTGAACAACAACAGTGCAAAGCCCCTCTATAACAGTGCCCCTATTGACCAGCTTTGAACAACAACAGTGCAAAGCCCCTCTATAACAGTGCCCCTATTGACCAGCTATGAACAACAACAGTGCAAAGCCCCTCTATAACAGTGCCCCTATTGACCAGCTTTGAACAACAACAGTGCAAAGCCCCTCTATAACAGTGCCCCTATTGACCAGCTTTGAACAACAACAGTGCAAAGCCCCTCTATAACAGTGCCCCTATTGACCAGCTTTGAACAACAACAACTAGCAGGGGTGTAGCTTGGATTCAAAAAATGTATAGGCATAATAGGTGGAACTGACAAAATGACGCTGTAAGCGATAATTTTGGCCATGAGTGTTGATACTCATATGTTGCTACAAACAAATAACTTCAGCTAAACCCCGATTCTATAAAATAATTGTAAAATAAGCACTGTTTCATGAAATTTATTTCATATTGACATAATCGAATCGTTAAACAATAAAGTATCAACACAGCCAAAAAAGATCCCCTAACCCCATGTCCCCTCTTGTTTTTATTGCATTTTTGGCATATTTAAATTTTTCAACTTTGGAAAAAATGTATAGGCACATGCCTATAGTGCCTAAAAGAAGCTATGCCCCTGACTAGCTTCACTTCCTTATTGCCATTCACAAAGGACTCCCTGACACCTTCAATGCATTACAAATGTTTATTTCTTGCTTACAGAAATGTAAGCCATACAGTAGCAGCAACCCACCATGGACACATGCAGGCAATAACAACTCCATGAAGAAGTTTATCACATGGAAGAAATAACAGACATTTTCCAGGCCCAGGATTTTACACACAGCATAAGAGCATGGATGTGCACAACAATGGCTCTGGAGCGCCCAGGATAAATATTTAGCAGCTTGCTCTTATAAAAAACTGTTTGGCATCACCTTTTTATAAACACTGAGGAAAGCCAGCTGCAGTTTACGAACATATCTCCAAACTGTTTTCAGGGTCTTGATTCCCGAAAAAAAAACAAGAAAGCTAAGAAAAAACATGAGTGACGCAAAAGAAAATTTCAAGCAACTGCAAAGAACCATTAACCTTAAAGCGCCTCATTGTTAATGCTATGTAGAACATTCAGAAATTACATTATAAATAAAAAATTGCCGTTTTTCAAACAGGCATATAAAAAGTAGGCTTTTTATAAAATATTTATTGCTATAAATATATGGAGAAAATTTCACAGTTAAAAAAATAGCTTATTTTATTTTATATATATTTTTTTGCTTTTGGGCCATATAAATATCACAATTCATGCTTAACAGAAATCATTCGTGGAAACCACCATTGATTATTACACTAAAACACAGGCAAATTGCATATGAATTTGATCAAATCAACAAGATAATGTTGAAAAAGGGGTTTCCTGTAATAAAATCTCAAAATATCTGATAAAAATATCTTCGGAAATCTCTGTTGAAAGAAAACACAGTCATAAAATGATCAATCATACAGTGTTAAACTTGGATAAAATTTAATTTAATCACATTTAATCACAACACTAACCAATAATTTAAAACACTTAACCTTTTTGTTCTCTAACAAATTATTTTAACAGTGCAGACAATTCTACAATAATTTCACTATTTCAATACAAACAAACTGTATACTACTTTAAGTTGCCTAGAAAAGAGCTGAAGAAAATTAAGACTAGGAAAAAATACATAGCAACTATTTGAACCAGCGGGAATTTCAGCAGACATTATTTTGAAGACCAGTTGAAACATGTTGCTTTCATTTGTTTCACAAAGTGCATTAATTAAATGAAGTCTGGTGATAAGCAAACAGGAGGAAAATTATATGTTTTAATCTTGGTTCAATCAAGCACCTGTGCAATCTTATCAAAATGACAAACAGTAAATAGAAGGGAGTCTTATTTGCAGTGAATCACTGAAAAACAGTTATCAAATTTCACAATAACCCTGTCTAAAATGGTTTCAAATGGTGTATTCCCCTGCTGGGCTGTCTGATAATAACTTTAAGCTTTAAGTTTCAAAAGAACTACAACAAAAGCTGACAAAAGCCATCAGTGACATCTTAAACAAATGCATGCTGTCTCAGAGGTTTACATATCAGGAGATGTGATCTAGAGATGTCAGACAGCAATTTTTTTTCAATGCTTTGGTAATAGGTCGGGCACCCATCAAATTGGGAATTTCGGGTCATGAAATCGTGCTTATTGGGAAACATTTCAGAAATATTTTAAGCTTAGTGAATAAATTTGTATTTTCAGATTTGGGATATTTTTTTTACTTAATCTAAGGAAAAGTAAACCATATTTGGCATTGGGAATGGGTCCTTGTACCAGACGGTGTTAAATATGGGAAAACAAGAGATGTTTGTAAAACAGTTATGTCTCCTCTAGGTTAAAAGCAATCATTAAAATATAAAGTTTGGTGATGATCCGATGAGAACTGTTGGACATAATTAGGAACTGAAACTGCTAAAAAGGGCAATTTGAGATAAATCAAGGCCCATAACTCTGCAGTTCCTGGGGTGTTTTGGTTGATTATCAAACTTGGGGAAGATATTATAACCTCAAACATTTTCATCAAGTTTCGTGAAGATTAGATGAACACTTTTGGACTTAGAGAGAGGAAACCACTAAAATGGCAAATTTTAGATCATTTAAGAGCCATAACTCCACAATTGCTTGGGCGATTTGGCTGATTATCAAGCTTGGCCAAGATATAATGCCCAAACATATTTTCAGCAAGTTTGGTGAAGATGGCATGAAAACTGTTAGACTTTGAGAGCGGAAACTGTTAAAAAGGCTAATTTGAGATAATTCAAGGGCCACAACTCCACAATTCCTGGATGGATTCGGCTGATTATCGAACTTGGCGAAGATATTATGCCAATAAACATTTTCATAAAGTTTGGTTTAGATCGGATTAAAACTATGAGACTTAGGAGAGCGAAAACTCCTAAAAAGGCCAATTTTCAATACTGCAAGGGCAAGAGGGCGTTACATAATTCAAGGGCCACAACTCCCCAATTCCTGGGGCAATTAAGCTAATTGCCAAACTTGACCTAGATATAATTACAACCATGTTTATGAGGATTGGTGAAAATCTGATGAAAGCTGTTCGACTTAGAGAGCGGAAACAGCTAAACAGGCCAATTTTAGAAAATTCAAGAGCCATAACTCCACCATTACAGAGGCAATTTGGCCTATTATCCAGCTGGACTTAGATATTATGTCCAAAATATTTGCATTAAGTTTGGTGAAGATCGGACGAAAACTGTCACATGTAGACTTACAGAGCAGAAATGGCTAAAAAAACTAATTTTAGATAATTCAAAGGCTATAACTCCACAATTCCTGCAGCGATTTGGCTGATTATTGAACTTGGTTGAGATATTACGCCAATAAACATTTTCATGAAGTCTGGTTAAGATCGGATAAAAACTATTGGACTTAGAGAGCGGAAACCGCTAAAAAGGCCAATTTCAGATAATTCAAGTGCAATAACTCCACAATTCCTGATTTGGCTGATTATCAGATCTGACCTAGATTTATACAATAATATACGGCAGAGCTGGGCCGGGCATCTATAATCGGCCCGCTGCCGATATAACGGCCCGAGGGCCGTTATACGGCTAGGGCCGAGTATAGACGCCCGGCCCAGCTCTGCCGTATATTATCGTTTATAATACATATTATCCTGTCACAAGAAAAGAATCATGTTACTTTCTTTATTACACAAAATGTTAACAAAAACACCAAACAAACTTTCCGTACTTGTATTTAACATTCAACTAATTACGCAATACGTGACGCAACTCTAACGAATGATGTAATTTATAAACAGAAAAACAGTGACGAAACAAACCAGTTTTCGCTGGACTCGCAGTTTTGTTGTGACAATGTTATGTCGTGTTTGCTTTTATTTTTAGTAAAATACATTACTATTAGTTTAATAAATCATTCATGGACGAATTCTGAATGATGAATGTGTCAGTTGGATAAATAATATATTCTGAGACTTTGAATCGAATAAAATCAAACGTTCTGACCAGTCATTGCGATTTCGTAAATCGTGTTTCTGGTCAGAATGGTTAACATGAATTAATATCATGATTGTTACAAATTAAGGCTTATGGATACAAGACAATGGAATTGAAGTGCTTACAGTATTGTTGGATTTTTATTGTTGGAAGCAATGGATTGAAATTGAGGTACAGTAAAAGTTTCCGATCTGTTCAATTTTGTTCAGTGATTCTTTTTCTCAAACTAAAAGATGCATAGGCTATAGATCGTATATATATTTAATCAATTTAACTACAAACTTTCGTTAATATTCAGTATTTGCATTTTCGGATATAACCGTTTAATTTTGACTAAATACGCCATTCGTGGTCGTTGACGTCGCCCGATCGGATTCTCTTCGATTATCGAAAAATCGGCCGCGGCCAATTATAATTATATCGGCTCAGCGGAGCCGCGTAACGGCCCGTAATCAACGTCAAAATGTTACTATTTTTAGTAACACTATGTATTATATTATTATTACAAACATTTTTATGAAGTTTGGTGAAGATCGGATAAAAACTGTTCAACTGTTGAGAGCGGAAACAGCTAACAAGGCCAATTTTAGTCAAAATTCAAGGGCCATAACTCCACAAATCCTTGAGTGATTTGGCTGATTATTTGAGTTAACTTAGATATTATGCCCACAAACATTTTCATTTAGTTTGGTAAAGATCAGATGAAAGCTGTTTAATTAGAGAGCGGAAACGAAGTTGGTCTACCGACCGACAGACCGACTGAACGACAATAGCAAACCAATATACACCGCCATCTTCCATCTTCCAAAAAGTACCAAGTGGACATGAAATGATAAAATGACTCTATGCATATATTAATGATATCAGATATAAAATTAATGTCAACATCTTAATGCCCTGCATTAATTTTATGTGCCGCTAATATAATTTACACACTTTTGTAATGGTTTCATTTATTATTGCTACAATTTTGGTATTGTGGTGTTTTTTCAGGCTATTATTACAGATGTCTACGTGTTTCGTCATATCCTTTAGCAATGGCAGTGTTTTATAGGCTTTTAATTTTTATCTCTATTGTTTTTACCATCACAAAAGTGTTATAGTACCGTTCATTCAATTATAAAGAATACAGCAATGAGAAAATGAACTGTTTGTTTGTTTGTTTGGATTTTTTGCCATATTTAACAGTATTTCAGTCATATAAAGGCGGTCAGTTAACCTACTCACACTTTTCCTGGGCAAGCTTAGCTGATCAAAGCAGTTAACCAGTACTAAGTGCACATACATTATGCCAGTAACTGACAACTGCCCTACTTGAACCAGAGGTAGGGGGAGAATGGCCATAGAAATTATTTCATGACCAATCACCACACAAGTTATGTGGCCGGGCCACGGAGTGAACTCACGAACCCCGGATTGACAGTACTGCACTCTAACAACTGAGCTAGTTGACCCGTACTAAACTTTGTTCTGTGAAATATTTTATAATTAACTAAACTACATCATTTACCATACAATTAAATGATTTGTTAATTAACTATGACCTGCTAAAATTTTACTATGTCTTATATAGCTCAAATATTTGTTTCAAGTTGTCAACTGTTGACTAGTTTATAATGTACAATATGATTGTTGCATATTTCACTTCCGTCAAATTATAACACACATGTTTAACACACCGCCACAAATCAAAACCATAAATTACCGGTACACATTTTCCATGAATTAATCTCCAAATTTCATTGCACAATTGTAAAGAATCACACAAAGTTTAAATTTTAAACATCAAATTGTTTTGGATTTCAACCATTCTTCTACGTGCACACACACTATCACTTTAACAACTTCATGCACGGCCTAAATGACATTATTGGAAGATTTTATCTTAAATAAATGTTTTCCGAATTAGTGAAGGACAGTTTAATGCAAATATAGCATGTTATCTGCGCTTCAATGAACGAAAGTTTTAGGCCCAACGAAACAAAAATGTGTTTCTTGACACAGGTAATTTTTTGGTAAATATTTTTAGTCATATAAATGTGCAAAATTATGCAGATATTATTGCATAATGCATGTTTGTTTGCTTTGATATTTTTGTGTGTGAATTCACTTGAATCAAACGTCTGTTTTACGAAATATTAAATTTTCTACAGCACGTTGTCTATGATACAAGCATTCCCTTTTACCATATCATCGTATCTTCAAGATATAGTGTAATGTCTGTTGTCATTTGTTACTGAAATGTATTTGTTACTGAAATGTAACAAATTGTTGTGCAGAATTTCTGGGCAAAATAAATCCTTATAGTGCTGTTATTAACAATTAAACATGGCTTAAATTTATAAAGTCTGGTTTGAACAATTTGGTAAACAATTTTTCACTACAATTTTTACTTCCAAAGAGCATTACCTAGCATTTAAACTATAAGAATACAAAAAAAAGTGTTGAAAAAAGTCACTTTGTCATCATTTTTAATAATACATTTTATTTTATGCTTTCCAGTAATTTATAGGGAAATATCAGTGAAATAACATTGGTAATTCACTGTTTGAAACACTGAAAATTATCACTCCGGTAATGTTCACTGTTTCACACTGGTTGCTGTGCCACTTGAGAAAATATAAATTTCTATGATACTCGTGAATTAAAATCAATATTCTACCAAAACCAACAGGTATACTCCATTTAATAGTTCTACTTAAAAATATATTAACAGTGCCAAAAATTAAATGTAAAACACTTTTTTTTTGTAAATTCATTTCAATAGCAACAATAAAGAACTATTTTACTGTTTAAAATGAAACTGTAACCCAATATTTTTATTAAGGCCAACAGCTTTTGAGTTTAAACTGTTGACACGCACCTCCATTTTAATGGGGATAAAACTAAGCGGAAATTTACAGTTTTTTAACGGGCGTAAAATCTGTATTCATTTGGCAAACCGATACTAATTGAATAGAAATCCAGTGAATATTTAATAGTATTTGATAAACATTAAATTATTATCGAATTACACAGGTAGTAAGAAAGATTTCAAAAGGTGAATTAAGGAACTATTGAACTTAATGGTGATAAATGATTTTGTGTACATACTGCTATATAAATTGTACTAAATGGAAAGTATTCTCATCAAACTACCACAATAAATATTGTACACATTAACGGAACTGCTGACAAAAATTTGTTATTTCCAGAAATTTTCAATCTCAGGCAAATTTCAACACCATTTGTATGTTATTTTCTATTACAATGACAAGAAAAAAGAATACCAAGTCAGCTTTTGGGGGTTGTTTTTCCGGAAAAATCTAAATTTCCTGCACCCATTCAGCATTAAATTCCAAAAATGTCATTTATTGCTAAAAAAAAAACATAACTCCGCTGATGTCTAAAAAAACTGCACCAAAACACCCAGGTGCACAAGATTACATATTGATTAAAGTTTCATCAGTCTAGCAGCAATACTTTTTGAGTTACGCGCAACACAAGTCCAAAAATGTCATTTTTGCTAAAAAAGGGCCATAACTCCGCTGATGTCGGAAAAACCTGTACCACAATACCCAGGTGCACAAGTTCACATGCTGATTAATATGTTTATAAAGTTTCATCACTCTAGCAGCAATACTTTTTGAGTTACCGTAAAAGCTCTATGTTCGGACATTGTATATGACAGTGGTATTTTAGCAGAATTCTGTTTGCGTTAATCCGGTGACACATCGCACATGTGTTTTTACAACCAGATGAAGGTCATAAAACCTGGTAGATGAATGAGCGGAGGCGGTGGACCGTTACAGAAGCGTTATTGGGTAAAGAGCCATGTGCCATAAATAATGGGTTTGCCCGATTGTGGATACCGGTAGTGATATCGTATATTAAATATGCCAATTAATGCCAATTAATAATTCTCGTATCTACGTTATACAGTACTATGCCCCTACTCAACACGATAAGTGTGACAAACAGGTTCCAGTTTTATCGCACCCTATCACAAGGTGCACGAATGTTTGAAGGTATTAAAGACAATCGTTTAAGATTTTTGGTTCAAGAACAAACAACAAAATAATAATTTGCAACTTTTATTGCATTAATTACAGGTAAATAATATACGGGATGGTAATCTTTGAATTCGGTCGATAAAAATTCAGTCTTGGTGTAATTTTCTGTAAAACAAAATCATACATATGAAATGATTTAAAATTCATTGCAAATATCGCTAAAAATTAATAATACTATACGGCGTGGTATTAAACAAGCACGTGCAATCATGAATCAATACTATCCGTGTATATTCGGCAAAAAACTTTATACACAGGAAAAATCCGAACGTAATTGCAATATTGTCATAGTGTCTATGAATTTTTGGACATCTGTAATTTGGGAATATTTTTGTCTATCCAAATTTTCGGATAAACATAGAGATTTTACGGTACGCGCGACACAAGTCCAACAATGTCATTTTTTTGCTAAAAAAAGGCTGTAACTGCACCAAAATACCCAGGTGCACAAGCCATGATGCCGATGAATATGCTTATAAAGTTTCATCACTCAGTTATACTTTATGAGTTATGCGCGACACAAAAAACCCGACGGACAGACGGACAGACAGACGGACAAGGGCAAATCTATATGCCCCCCTCTAAAGTGGGGGCACAAAAATCTCTATATTGTTGAAAATAAAGCATTTAAACATTCCTTTAAAGGTTAGTTTTTTGTAACAATGAATTGCACAAGTGGTATAATAATAATTTGACTGTTTCAACTTAACAATTATATATCTATACAAAAAAAGAACAAAACATGTTCAGAAAACAAAAATACTTAATACTTGAAAAAAATATTGATGTTTTGGGGAAAATACAGGATTTTGAGTTAGAGGGGGTGGAAACATTCAGTAACTGCAAAAGGCCATCAAAAAACTGCTTTTGGTCCTTCTAACATGTTGGAGTAGATAAAAAAGCAGCAGTGCAATATCAACAGAAAGGAACAATTTAACAAAAATTCGTTCGTTCGTTTATGACAATAAATTGAATGAAGAACACATCAAAGGCAGAAAAATACCAATGTTTAAACATATTTTTAGTTTTAAAAACTGAATGTTGGACAAGTTTAGAGTGGTGTACGCCACTTCTGCTCCTCTCGAAATCTGCCTATGAAATGTTAGCTTTTCTGGCTATTGGTAAATATCTCATATTCGGCACACAAAACAATTTAATAATGTTGAGAAATGTTTCAAGGGGAGTAACCCTGATATGTTAAGCCACATACCAGGAAGAGTTATCTTTCCTACAACAGACAAATTATGAAATCTTGCATTCAGGGAAATGTCTTTTATCGCACTGAAGAAAACTTAAATGAATAACAGGTTTACTGATACATCATCACCATGTATGCATCTGATGCTGAACGTATGACATACCAGGTTTTGTCAACACTTAACAAATTAAATAAGATAATCTATTTTGCTTTGGCATACACATTATGAATAAGATAGCATATCAAACAACTTCTTTTAAACTTTCACAATAATCATGATTGTGTATCATACATTTTCGTATCATTAGAAAAGGGTTTCATGCGGATTTCAAATATTTCAAATATTTTTACAGAGTTAGTCAAATATAAACTTAAGGGAATCCCTGAGAATGACTCCAGAGAAAGCTTCAAGCATTCAATTCATGAACTAAATTGTTTACGAATATGGACTTCATGAATTGAATGCTAGATTCTATAAAATCATTAACTTTCTTCAACTTAATGAACAATATTCACAGGGAGCTCTGAACTATGCACCTCCCAGGGGGGGAAAGCAGCGGGCTGACCCAGGGGAATATGACTAATTTTATTTTGTGGAGTCTAATTCCTCACCCTAGAGCCAAGCATTTCTGTGTAAATCCCCTCCGTGGGAGATGTTTTAGGGGTATCAAATGGCCGGAGGCAAATATTACAGGGATCTAAAATCCGACCAGTCTATTTTCACGGTACCCCGGAATCATTTGGCGTCTCAAATTCCCATCTGTCGGGAATCACTTTCAGTCCCGTATATGCTCGCCGCTCACCCCCTATGGGAAAATTTATTGATAGGTGCACTTATGAGTAATGAAATTTTAATAGTTCACCAGAATGCCACATCTGCATTTGAAATCATTAGCACAAAGACCAACACTTTGCGTTCACATATGTTTCATGAAATCAAAAGCTAAGTAAATACAGATTACCTTCGGAATTAGCAAGCTGTCATTGATTTTATCTTAGAGTGATGCCCAATTAAGTCGCTTATAGTTCATTCTGACATTCAGTTCAAGCACAACAATGCCATGCAAACCATTCCATTCTGTAGATACATTTTCTAATCAATACATTTGCTGTTCTCATATCAAGAGTGTACACCACAGAAATATTGCATGCTGGCTACATTTTTCCATTGCTGCCTGGGGGGTATACACCTGCGTTTTTTGTTGATTTTTTTAAAGATAAAATTTAAGAAAAAAAGAGAGAATAAAATCAGGCTCCAAATGTCAGTAAAGTTGTAATAAACTTCTACTGAATCCAAAATCAGTTGATAAAGTAGAAAAAAACAACAACACTTGGGTCCATTTGCTTAAAGATCTGATACTGTTAAACAGGCATGTTAAAGAGACTTATTCATGTAAAGTACTCAACGAATTTTGACGATACATGTGCTTAAATTAAGTTCAGTCATCAATATTACAAGTCAATGATATAAGTATGTCTACATTTTAATTCTGAGTGTTCACAAATGTGCACAATCTGCAACAAACTACTAAATGCACACGTGTGTATATCAACAAACTACTAAATGCACACGTGTGTATATCAACGAACTACTAAATGCACACGTGTGTATATCAACTAACTACTAAATGCACACGTGTGTATATCAACAAACTACTAAATGCACACGTGTGTATATCAACAAACTACTAAATGCACAAGTGTGTATATCAACAAACTACTAAATGCACACGTGTGTATATCAACAAACTACTAAATGCACACGTGTGTATATCAACAAACTACTAAATGCACACGTGTGTATATCAACAAACTACTAAATGCACACGTGTGTATATCAACAAACTACTAAATGCACACGTGTGTATATCAACAAACTACTAAATGCACAAGTGTGTATATCAACAAACTACTAAATGCACACGTGTGTATATCAACAAACTACTAAATGCACACGTGTGTATATCAACGAACTACTAAATGCACAAGTGTGTATATCAACAAACTACTAAATGCACACGTGTGTATATCAACAAACTACTAAATGCACACGTGTGTATATCAACGAACTACTAAATGCACACGTGTGTATATCAACAAACTACTAAATGCACACGTGTGTATATCAACAAACTACTAAATGCACACGTGTGTATATCAACGAACTACTAAATGCACACGTGTGTATATCAACGAACTACTAAATGCACAAGTGTGTATATCAACAAACTACTAAATGCACAAGTGTGTATATCAACAAACTACTAAATGCACACGTGTGTATATCAACAAACTACTAAATGCACACGTGTGTATATCAACCAACTACTAAATGCACACGTGTGTATATCAACAAACTACTAAATGCACACGTGTGTATATCAACGAACTACTAAATGCACACGTGTGTATATCAACAAACTACTAAATGCACACGTATCAACGAACTACTAAATGCACACGTGTGTATATCAACAAACTACTAAATGCACACGTGTGTATATCAACAAACTACTAAATGCACACGTGTGTATATCAACGAACTACTAAATGCACAAGTGTGTATATCAACGAACTACTAAATGCACACGTGTGTATATCAACGAACTACTAAATGCACAAGTGTGTATATCAACAAACTACTAAATGCACACGTGTGTATATCAACGAACTACTAAATGCACAAGTGTGTATATCAACGAACTACTAAATGCACACGTGTGTATATCAACAAACTACTAAATGCACACGTGTGTATATCAACAAACTACTAAATGCACACGTGTGTATATCAACAAACTACTAAATGCACACGTGTGTATATCAACAAACTACTAAATGCACACGTGTGTATATCAAGCACTCACCACAGGCTTATAGTCATAGTCACATTCCATGCAACAAACTTATTTTCGGCTTAATTTGCTGTAATAAAGCAACTGCACTTATCAAAAGTAACTCAATATTTGCCTTACAAGCAATGTTGGGAAGCTAATAAGTTACAAGGTAAGATATATAACATAGTGCATTACTCTCAACAAACTGCCAGGTGCGTGTAGTGCTTTGATACAAATTATAGAATAAATTTTTAAAGGGACTTCACGTTTGTCTAAACAAAAAGTGATCTCAATTAGGCCCCACCAAAAATGTTGGTTTCCACTTATGTCTCAAAAAAAAATCTAGGGGTGGAGGTAAAATAAACAACGTTTTTTTCTTTAACTGTTTTTTTCTTCGCAAAGTTTAGGTATATTGGACTGCATGTAAAATGTTTAAATGCCTCCAATCAAAGAAACTGTACCTTATGTATGTCATACGAAGAGCGCAGATTAATTCAAATCATTTGCTAATTACCGAAAAGCCACAAATTAGCGAAAACTACTCTTTTTCCTAATGTCAGAAAACGTGAATGATCGATAGATAAAAAAACTTTTAGGGTCGGTGGAAAAAAAGTAAGGGGGGAGTGGACGGGTAAGCAGCAAGAGCAGTTTTCATTAATTTGATAAGTTTCTTGCTAGAAATGTCTTTTTCTATGACCTAATTTATAGTTAAGGTACAGTTTCTTTGATGGGAGGCATTTAAACATCTTTTTTACATGCAGTCCAATATACCTAATTTGCATGACGAAAAAAAAGTTAAAGAACAAAAAATTATTCCCCCCCCCCCAGATTTTTTTGGAGACATAATACCTTATTTGTACCTTATTATACCAATTTACTGTATGTGGGCATGTACGGGACTGTAGACTGAAAGCAATTCCCGACAGGCAGGAATTTGACAAGCCGAATGATTCCGGGTCCCGGGAAATAGGCTTTGTACCGATTTTAGATCCCGGTAATACTGGCCCCCGGGCCATTTGATACACCAATTAAGCATCCACAATTGAGGGGATTTAGACAAAAATGCTTGGCTCTAGGTTGGGGAATTAGACCCCCAAAAATACAATTAGTCAAATTCCCCTGGCTTTGCCCGCCGCTCCCCCCCCCCCCCCGTCCCTGGGGAAAACTATTGATAGGTGCATTACTCCACCCTAAACAGGTAGATGCTACTTGCAATCAATACCCGTAGTGTACACAATGAATTAAGTCGAACATCACATCACAGATATATACATTGTTATATCTCACTTACCTCTCACTATGTTGAAGGATTCCCTCTTTCCATTTTCTCCCATTTTGAAACAAGTATCTGGTACTTCCAGCCAATTAATTCACCTGTACTACTAGTCAATACATTCGCCTAATTACATACATACAAAACAGATTACATTTCTCTCGTTCCAAGCAAGCGTGCCGAGAGATACCGCATCAGATAAATAAATGAAGCACACAATCTTCAATGTTAAAGATATACGTGTACCTTATAACATAACACATACAGCAGATATCGAATATATACACACACACGTTTGTCACGCAATACCCATTATCGTCGCCAAACATCGCTCTATCCTAACACTGCTGCTATCTGTTGCTTTTTTTTTTAAATGCTAGCTGCGACAAGAACAGTTTTATTGTATACAGTGAATATTTGTCCAACAAGGTTCAATCATGTTTTATGCACACATCTATAGATTGGCACGAATACCCCACGGTTCTGAATTTGCATCAGTTTGCACGTCTGCGAATCAATATGCGAAATTCCCATATTCCGTTTTGTCGTTTCAAAATGCTTGGCCGAATATCAATAAAGCAGACGACAATGACGGAATGTATCGCGCGCTGACTTAACTGCTAGGCACGTGCATTGCGTGGAGTGCGGGGGACGAAGAATTGGGAATCGATTTCCATAGCTGGCGATGAGTCAGCATCCGAATCCCTTTTTATTGATTACATTCCTACAGTTAAAGAAAAATACGGACAAAACCACTTGCTTCGTGGAGTGGCGTCTAGTCGAACGATTTTATTTACAATCCAATTTAAGGGATTTCTACAGGGGGAATATGGTTGTCATGACATGTGCATGTATTTTCGCGTCCGTATCTATAAACGACACTATATTTTCTACATATTTCTTTGTCAGAAGTGTTATTTTGCTTGTTTATATATATACTGTATTTTTCGTTTTGAGATCTAAACAAAAAAATTAAAAATTGTAAATTTGCCAATCAGAGAATAGGTCCCTTTAAGCGCAGTATTTTTATGAATACACACTATTTGACAAAAATCGCTATACGGGTAATGAACGGCGCGCTCTTGTTTTGCGTTGCTCTTTGAACTAGTTACACGTGCATAACAATCTGATTAAAATCACATCCTAAAAACGTTACGCTTACTGTAGAGAGATCGTGCACTGTAGTCAGACTTCGTGTAAGGGCGACATTGTCCCAGAATTGTTTGATTTAATGTATGTTTCTAATGCGCAAGAGTTCGAAAAATGCAAGAAAACCAGACTTGTAAAGAGGAATACGTAACAGTTGTCATGATACTTCTTGAATACTAACATATAAACGTTCAGATAGGTTGTAACAACAATAGTGCTTGAATGCATATCAGATAACATTGTACTAGTCCATAGAGCACCGCCATATGGGTTCTACCATTTACATGGTACAGGGTTTTTCCCGACAGAGGCTCAATAGTAAAATGCATGTAGTGATATTGCTGATACTGTGAAAATTGTCATTTAATGGATGCATGTACACCAATACTATGGAAGCGTCCTAGTGCCAAAGTCTAAATTATTTTTGTATTCCATTATCTCATAATTAGGAAATACGGTGCCCGGCCGACGTGTTTTCGACCTCCTTCACCCCGAAAGAAATCGCCCGGTCGCCGTTAACTTTTAAGTATTCCTTGAACATCGACGGGCTCCGTCCGATGAGCACAATTTTCAGCTGCCACCGCCCGATTAACGGCTGCCTGGCGGGCACCGTCCGATTTTTCCCGATTCTGGGTAAAATCGACGCCGTCCGGTGGCATTTCCTTATTTGGGACTGGGGCATTAAGTAGATCTACTCACTCATGGTTGGTCCCAAATTTTTTTTTATAAAGGGACAATGTCTACGAAGGGGCAACTGCAGTGAAAAATCTGAAAATCAATATAAATATTGGCATAATAATAATGGTTAAAATGATGGAAAACATATACCGGAAAAAGAGTACACGCAGTCTGAGATTTAAAAAAAAAAAAATTAGGTCGTGTTCGATTGGTGCTTTTCTTGTTTACATTTCGGCGTACGATTTGTGGGTATCTCATAAAAGCATGGTATGCACATGCATGTTCACTAGTCGTTGTTGACTAAACTTGCACAGTTTGTGTATGACCATTCAATCTCATCTTGAAGCAATGATGGGTCAGATAGAACCAGAAACTTTATTTCCCCTTTTGTATGAGGAAATTTGCAAAAATAGGACTTTGTGTAACATAGAAACTTCAGTTTTCGACTGCGAGAATAGCACAGATTGTAAATTGCGCTGTCAATTGCCACGTGTTCTTGAGACACCGACGTCGTGAGTTCGATGCCCACTCGGGGTTTCTGTATTTTAAGTACGTTTCTTTAATTGTTTTTATCAAAAATCACATAATGTTGTAGCTCAGTTGGTAGAGCGCTTGACTGTCAATCCGGGGTTCGTGAGTTCACTCCCCGGCCCGGCCACATAACTTGTGTGGGGATTGGTCATGAAATAACTTCTACGGCCATTCCCCCTGTACCTCTGATTCAAGTAGGAAAGTTGTCAGTTACTGGCATAAGTGTGTGCACTTAGTACTGGTTAACCGCTTAGATCGGCTAACCTTGCCCTGGAAAAGTGTGAGAAGGTTAACTGACCGCCGTTATCTGACTGTAGTACTGTGTTAACCGCTTAGATCGGCTAAGCTTGCCCTGGAAAAGTGTGAGAAGGTTAGCTGACCGCCGTTATATGACTGAAATACTGTTAAAAACCGGCGAAAATCCAAAACAAACACACTTAGTATTGCATATTTCTATAGCATAATGCACCTAGCAATAGTTCCCCCTCCCCGGGGGGGGGGGGGGGGGGCGGCGGGCTGACCTAGGGGAATCTGACAAATTATATGTTTAGGGATCTGATTCTCCAACCTAGAGCCAAGCATTTTTGTCTACATCCGCGTAGTGGAAGATGTCCGGGGCACCCAATGTTACCGGGAATCGATTTCAATCTAAAGTCATGTATATGGCCCCCACCCCCTGCGGGAAAACATTTATAGGTGCAATACTGCATTAAAACTGATGAATGAGATGGGTTTTGCTTAGGCATAGTCCCTTTAAAGTCGATAAATATTGGGTTTAATATCAAAACAATGAAATATTTCTATTTGGTACTCTCCCCAAGTCATTGATTAGTCAGGACCCGTACTCACCAACCCATTCTTAGACTTAAGAATCAAGAATAGACTTAGACTCAAGAACACATAAGTCAGCGTTTGAACATTTAAGCGCTCTTAGAACAGTACAGTTTCAAGAATATTTTTATTCTAAGTCTTAAGTTTAAGAATATGCTGGTGAATACGAGCCCTGATGCGAGGTGCTTCTAGAGTGACTTATTGCAATATTTTGAGCTCAGAAAGTATTATTATTAATTCGTTATTCGTTCTCACCACACGTACATGTACACGCTTCTATTACATTAGCTGCAAAAGGCGACATCTGCGTTTATGAATTATATATTGGACTCGATGTATGTATATTTTGTATATATACCGGCCGTTATATATCGACCACGTATTTCATCAGATAGCATCCGTTAATAGCGTTTGCATATTTTACAAGATAAACGAATGTAATAATATATAACACTGTTACACAGTTATGGGCGTGTGGCATGTGTACGTGGATTTATAATTATACCGGTAATGATCATTAGTGTTTTGTTTGGCGTCGACAGCAAACCATGTCCAATTCCAATATAAAAAATATCAACAAGAGGGCCACGATGGCCCAAAGCACTCACCTGAGTAAGGGCAATGACAGAGAATAGCTCTGACATTTGAATGTCATCGCATACAAAATGATCCACATAAAACATATATCTTACTGCTGTTGACCTGCCAATCGATAGGTGCAATACAGATGCCTGTCATGCCTTCTTCTGTAGTTAAGCCAAAACAAAACAGTCCCGTTTCTGGTCTCCCGACCGACCCTTTATTTTTGCTGCCGACCCTACATATTGTTGGTCCAAAAATTATTTATTTATTTCCGCCGATAAATATTCTTATTCATTTTACCAAACAAGAATTTAATTGGCTATCGCGTGTCATAAACCTGATAATGATTAAATGTTGCACATGGTGCATATTTTACCAAATTGTGTCCATGTTTTGTATTGTTATTTTCTGGAATATTGAACTTAATTTTATTTCATAAAAAAACGTAATCAATGCAAAGTTCAGATACGCATACATAATTACCTTGTGTGCAAAACACATGTTAATACAAATTGAATGCAAATATTCATGTTACTATTCAATAAGTTGTATGCCGTAACACAATCTCCATGTTAATTCCAATACATGTATATTTCGTCACTCCCATTTAAATCTACAATTTATCAGATGCAACAAAACAACTGTATAATTTTTTTCCACCCTTGACATTTCCACCTGAACGCTAATTCATTAATGCTCTATCGACACTGCTTGCATTGTTCAGGTACAATATAATTGATTGATGCTTTTTTCACTGACCACGTGTTAATCGTGTTACACGCTTAGTGCTACAAACTGCTAGACAATGACCCCAGCTCAGCAGTCACATCAAAGACTTTTTGAAGTCAAACCGACACCGTTGCTATGGTTGTTGCTAACGGCTTGCAGATTTTAAGGATCTGGCTATTTGATGACGTTTCACTCTTCTCAGTTGTAACAGGTGTTATTATCAATGACTGTTGTTTTTTTTTACGGATTTTATTGTTTGTTCAAATTGGAAATATGACTGCACAGTAATTAGGATGCAATGTTTCGTTAATAAAAAATTATGAATTAAATATAAAATATAATATCACTAAAATTAAAAAAAAAACATGACTGTAAAAGACTGTTAGCGTGTACAACGCGCGCCGAAATTTCATACCAGATTTTTAGGGTAAAATTGTGCGCGTAATACATGAATTACCATAATACATCATACTCATCTAAATAGAAACATACATGGAACACACACATCATTCTCCCATCATCAAAAAAAAATAAAAAAAAAATCCCTACCTACCGACCCTTATTTTTTTGGACAGGAGACCAGAAACGGAACTATTTTTTTTGGCCTTAACCTGGCAATCGACAGGCGCTTATACAGATGCCTGTCCAGCCTATTTCACCGGGCCATTGATAGAGGCAATACAGATGCATTTACAGTCGAACTTAAAGGGAACAATTTAAAGCAATAAATGATGTCTCTATACTCCACATTGTCCTTTTTTTCTCTCTCCCAAATAAGGGGCAATAACTCTGGTGTTTGTACCCCAATCTAGGCCATTTTTGGGATTTTTTTGAACTCTTCAGGTCATACACACGCTGTGCAAGTTTGGTCAAGTTCAGATGAAAAAGGAAGTATACGCACAAAGTCCATTTTGCAGTTTTTCTCATGAAAAGGGGTTAATAACTCTGGTGTTCCCGATCCGATCTGGCCCATCATCGAACTTCGCCGAGATGTTATGGCCATAAACAAACTGTGCAAGTTTGATTAAGATTGGATGAAAAGTGGAAGTCTGTATTGCGTCTTTGCAATTTTATGAGTAACGTTGTGTGCTAGCAGTCTTGTTTGAAGAAAGTGAGTTGGTCTGTGCACACCGAATTATGTCCACGCCCGAAGCTAACAGTCCGACAAGTTGCTCTTTGGCAGTTGGCATTTCGTTGGAAAGAATGTACCTTTTCATAATTTTGATTTTCTATTCTTTTATGTGATAAACTATGCCTTGGTTGAATCGAACACACTTCCTATGCAAGTATTTTTGCCTTGTTTTCAGATTTGTTTTTACATTTATTGATCTACAAGAAGACTATCTTTTTTCTCGATCTTGTAAAATACTTACACGTATCATGGTTGTGTTTAAACCTAGCTAATCAATTAGATATACACGTATTGCTATTCTTAGACTTCGTTGACGTCAAGATTCATGCGAATTGCAATATCGCACAAGTTCCTGGAGATACATTGGGACGAAAAGCCACTGTTCGAAGTCGGTAAACTTGACAAAACTACGTAACATTGTGTGCTGTGGTTAAATAGATAATTGCAGATAGGCATCCACTGTATTACATAATGTCCATTCTATACAAGATTTGAGGACGGATTTCTTTGTCCATTCTGAAATGCTCATTCCGCAAATTTCGGTTTAGGTGTGTAACAGGTCTTATGTCTGTATGTGTTCAGGAAAAATGTATTGTAAAACCTTGATTAAGATTTTGATATGCTGGTTCTACGTATCGCTTTCTTTTCTAAAGAACTTATCTCTTGTTGCAGAGTAGACATCTGTTCTACAGATACTTTTGTTTGTATGATACTCGGTTGAATTTTGGAAGGCTTCGAACATCTTCAAAATGTGTAGCCTTCTCGCATTATTGAGAGAACACACTGATCGCTTGTTATTTATTTCCGATTGTCCAAGCCTTGTTGCATGTACACTTAACTCCAAACTCCTCGCAGCGGTTACTTCGCCTTAGTAACCACTGTCGTCACAAGTAAAATCATTCCTGATCTGGAAGGATTTCGTTTTTGTAAGTTCTACTTGTTTTATGTAACTCAGTGCAATTTTGTACATTAATGGAACGTGGAGTGCAAATGTCACGTACTCGCTGCGGAAATAATTACTGCAGCTCTCAATCCAAATTTCTGTATCACGGTTGACAATAGAGTCTAGATATGACACACGCAAAATGTATCATTTCTTTGCCGAATGAAGTTCTGTAAGAGCCCGGCTAGCTCAGTTGTAGAGCGCTGGACTGTCAATCCGGGGATAGTGACTTCGAGCCCCAGCCCGGCCACATAACTTGTGTCTGGATTGATTATGAAATTATTTCTACGGCCATTCTCCCCTACTTCTGATTCAAGTAGGGCAGTTACTGGCATAGGTATGTGAATGTGCACTTGGTAGTGGTAAACCGCTTAGATCGGCTAAGCTTGCCCAGGAAAAGTGTGAGTAGGTTAACTGACCGCCGTGATATGACTGAAATACTGTTAAAAACGGCGAAAAAAAACAACAACACCAAACATACAAACTTTAATTTCGTCAGCTCTCCGTCTTTCAAAACATCATACTGATTGTTTTTCAAAATTAATGTAATTATCTGGTTTCGTAGCGTTTTGATGAACTGTTTCATTAATCTTACCCTATTAGGTGGTCACTGTTACTGTCACGGATATCGACATTGTCATTCATGGTCCTGGTCAAGGTCAAGTTGCATGGACAAAGTGTCATCGTCATCCCACAATACCGCCTGCGGCTTGACAGTTTGGGGTATTTGCACCCACCGTATCATCTCTGGTCACCTATTAAATTGTCGTCAATGTACAAATGGTCTCTGCCTTGCCGAACCAGCATCCATGACGACTAACATTATTTATTTAATTTCAAAAATAGTTTTTGTTTGTATATTTTAACTGTCAATGTATATGTCTAGACCAATAATGAACTATTCTAGAGGTATTTTTATAAAATAATAATAACTAGACATGTATCCGTAGGACACGGATACACCCACATTCCGCTGGCTGTCACAAAACTCTGCTGATGTCGGGAAAAATGCAAAAAACTACCCAGGTGCACAAGTTCACATGCTGATTAATCTGTTTATAAAGTTTCATCAGTCTAGCAGTTATACTTTTTAGTTACACGCGACACAAATCCAAAAATGTCATTTTTTGCTAAAAAAGGGCCATAACTCCACTGATGGCGAAAACAAACTGCACCAAAATACCCAGGTGCAAGTTCACATGTTGGTTAATACGTATATCAAGTTTCATCACTCTAACAGTAATACAGTTTTGAGTTACGTGCGACGCAAGTCTAAAAATGTATTTTTTTTGTTAAAAAAAGGCCATAACTCCGTTGATGTCTGAAAAAAATTGCACCAAAATACCCAGGTGCACAAGTTCACATGCTGATTAATATGTTTATAAAGTTTCATCACTCTAGCAATAATACTTTATGAGTAACACGCAACACAAGTCTAAATATATCATTTTTTGCTAAAAAAAGGACCATAACTCCACTGATGTCGGAAAAAACTGCACCAAAATTCCCAGGTGCACAAGTTCACATGCTGATTAATATGTTTGTAAAGTTTCATCACTCTAGTAGCAATACTTTTTGAGTTACGTGCGACACACGTCCAAAAATGTCATTTAAAAAAAGGGCCATTACTCCGCTGATGTCGGAAAAAACTGCACAAAAATACCCAGGTGCACAAGCCTCGATGCCGATGAATATGCTTATAAAGTTTCATCACTCTAGCAGTTATACTTTTTGAGTTATGCGCGACACAAAAATCCGACGGACGGACGGACAAGGGTAAAACTATATGCCCCCCTCTAAATCGGGGCATAAAAAATCAAAAAAAAATCCCAGCAGACCTGGAGACAGAGGTTACTGCTAACTCTCAGGGAAAGTAACCGGTGCGAGCAGTATGTTAATTATATGCACGCCGGTTCTCTCCCTTGACTACGGAAACTTTTCACATTACTGTTTTGAATAAATATGCAAATATATTAGATCTCTCATTTAGTCATTACATACACAAATTTCCAAATTACTACAGGTTATACTTTGATTATATGTACACGTACAGGTTCTCTCATGTTACTAAATACACGACATAATTATGTTGGCATTGCTACATAAATTACGTTGATTATAATGTCCACAGGTTTTCTCACTTTACTCCGGTAATACACACATTTTACAGTACTACATACTAGTATGATATTTTGATTAAAACACATATATTCTCCCCTTCACCCTAGAAATGCGCACATTTTCAAATTACTACTGATTTAAGTATAAGTCCAAAAAATAAATGGTTGGTTTCTTACATCTCCACAAAAATCTAGGAGGGGAGGTAAAATGTAACTTTTGTTTCTTTAACTTGTTTGTTCTTCGCCGCAAATTCACCACACAGCTTGAGTGTATTGGACTGCATGTAAAATGTTTAAACGCCTCCCAACAAAGAAATTGTACCTTAACTATAAATCAGGTCATAGAAAAAGAGATTTCAGGCAAGAAACTTTTAAGTAATATAAGCGAAAACTGCAGTTTTTTCCCGAAAATCAGAAAAAGTTAATCATTGATTGGCAAACACACTTTTAGAGACGGGGGAGGGGGGGGGCTGGAGTCAGGTAAGCGGAAACCAACTTTTTTTACGCCTTATATGCGCATAGGTTTTTAGTATCTTTTTTTTAAATTTACTCCAAAATTACACGTTTAAAATTTATAAGATATTATGTTTTACATGTTAATATTCTTATAAAAGCTGAATGTGACAGATAGTTCTTGTTCAAACAGAAGTGAAACTGTATTATAAACTCCCGATGCTAGCGTCAGTGCATGAGCAACACCAAAAGCACGGAAAACGCACTCAAAACGAGGCAGGCGGAAGCGTGAATGGACGAGGATCCGGATGTTTCACAGTAGGTGTCGCTGCACAGGCAGACGTCACCCTCGAATGAGAGGACCTTAACAAAGGAGAAGACTTTGTCCATGACCTGCTGAAGAATGGACTTGTCCTCGTTGATCTGGTCCCGGTTATGGCACCCATTCGAACGGACGTTTGCGGGCAGCGAATAGTAACAGCCGCGGCTGTAGATCTGCAGGGGAATCGCTGTAAACAGAGTATTAAATATACTACATATAAAGATATATACATGTAGTATTTATCAATGTTGCGTTAACATTATAGTAAAAACTATTTTCTTGTAGTAGTATTTATTTGTTATTTGTATACATGTATTTATTTGTATGTATTTATTTATAAAGGTATATTTAAGGGGCATATCGACGGTATTTCAAGTAAATATAGACACGTATTAAAACAACATTTATACCCATTTTTCACGAATAATTTTTTCTAATAGCAATAATATATTGATGGGATCGTTAAGAAAAAATATAGACCACGCCAAAATATTTTTTTTCGATATAAAGTTCCAGCAGGATTCGAACTCGCGCCTACAAAATTGCGCACTAAATTAATAAATATTGCGCATGCGTGTAACGGTACTTCATGTACATTAATTTCATTTCATATCGATTTTGCTACTACTACTAATTTTCCCGCGCCCCCCCCCAAAACGTCACGGTGATAACCTTTTTTATGATTAGAAAAAAATATGTTACTGTTTGTTTAAAAAATTTAGACCTATATGCACAGTTATCATTTAATGAATACTTCATAAAATATAATTTTATTTGGAAATATATTACCGTATTATGCGTCGAAAAGCCCCTTTAATTTGAACTTGTGCTTTGCTGTTTGTCACATTCGAGCCGTGACCAGGAGGAAAAGCGCACGACCGATATGGCGATCACTAACAAAACTCCCCAGCGACGGGAACTGCACTAAATGGAGTAACCGCACGTTATACAGGTATATGTTTTGCTTTTTTTACTTAACGAAACGATATACACTATAACTCCATTATATCGCGATTCGCGGGGTCCACGGATCGCTATCGCGATATATCCGGATCGCGATATAACTGCCAGGCCATTCAGTAGAGATACGTGTATACACAGCCTGTTTTTCCCCGATCTCAAACATAAATGTAATTAAGTAAATAACTCACTCTTTTCAGTGTAGTTAACATCCAATATGTATTAAATACAAATGTAAAATATTCCATTTGTATATAATATTATTCCTTTAATTCCATTGAATACATTTCAAATCGCGTATAAAAATATAAAGTCCGCAACGCCTATCCGAATTTCACTATTCACGTGAAGTAAACATAAATTCGATTAACAATTACAACACACATGTATTTCGTGTTAACTATTTGACCTGTTCGAAAAAGCGCTCAAAAAATTGCTGACAATCATTACAACGTCACGACCGCGTGGGAAGAGTGGGTGTATTAATCGCCATATAAAAACTTTGTAGCGCAGAGAACATTGAGATCTGTAATACTACACGTCTATAGAGATCTAATAATGTAAACAATATCTATCAAATATGCGTTGATATTTAATAGGCCTACAAACTTAACTGATTCAACGAAACTCATCCCGTAATTAAATAAATCAATGTTCAAGATTATATGTAGGTAAATGAGTATTATTAATATCCAAGAGAGACAACGTCCGTTTGCTTACTAGCCACTTACAATTACACAGTGGCTCAGCGTGATTTCAACGAATTGAATGTCGCTTACTAGTTATAAGCGCCTCCACGTCAATAGATCCCTGGTAGAAACTGCACCTAGCGATCTTTCCCGCGGGAGGAGCGCACGTCTCTTCAACAATCTGCCGAACGAAACAGCAATTATTGTTTCACTGATCAGTTGAATGTTTTTTAAGAAATATATCAATATGAAGTACAAACTGTCAAACCTCCATGCTTATGCACCTATCAATATTTCCCCCCGGGGGGGGGGGGAGCGGCAGGTTGACCGAGGGGAAATCGACTAATTGTGTTTTTGGGGTCTAACTCCCCACCCTAGAGCCAAGCATTTTTTTTATAAATCCCATCAATGGGAGATACTTAATTGGTTATCAAATGGCTCGGGAGGTGTGTGTGTGTGGGGGGGGGGGGGGGGGAATATTACCGGGATCTAAACTCCGACCAAAGTCTATTTCCCAGGACCTGGAATAATTCGGCATGTCAAATTCCCGCCTGTCGGGAATCGCTTCCAGTCTAAAGCCCCGTATATGCCCGCCGCCCCGCCCACCCCCGGGGGAAATATTAATATATGCATATGTGCATTACAAACCTCCATGCCCATTTAACTGCTACATTTCAACACCAACGACCACTTCTGATACGACTTGAATAATAAATATACGAGTATGCAAGTAAACATTGTATTTTACATGTGAGTGAGTGTCGAAAGCGACTTTTATGGCATATGCAAACAAGCAACTGTACACAAACAAAAAACTGTTATTGCAATAATCCAGTTCAATAACATCGGTTGCACAAACATACGCCCAAGGCTGGGTAGTGCACGTAATAAAATGCTGATACATGTAATTATTTTCGGTGCGGGAGGGAGAAGAACACAGTCTTATCCGAAAGATATTGGCATAATGTCTTAGGCTAGGAGAACATATGACAACATGTCTTAAGCGGAAAATATTTCCTCTAAGTCAGATACAACATGTCTTAAGCGAGTACATTCCCGTTAGTCGGATGGGAACATGTTTTAAGCGGGTAATATCTCCCCTTAGTCGGATGAGAACATGTCTTAAGTGGGTAATATATCCGCTTAGTCGGACGAGAACATGTCTTAAGTGGGTAAAATCTCCCCTTAGTCGGATAAGAACATGTCTTCAGTAGGTAATATCTCCCCTTAGTCGGATGAGAACATGTCTTAACTGGGTACTATCCCCCCTTAGTCGGATGTGAACATGTTTAAGCGGGTAATATCTCCCCTTAATCAGATGGGAACATGTCTTTAAGAGGGTTATATCTCCTCTTAATCAAATGGGAACATGTCTTAAGCGGAAAATATTTGCCCTTAGTCGGATGAACACATTCTTTAGTGGGTAATATCCCTATTAGTCGGATGGGAACATGTATTAAGCGGGTAATATCTCCTATTTGTCGGATGGAAACATGTCATAAGCGGGTAATACCCCCTTGTCGGATGGGAACAAGTCTTTGGCGGGTAATATCTCCTATTTTTCGGACGGGAATATGTCTTAAGCGGGTAATATCTCCCCTTTTTCGGATGGGAACATGTCTTAAGCGTATTGTCTCCTCTTTGGCGGATGGGAACATGTATTAAGCGGGTGATATCTCCTCTTAGTTGGACGAGAACATGTTTTAATCGAGTAATATTAGTCAGATGCGAACAATTTTAAAGAAACTACATATACTAATGTCTTCTATAATAAATTATTCTATATTTCTAAGAAACACATTCAGCAAATCGAACACGGGATAGAGTGATGCACATCACAGAATGAAATTACCTACCCCTGGAGTGGGTCCATTGATGGGACGGGTGCATTTATCATCCTGGAACACGCCAAGAATCCCCTCTATGATGCTTCGTATGATACTCGGAATGTTTGCAGGGGTATTAACGTATGTGCATGAAGGACATTGCAGCCCTGGAAGAAAAGTGTAATTGTTTTGTAATTGTACACTGTTTTGTAACTGTATACTGTTTTGTAAGTGTACACTGTTTGGATCGCAGCAATGTTTAGACAAATAATTAATTCCGTTTTACATCATGCATTAACCATTATAATACTAGTCTAGACAGTATTACTCCAAATGAACGTTTAAATGTATTAATTATTCACGAAGTCTTCTCTGTGCAATATTTGTATTCTACATTATACATGTGTACAACCAGAGCCCGTGGGCGTGGTGTACATGATCTAGGTGTGTGTGTCACAGCTAGGCGGGATGCTGGCACATAATTGCATCCTTAGGACAAAGCAGCCATATTTGTTTTGCGTTTTCGTGTATGAACATTTCGAAAACAGTCATTTTTTTTTATATAAACTAAACAACTCGTCTAATAACTGTGCACAACACCTGCATGATGGTGAGTTAACCCAGTTGACACAAAAACACGGGAATATACTTGGTTGAGAGTAAACCCAGTTGACACAAAAACACGGGAATACTTGGTTGTGAGTTAACCCATTTGACACACAAACACGGGAATACTTGGTTGAGAGTTAACCTAGTTGACACAAAAACACGGGAATACTTGGTTGTGAGTTAACCCATTTGACACAAAAACACGGGAATACTTGGTTGTGAGTTAACCCAGTTGACACAAAAACACGGGAATACTTGGTTGAGAGTTAACCTAGTTGACACAAAAACACGAGAATACTTGGTTGTGAGTTAACGTAGTTGACACAAGAACACGGGAATACTTGGTTGTGAGTTAACGTAGTTGACACAAAAACACGGGAATACTTGGTTGTGAGTTAACGTATTTGACACAAGAACACGGGAATACTTGGTTGTGAGTTAACGTAGTTGACACAAAAACACGGGAATACTTGGTTGTGAGTTAACGTAGTTGACACAAGAACACGGGAATACTTGGTTGTGAGTTAACGTAGTTGACACAAAAACACGGGAATACTTGGTTGTGAGTTAACGTAGTTGACACAAGAACACTGGAATACTTGGTTGTGAGTTAACGTAATTGACACAAAAACACGGGAATACTTGGTTGTGAGCTAACGTAGTTGACACAAGAACACTGGAATACTTGGTTGTAACGTAATTGACACAAGGACACTGGAAAACTTATGCTTCACTATCCAGTCAATGCATTGATATTAATCATGATAATGATCTAACAGTTAATCAAAACGCTGACAGCGTAGAAAGACTTTTGGCGACAAAAAAAAACATGTGAATTATGAGTGCATTTTTGCTAAAAAGGAAACATTTGTTTAAATAAATTTCAATTTCCCACATTTAAACTGGATAGTATGGCTTTTATTAAATTGTATATGACATCATACTAAAAATTAATTAATTAACAAGTCAATCTGCAACGAAAGTTTTTATACGCTTTCCAACTCGATTTTTCAATTTTCAATTGTTGCAGACATTTTTGACAAAATATTCAGAAATAACATACATACAAGTTACATATACAAGGAAATAGCGAAAATATGAGTGTCATTAGTTTGACGTAACATTTGTAATAAATTGATTTTTTTTTTAAAACTGAACAGTAATTGTACTAAATCATTCATGATATACACATTATAATACACATTACATACATTGTCTTAAAGGATTAAAAGCTAAGAAAACAGGTGTGAATGTCTGCTGTCTTGAAGACGGGCCTTTCAGGTTTCGATTTACGAGTCACGCAGCCTGCAAAGAAAATAAGTAGTTTTCCGCGATACCCGTTCCGGAAATTACCCTCTCAAAAGACCGTTGGCTTCCGCATGTTCCACCAACAGCGTAAAAACCGTTGAGTCTTTTTTTTTTCAAAATACATCAGTTATACAAATTACAACAGACTGTGTATGAAAAACTGCTTGTTTATCCATAATTATTGCCAATACTCATGTGATGTGCCAGAAAAATGTCATTTAATGTCGGAATTTGTGCACGATTCATCCTTTGTCACTACAGAACGCCATATACGTATGTAGCCTTTAACATTTTAAAATTTAACTGTAGCCTTATAAGTTAAGCCTACAAGTATTATGTCCTCATGTCTGCTTATTTAGAAAAGCAGCAAACAGCTCAGCACAGCAACATAATGCGTAATATAGTTTACGTATATCCGGAAGTTAAATACACATTCGACAATATTACTGAGATCAACAACGTAAACGTAGAGTTAAATTATTACAGTTTAATAATAGAAGTTAACACCTTACCAACAACCGCGACCGGAAGAAGACCTAAGGTAAGCAATAACATCAGCAGACGACAATTCATTATGGCTGAAAGATGAAACAGCTAAGAATCCGTTTTGTCCGAAATTTACACACCCGATAGAGCTGATTCAGCATCAGTTGTTTTCACTACAATGTATGTTGAAACACTCGTTAATATAACAATCGTTAATATAACACTCTTGAGACTGACGAGAGCCTCTTGAGGCTTTCAAAACCAACATATCACTGTCAGTATACTATGGAACGCCTAGACTGTCTTATGTTGATTGTTGACATGCTGGATGGTTCATTTAAATGATGATGGATTTTATAATACGATATGAGGTTATCGTGGTATGCTGTGTGTGTATGATAGTATGCTATGTGTTTATGATAGTATGCTGTGTGTTTATGATAGTATGCTGTGTGTTTATGATAGTATGCTATGTGTTTATGATGGTATGATGTGATGATGTGTGTTTATAACGGTATCCTGTGTGTTTATGATGGTATGCTGTGTGGTTATAGTGGTATGTTGTATGTTTATGATGGTATGCTGTGTGGTTATCATGGTATTCTGTGTGTTTATAATGGTATGTTGTGTGTTTATGATGGTATGCTGTATGCTTATGATGATATGCTGTGTGTTGATGATGGTATGCTGAGTGTTTATAATGCTATGCTGTGTGTTCATGATGGAATGTTGTGAGTTTATAATGGTAAGCTGTGTGTTTATAATGGTATACTGTGTGTTTATGATTGCATGTTGTGTGTTTATAATGGTATGTTGTGTGTTGGTGATGGTATGCTTTGTGTTTATAATGGTATGCTGTGTGTTTATAATCGTATGCTGTGAGTTTATGATGGTCATACCACAATAACCTCATATCATACCGTTATAACAACACATCATACTATCATAAACACACAGCATACCATCCTAAACACAGAGCATACTATGGTAACCGCACAACATATCATTCTAACAACACAGCATACTATCATAAACACACAGCATACTATCATAAACAAACAACATACTATCATAAACACACAGCATACTATCATAAATACACAACATACTATCATAAAAACACAGCATACTATCATAAACACACAACATACCATCATAAACACAGAGCATACCATGATAACCTCACAGCATACCATCATAACGACACAGCATACCATCATAAACACACAGCATACCATTATAAACACACAGCATACTATCATAAACAAACAACATACTATCATAAACACACAGCATACTATCATAAATACACAACATACTGTCATAAAAACACAGCATACTATCATAAACACACAACATACCATCATAAACACACAGCATACCATGATAACCTCACAGCATACCATCATAACGACACAGCATACCATCATAAACACACAGCATACCATTATAAACACACAGCATACCATCATAAACACACAACATACCATCATAAACACACAGCATACTATTACAAACACACAGAATACCATCATAAACACACAGCATACTATCATAAACACACAGCATACCATGATAACCTCACAGCATACCATAACCACACAGCATACCATCATAAACACACAGCATACCATCATAAACACACAGCATACTATCATAAACACACAGCATACTATCATAAACACACAGCATACCATCATAAACACACAGCATACTATCATAAACACACAGCATACCATGAAAACCTCACAGCATACCATAACCACACAGCATACCATCATAAACACACAGCATACTATCATAAACACACAGCATACTATCATAAACACACAGCATACCATCATAAACACACAGCATACTATCATAAACACACAGCATACCATGAAAACCTCACAGCATACCATAACCACACAGCATACCATCATAAACACACAGCATATCATCATAAACACACAGCATACCATTATAAACACACAGCATACCATGATAACCTCAGAGCATACCATCATAAACACACAGCATACCATTAGAACCACACAGCATACCATCATAAACACACAGCATACCATCATAAACACACAGCATACCATTATAAACACACAGCATACCATGATAACCACACATCATACCACAATAACCTCATATCATACCGTTATAACAACGCAGCATACTATCATAAACACACAGCATACCATCCTAAACACACAGCATACCATGATAACCGCACAGCATACCATTATATACACACAGCATACTATCATAACCCCACAGCATACCATTATAAATACACAGCATACTATCATAACCCCACAGCATACCATTATAAACACACAGCGTAATATCATAACCCCACAGCATACCATTATAAACACACAGCATACTATCATAACCCCACAGCATACCATCATAAACACACAGCATACCATCATAAACACACAACATACCATTATAACCGCACAGCATACCATCATAAACACACAGCATACTATCATAAACACACATCATACCATGATAACCTCATATCATATTATAAAATCCATCATCATTTCAATGAACCATCCAGCATGTCAACAGTCAACATAAGACAGTCTAGGCGTTCCATAGTATTCGGTCTGTTCTGCGAAAGGATGTAATATTAAATAGTGCACACGCAAACTACGATCGACAACACTACATAGCATTCGCAAACCGATTGAACGAGTAACACATCCACACCAGCACAATACAGTTTGATTATCTGCATGTGCAGTCATTCGCTGCGGTAAGGAATTCCGACAACTCCATTTTTCTAAGTGGGAAAGCGTAACTTAACTCCCGTGTCATATTAATACTTTGCAGAAAACACCCCACAAAAAAAAACACGTTTCTTTGCATTGAATGCCTCATCACAGGATCTAGATAGTTAAACGCTTTAAATCTCTCTTTACACAAACTTATTTAAACATGCACATTGGGAAAAGTGGACAGTTTGTCTGTCTCACGCTACAGTATGTATATTATATAAATTATCCGCGAACTGTTTTGAAATTCTCGGTGTCTTTTAGCACCACAATATTTTATTAATACAAGGAAAAAGAGAATGTACATGTATTACAAGTGTTGTTGTTTTCTTAAATAATATTATGTACATATGTAAATGTTTTTTTTTAATAATGTTGACACATGTGTAATTATATGGCACTGAAGAAAATAATATTAATACATCACGGTCTGTAATCACTGGCGCCACCTCTTTTTGGAGATACATTTTTGAAAAAGAGCCAGTTATACTTCCGAGGTGGCGCCAATGCCAGGAAGTTGTAGGAAAAAGTAAACAATAATAGAAGGCGAGTTAGTTATATATTTTTTGTGACAATTTGAGACACTGTTTTACGACACTTCGGACAATGTAATGCGATTAGGTAACAATTTTGCCATCCAACAATGTAGAGAAGTATGAAGTCACAACGCATTTCGTAACGTGAGGACTTTTATAAGTCGTGACATGGTAGTAATTGAACCTGATATTTGATGAATTTGAACGTGTTAAGACATAATTTACACACAATTAGAGCATTTATGGTGCAAAATAATTTCTTTCGACATGTATTATTTGCTGCGTTATCAAAAATGTTGGTTTGCGGTCTATTAGACATATTAATCTTGCATGTTTACGTAAGAGGTGGAGCCAAAGCAACGGAGGTGTCACTCAGAACAGGTCCCACGACTATGAAACTTATTGATCTCAAAGTAAGTCTCAACTTATAATTTTGACCAATGAGAAATGCTCGTTACACTGGAGTTTCGATTTTTATTGGCCAAATATTTAAGAATAAGACTAAGATTGAGCTTAAGAATGTTTGTAGTCATGGGGCCAGGAGGTGGAGCCAATGCATATTAACAGTTTGAAGAATTGACAATTTTGAATAACGTTTCATTCCACGTTTCGCGATAAGAATTATAATTATATCGACCATTTAAATTGTCACAAATATCATTTTAGGAGTATATTTTATAGCACATGTATACATTTAATCTTAACAAGTCTTCAGATTCAAGTAACATCATTCCAACGTAGAGTCGTCTCATTTTCCAAACTTTGTGTTGAATGTTATATGTAAGTATTGGTTTTATTATTTGTAGCAAGAGTAAATTAAAATGACAATTTATAGAAAGGTTGCCACTGTCACACCTAGTACACTACTTTTTTATGTGTATTAAAAGTAAAAAAAGAAGGTAAAGGATAGGTTTATAGTCTGATATTGATATACATCTTCAGCCGACTTTCACATTTACGATCACTAGGTCGTAAGTCGTCCGTTATTATTTTCCTGGGTTGTCGTCGACGGGTATCGTAGCACATACTTAATATAAAAACGGATCTTGTTTACTGATAAATAATGTACATCTTATGTGTTAGAAAATTTTTTAATGACAAATACAAACAAGACAAAACTAATAATAAGCTGATATGATTGATATCGATTTGCTTGACATCGTAGTATACAGTAATCCGCCTGTCTGTGTATTAACTTCCGACCGTCCCGACATTGCTTTGGAGACATGTGCAGCTCATATTAAGAAATTATGTCACAACTGCTTTCTTATATATTTGGTATAGCGCAGCAAGCAGTTGTGAAAAGACCGTGTGGTTTAGTCTTAGGAGACGAACGGGTGATAGTACAGTATTTCGAAAACACTGAAATCAGGTTTTCAAAATACTGAACTTGTAGTTTGGGGTATATTTTATGTTGCACAAAACCTTTGAAAAATACTGAAATCAGCATTAATACTGAAACTTTCACCCATATATTGCATGTCTATAACTTGTCAGTACAAAGTAAATAGTAACAACCCGTTGGATTATCTTGTGTATTTTGTCAGTATGGCATATGTATTTCCACTTTACAAATTGCAGTATTTTATGAATAAAAAGTAGGTATACGTGTTGGAAAGATTATATCGTACATTGGCTCCACCTCCTGTTCTGAGTGCCACCTCCATTGCTTTGGCTCCACCTCTTACTAAAAAATGCAAAATAATATGTTTAATAGACCTCAAACCAACATTTTTTATAACGCAGCAAATAATACTTGGCAAAATGAATTATTTTGTGCCATTAATGCTCTCACTATGTGTAAATTATGTCTTAACACGTTCAAATTGATCAATTAGCTGGTTCAATTTCCACCATGTCACGACTTATAAAAGTCCTCACGGTTTGAATTGCGATGTAATTTCATACTTCTCTACATTGTTGGAAGGTAAAATTGTTTCCTAATCGCACTACATTTTCCGATTTTTAAAACAGTGTCTCAAATTGTCATAAAACATATAAAACCAACTCACCTTCTATTATTGTTGACTTTTTCCTACTATTCCTGTCATTAGCGCCACCTCGGAAGTATAATTGGCTCTTTTTCCAATGCATCTCCAAAAACAGGTGGAGCCAGTGATTACAGACCGTGTACATGAGGTTGTTGTACGTGTACAAGAAAAATTTCAGTTATTCGATGGGGGTATTTAGATGTATTTGGGCTGGCGGGCGTGGTGGTGGCTTCAACTTTTATTTTCCGCTCTCTAACTCGAGAACGAATTGAGCTATTGTAATGAAACTTTATACATAGATACCTTATATCGAAAACTCGCTTGGGATTGCATATGGGTGGGGTGGGGTCAAGGTCACTGTTAATAAAATAGAAAAACGGTTTCCGCTCAATAACTTGAGAACATATCGATATTTTTTAATGAAACTTCATACATAGATACCTTATATCGAGGCCTCGCTTAGGATTACATATGGGGTGGGTGGGGTCATGGTCAAGGTCACTGTTACTAAAAATAGAAAAACGGTTTCCGCTCAATAACTTAAGAACGCATCGAGATATTTTAATGAAACTTCATACATAGATACCTAATATCGAAACCTCGCGTGGGATTGCATATGGGATGGGTGGGGTCAAGGTCACCCTTACTAAAAATAGAAAAACGGTTCCCGCTCAATAACTTGAGAACGCATAGAATATTTCAATGAAACTTTATACATAGATACCTTATATCGCGACCTCGCTTGGGATTGCAAATGGGTGGGGCGGGGTCAAGGTCACTGTTACTAAAAATATATAAATCGTATTTGCTCAATAACTTGAGAATGCATAGAAATATTTTAATGAAACTTCATATATAGATACCTTATATCGAGACCTCGCTTGGGATTGCATAAGAGGAGTGTGGGGTCAAGGTCAAGGTCACCGTTACTAATAATAGGAAAACGGTTTCCGCGCAATAACTTAAGAATGCATGGAGATATTGAAATGAAAATTCATACATATATATCTTATATTGAGACCTTGCTTGGGATTGCACATGGGTTGGGTGGGGTCCAGGTCACCGTTACTGAAAATAGAAAAACGGTTTCCGCTCAATAGCTTGAAAATGCATTGAGATATTTTAATGAAACTTTAAAACTAGATACCTTATATCTAGACCTCGCTTGGGATTGCATATGGGTTGGGTGGGGTCAGGGTCAAGGTCACCGTTACTAAAAAAGAAAAACGGTTTGCTCAATAAATTGAGAACACATTGAGATATTTCAATGAAACTTTAAGCATAGATACCTTATATTTAGACCTCGCTTGTGATTATATATGGGGTGGGTGGGTTAATGTCACCATTACTAAAAATAGACTATCAGTTTCCGATCAATACATAGATAACGAATTCAGATATTTTAATAACCATTTATATGTAGATACCTTATGTCATGTTGTATGACCCATAAAGGGATGGTTAAATCAAGACCCAAGAGGGATTTGTGTTTCATACGTCAATTCTCTATCACTATCTAAAGGCAACTGGCATCAAATTAGCATGCATTATGAAACAACAGAACACTCATTCGCTTAACCAAAAGGAGACGTGGCCTATCAGCCAACCGCTGACCAATACACCTTATATCTTAGAACTCGCTTGCAATTGCATATAGGGTGGGTAGGGTCAAGGTCAAGGTCACCATTACTAAAAAAAAACGGTTTCCACTCAGTAACTTGAGAACGAATTTAGATTTCATATGTAGATATCCAGACCTCGCTTTGGATTTCAAGATCAAGTTCATTATTTCCTAGCCATAGGTTATGACTATCACCTTGCACCCAGAACTTTCGTTCGAAAAATTTAGTTTTCGTGGAATTTTCACGTTTCTTCTCTTTGTTGATTGTATTAAAGCTTTGGACTTTCTAGGTGAGGTATATTTATCGTTGTAACAAAACTTAGCAAACTGCCACACATATACTTATCATAACATTTATGTTAAATCGTGATACATCTCCAACACGCTAATGATTCATTCAATTACGGTAATGTATTATGTACTCCACATTTACCGGTACCAGGCATAAGGCAAGGCGTGTTGATATCCCGCTTTTTGTATTCCGCATTAAAATTGTAGGCATTTTGGATTTGAAATCTTTTTCAAAAACATTTAATTTATCGGTATGTCTAGAATTTGAACTACAACACTTTTTATTAAATTATGGTGGCCTACAATGAGTGAGTTGTACGTGCATATGCAAAGGTTAGCATGAACGCAACTGCATACGGTGAAATGGATGAATTATACAAAACGTGTTCATGATTTATTGTTGTCGAGCTCAGTTATAAGGTATTAGTAGCCATTCAGTTGCATCTACATTTGATACAACCATCGACGCCGACAAACACACCAGAATATCCACGTTCGCATTCCTCGGCACACCGAAGTTCTTGGCACTGGAACTCAGTACTTATTGCTGGCAAAATTGCCGTCGTTGACGTTGAAACTAGTTTTGAAGTTACTGATGTTATTAATGTGGACAATGACGAAAAATGGGTTAGTGGTTTGTTTGAGTCGGATAAAATCGATTGGAGTAAACTGGTTGGCCTGAAAAGCGAAGTTAATGTTGATGACTGATTGCTGTACGGTGACTTATCAAAAGTCGTTGATTTGTTAACAGCATTTGCGAAACTTTCTGAATATTCTGTATTTGGCGGGAACACAGTAGTAGGTGTTGTTGTGGAAGAAGTTGTTGATTTAGAAGACGATGCAGTTATGGAAGTTGTTAATGGCTTAGAAGTCGATGTTACTGCTGATGTAGTTGTTGTCTTAGAAGTCAGTGTGACTGCGGATGTAGTTGTTGTCTTAGTGATCGATGTTGTTATGGAAGTAATTGTTGGCTTAGTTGTGGATGTTACTGTGTAGGTAGTTGTTGGCTTAGTGGTCGGTGTTGTTGTAGAAGTAATTTTGGGCTTAGTAGTTGGTGTTATTGTGGAAATAGTCGTTGATCGTACAGTCGTTGTTATTGTCGACGGTGCCGTTGTACGCTTCGTAGTAGACGGTAGCATATCTGAAAAGGGAATGACAACCTCTCTTATTGAACAAGTGACAATTAGAATAAACTCAGTAACACCCATGCAATAGCAAGCGACGTTTCAAATATTGACGCCTCATGTGACTGCGAGTGAGGTTTGCATGCCTATACGTGTACACAGAGACCCGACAGACCATTTGAAAATGACATTGTATGCGAATTTTTTTTTAATGTTACTAAATGTATAGGCATTGCGGACTGTCAGGCAGTTTACAGAAATGGAGAGACAAAGTGATGAATTTGACGATAGGTTTACAGGTACTACACATAGGTAGACCACTACACAACTGCCGAACACCGAACGGACTAGCGTTTGTGTGTTTTATCAGACCAAAGCGATGCAAAATGTGTATATGAACATGCCACGAGCTGATTTTGTCAGTTGTTTGACTGAAACAAAGGTATCCATTTACCCCAGCCATTCTAACTTACCAAACTGGCAGATGTATGAGAATGTTTGGGGCCACAAACGACATGCCCTGTCATGTCCCAGCCATTCTAACTTACCAAACTGGCAGATGTATGAGAATGTTTGGGGCCACAAACGACATGCCCTGTCATGTCCCAGCCATTCTAACTTACCAAACTGGCAGATGTATGAGAATGTTTGGGGCCACAAACGACATTCCCTGTCATGCCAGAGTCCGTGGTCATCCATGCGTATCTGCGCGCAGTCTTGGGTCAGGTGTAGGAAATTTGCTCCACCCTGACCATTAGCCCAGTGGTTGTAACCAGACAAGGGTTCCCCTGAAACATCCACAATTCATTTTGATGACTCTTGAAACGCTAGACTCATGGGAATGATTAACAGCTGATTAGCTTGGCGTTTATTCCAAAAAATCAAGTACATGATTCCATGGCTGTTTCTCAAAATTGTCTTAACCTTCTATTAAGTTTTAGCGACTGAACACTAAAACACATACACACACGCACACACACGCACGCACGCACACACACATACGCACAATTATATTAAGTATTGTATATACAAATTGAAAATGTGTGTATGTTTTATGCATTTGTTTGGCCACCAGAGAAAAAGATCGATGATTGATGACTGTTTTAATACCGTTTTCCCATTCCCAATGCAACTCTTTTCGGCTGTCAGTGAGCCCTATCCAGATGCCATCTTCGTGGTTTCCAAGGTAACCAAGTGTCGCCATTATGAACTGCTGTGTTTCTTCGTTCTCAATGATGACCAGATTACCACCTTTAGTGTGACAGTCGTGGCTGCAAAACACAATGTTTGTGGTGCATTGTTACCAGCCGGCGTTGTTTATGCACCTATCAATATGTCCCCCAGGGGGGAGCGGCGGGCATATATGGGACTTTAGACTGAAGGCGATTCCCGACTTTGGTCGGATTTTAGATCCCGGTAATATTGGGGGCTACCGGGCCATTTGATACACCAAGTATCTGTGGAAATTTAGACAAAAATGCTTGGCTCTAGGGTGGGGAATTAGACCCCAAACGATAAAGTCGAATTCCCCTGGGTCAGCCCGACGCCCCCCACCCCCACCCCATGGGTGAAAATATTGATAGGTGCATTACTGCAAAACGTTATGAAATGATTTGCGTGAAATGTTCTGGAAAGGTTGAAAATAGGCCATTATAATAGATGTTGGTAATGATCAGTATCGTCATAGAAATCCACGAAATCCACGAAGTTTTCATTATTATTGAGAGAGGCATTGCACATGACCTCATTATGAAGTATACTCATATACACATGATAGGGAATGAAATACATTGTGCTTTCTAGTATTCATTATGTTTGTCATTGCACCATTTATATGTGCAAAATAGTTATCAAATATAATACAAATATTGTAAACAATTGTATGCGATTACGTGATTATATGTCAACCGCGAGTGAACCTGATCTAGTAATATGTTACATGACAATCCAAAACGAACTAGCTGTTGGTAAATGAACGAACGGTTCAATAATCAGTTGGCGCAATGCAATATAGCATCAGTAAGCACTCCACTCATAATTAAATTACGGTTATTTTTTATTTCATCAAGTTAAATATATATCGTTAACATGAACCAAAACATAGTGCCTGGACTGTAAAAACCAAAATAATAGGCTAAGGTACATTTCAAAATAACGTTCAAACCAAATATTTCTTAAACAGCAAATACTTCTTAAATAACCCCAGTGCAAAAGACGTTTATTTAGATCACTACCTCGCATCGGGCCAGTATTTCTGTTGATATATGATGAACTCGTAACAGCGTTCTCCGAACGAGTGGAGATAGCGCCCGTGGCTCACCGTGCCTGGACAACGTGTCAGGTCCTCGGAGTGTGCATCCAACAGGAACGCGTGACATACTGATAGTTCTATAACAAGACATGTCGAATTTATTGTAAATTATTTCGTTGTGGTTGCCAAGGTAACCGAGAGTCGCTGTTATGAAGTTTTGCGACGCTGATTTCTTAAAGCCAGAAAACCATCTTTATTGAGACGGTCGTTTCTGAGGTATTTAGATTTTTCATATATAATTTCCACAAAAGGTTCAATAACTCTTCTGTGTATTAGTATGAAAACAAAACCCGCCCCCCCCCCCCCCCCCCCCCCCCCCCGATTGTTTATGAATAAATCACCTGATATACTTGTGTGTGCATATATCAATTTTGAACTAATTATCAACAACATCTCAGCTGTAGTAATAAAGTTACATATCGTAGTAGGCATCTCATCCTGCAATCTGTGGCATATCGTAGTAGGCATCTCATCCTGCAATCTGTGTTTTATATCAATACTTGGTAATTACTACAATGATACAAACAAAACAAATAACAGCAAATGTGTAAACTTACCTAATAATAGTACAAATACCAGTATAACTTCATTTTATCACACACAAAAAACATCCGTTGATCAGCATATACCCTTATTGTTTGCAGCCCGTTGATGCAAATATGAAACAGTCGTACGATACATGTAGATATGGATACCTTGTTATCTAATTAGTGGGGATTAAAACGAGGTCAGTTGACCAGGTCTATGACCTACATGTTTCTGGATTAAAATGTTTTGATTTAATGGTCATTATGGTGACATTGTAAACTTTTGGATTATTAATTTCTGAATTTTTTTTAGTGAATCGAGTATTCATAAATTACTTTTAAATCAATTATAAGTCCTTCAAGCCCATTATAATGCATTACAACAGGATTAGTTTTGAAATAATACAGAAAGTACAAAATCAAATTCTTAAGAGTTTCAAATGAATAAGGACAGGAACAAATGATTGTATTTCTTAAATAGCCATTCCGTAAATTGAGCATTTGATTCAGTGGCGGAAACGATAATGTACATTAGTTGAGATTTCATAAAAATATAACGACGATCCTGTTACTATTTTTAGCTCGACTTTTCGAAGAAAAGGCAACCAATTCTACTCGCCCCGACGTCGACGTCCGGTCTAGTTCGAAGTTTTGCGGTAAGCTGGTTTCTCATAAATGGCTTGAGGGATTTCAATTCAAACTTAAATATTTATTCCTAATATTAAAATGAACCTATAAGCCAATTTTGATAACTCTAGTTTGAAACTGGTCAAAATTATGGGTCATTTTACACTTACAAATTGTACGTATAAGCTACTTGGATAAGTTAACGTTTTTCGGTAAGCTAGTTTCTCAGGAATAGCTAGAGTGATTTCATTCAAACTTAATGTATTTATTCCCAATATTAAAATGAACCTGTATGCCAGTTTAATAACTCTAGTCTGAAAATTGTCAAAATAATGGGCCTTTTTACACGTTGAAACTTTACACATTTGCTATTTGGATAGGTTAAAGTCTTTCGGTTAGCTAGTTTCTCAGTAATGGCTAGAGGGATTTCATTCAAACTTAAAACACTTATTCCCTATATTAAAATGAACCCATAGGCCAATTTTGATAACTCTAGTTTGAAATTTGTCAAAATTATGGGCCCACTTAGAATTTTTACATATAAGCTATTTACATAGGTTAACGTTTTTCGGTTAGCTAGTTTCTTAGGAATGGCTTGAGGGATTTCATTTGAACTTCAAACACGTATAACCCCTATATTAAAATGAACCCATAGGCCAATTTTGATAACTCTAGTTTGAAATATGTCCAAATTATGGTCCTTTGAACACTTAGAAATTTTACATTCCCACGGCGATGGTGGCGGCGTCAACTTTTTCCACTCTCTAACTCGAGAATGAATCTTCATACTTAGATACCCTACAGTTGTGCTTTACTAGGGATTGCATTTTGCGTGGGGTGGGTGGTGTCAAGGTCACTGTTACTCAAAATAGAAAAAACAGTTTCTGCTCAATTACTTGAGAAATAAATGAAATAATAGTAATAATGACATAATAATAACTTAATTTATAGCGAGACAGCACATGAGATTGGGGTGGTTGGGGTCAAGGTCACTGTCATGAAAATTAGAAAAATGCTTTCCGCGTAGTAACTCGGGAACGAAATAAACTGTTTAATTGGCCCCTCCTATCCTTACAGTTTGTTTGCGAAAAAAATGCCAGTAACTCTGACAAGCACAAGAAAAGTCGAGCGTGCTGTCCTTCGACAGCTCTTGTGTAGTTTATGATCGAGGTTCTTGCTCGCCGAAGCTGTATTACTGATGCGTATGCCCCAAATAGTATAAGGCATTCAAATATTGATTAGAAAACCTTTTGCATATCAACAAAACTGGTTTTGTACGAGTATCTTTTTGATGCTTTATTTTCATTTAGTAGGCTGTGACCTCAAGGGTGAATTGGATTTACTTCCCTTGAATGCTCTGTAATAGAAAACGAAACTAGGGAAAAAATAGCGCCAAATTATTTTAGTGGGTGTTCAAAACGTTGGATTTTAAATCAAATTGTCTGCACTTTACATAAAAAAGTACTAATATATATTTTTACAATATTTCATTAAATAATTATTACCACATTACGTCAATATTACTTGACGTAATGTATGTTTAGCATTGACCTAACGCGACGTATGTTTCGGAACAGACATTTCGGATATCCAAAATTGTTAATGTTCATTGTTATTTGGAAAATGGATTGAGTTAATAAACATTTTAACAAAAACAACATTTCAAACAGTACTTTATGTAATTTTATGGTATTATGCTGACATAGAAACGCTGACATAGAAAGATTGATACCTTTTAATAACTATATCCCTTATTAGCGATGCCAAAGCAGCGAGAGTAGTGTCCTTTGGAGGAAGCTCATGAATATTAATTAGTGGCGAAAAGCGGCCCGACGCTGGGACCATTTTATTTCGGTCTTACACTCATATAAAACGTAAATTTATGGAACCAATCTACTTTGCATATAGTAATAAGATGATGAAATACTGGGAAAACCATAAAACAATCCACATGAGTATTATTTTTAGATACGAAAATTCTGCTGAAAAAGTATAAAATCCAATATTTCTTTTAAAAAAGAGGATTTCGCTGGATTTCAGGCTACATATTTAACAATGAAATTGTTTTTTATTAAATGCTACCTTTCTTGCGAACGAATTTTACAGCAAAGTTATTGTTAATGTTATGGGTCTTTTCCAAACCCATGTTAAACTGAACGCAATTCCAAGATGGCGGCGTTTGTACGAATAACAACACGGAAGAAATATCAATATTTGAGATATATTTGCTGTCGACACACTAGTAGGGATATATTGCATGTATTAAGATGGATCCTATATGTTAAACAAGGGCATATGCGTTGTTAATTGTTTAATTATTAGAATTATACAACTAATTACGTCCAAACAATTCGTACCCAGTCGGTTCGTACATCTGTCAGTCTGGTATTTCAATTAATGTTAAACTGGATATTTACGAGCAATCGCTATAAATTTTCCAAGTGCTGAAATATACACCATTTTACACACATCTTTAGAGTATGGTTAAGAACTAAATTGGGGCACAATAATTGTTAATTATTATTATTAATTTAATAATTAATTATTAAATTAATAATATTAATAAAATAAATAAATACTAATTAGTATCCTCGATTACCGTAAATTCGCGACCCTAACATTTAATGTCAATAATCAAATTATTTCAACAATTTGAACATAATATTTAGAACAAATATTTGAAAATAAATATATATAACGCTGTTTTTTTAACTTATTTATCCAAATCAACGTTTAAAACTTTTAGCCGGTCAACATTGTTTACGTAAGTGTCAAGCCATCTTATCTAACTATCATTGATTCGCGGATATGACGTCATCCCATCATTCCTAGAAAATAATCTTCAATTAGGCCACATGTACAACAAGTTTTGGATTATCGTATTAAACAGTGAATTTTATTTAAAAAAAGAAATCTGAAATGTAATTCTTCCTTATCACAAATGCACATTTAAGTAATACTATACCAGTGGGGAAAAAGTTTTTAGGTAAATGGATTTTTTCTTTTAAGGGGGCTTACAGAATCTAAAATCCAGGATGATTTAGTTTAAGCAAGAAAAACATAATCAATTACTGTTTTCATTTTGTTTTCAGTATATTATTGTAGGGTGTGTTTTTAATTTTTAGGTGAATAGAGCCTGTACAATTTCCTAAATGCCTCTTGTGTAACCATAATTCTATATAAAAAAAGGCTAAACTTCACTTAAAATTAAGGTACTGAAAAACACAAGAAAAACTTTGCTCGGCCTTAGTTACGACACACTGACGAATCATGTCCCATATAAGTTCTACTACAACATCGGACAAAAACAACTATTTCGGTTTGTATTTTTATTGAAAAACACAAAATGTAACTTCCTGGTGTTTTGGGAATAAGAAATGATGGTGTTTTTATATCAGGTATCATGTCCAATGCTTTTGTCTGTTTAAAATGCAGTATCTTCACACAATATTCGGTCACATGGTCCATTGGACATGTACAAAGAAATTCCCGCGGCCACGTATGCGCATGCGCAAATGCCAAAGACGATCACGTGACAATAACAACATCCGCGAATCAATGGTAGTCGCGAATTTAGGGGAGTTGACGATAATTACTAGCAGACACTTGTCAGTTTGATATTGTAAGCATATGTCTTTCTGATTTGATATATGCATTAAAAACAAAGTTGCATAAAACATGTGTTACAGTTTCAAACGAATAAGTAAAATGTTGACTATATATCATCTTTTTATTTAAAAATCATTGCGGCAAAACAAGTCACATAAAGAACAGCTGATTTTGATAAAAACATCAATAAAATGTAATGCAAGAAACATGAACAATCATACCAACTAGTTTTTAAAATTAGGCTGCACACATGGACATTATATATTCAGCCTAATAATAAAAACTCATAGTTGGTGTTACTGTTTATGTTGTTTTGCATTACATTTATTGCACCTTGACGGATGATGTACAAAAATAGTCATAACAACACTTCTATTTGAGATAAATTAAATTTTATTATCCTTTTTTGTAATCAGGAAACATGCACCTTTACAAAATTACATTTTGGCTAAGTGTTTTATCTTAATAATTAAAAAAATGACAGTAGTCTTCATTTTTCATGTATTTTTCCAATTTGCGTCTTATTGCAGCCGTACGGGTGGTGTACAAAAATAGTCATAACAACACTTCTAAGTGAGATAATTATGATGTTATTTCAGTTTTGTAATCAGAAAACATGCACCATTTATAAAATATATTTCCCCCCATAGCTTTTCATAGTTGGGCTGACTTTTCATGTTTTTTTCTTGTATAACGTTTTATTGCACCTTGACGGGTGCTGTACAAAAATTGTCATAACTTTACTTCCAAGTAAGATATTTTCATGCTCATTTCAGTTTTGTAATCAGAAAATATGTATCTTCTAGGAAATATATTGGGATTCATGATCAAAACATCCCAAAAAAATCGTGTAGCCATGCTACCCTTATTCTTCAGATACCGTTCTATCTCATATGCCGTTTTTCACAAGATGTTCTAGAATAAGAACGTGTTCGGTAACATAACAATCCAGAAATATATGCTTTTGATGCAGACATCGTCTTTCAGTAAATAAAGGCACAAAATCATGCTAAATCGGCAAAATAGTCACTAGTTTAATGCACTACGTTTATATTGTGGTCTTGTTTTTAACAGCATTGCTAGCACCGCTTTTCCATCGATATTCACTCAATTTTTCGAACTTAAACTGAAAAGTATTTGACTAAATTTGAGATTAAAATAGATTGCTCTATAAGTTTGTAAAGAACAATAGCTTGACCAGCCTAAAATGATGCCATAACCCAAACAAGGTCAAGAAACTGTATCGAAAGACGCTTAGTTGTTATGGGAGATCGTTATAGTTGACCTGTTCTGAGTGCTGTCATTTGTATATAAAGTTATACTTTACAGATTTTGTATTTTGAAATTAAAGATAGATGTTTTTTTCGTATTAAATATGTTTTAAAACGAGTATGGTCAAACATCTTTTTAAGTACGATTTCATAGCGTCATGAAGAGGAACGGTATCTAAAGAACAGAGCATAATGTGAATCCGGGACCATTGTCCCTGAAACACGTTTTGCCATGGGACGATTTGCTCCAAAATATTTTGCCCTGAGACGTTTTGCCCCGTATATTTCAGCGGTCGGGTATCACTATTTGCAATAATGTGAATCAATAATGTGAATTGAATTAAACTAAATACGGATTAATTACGTGTCTAATTCACTTATTTTAATGACCAGTATCCAGTCAAAACTCTTCATATACACGGTACTGTATTAACAGATGAGGTTGAACAGCAGACATTTATTCATTTATCTTTATCAGCACATTTAACGAAGTTAACAATACTAAATATGATAATACATTCATATATATTGTTTATTAGAATATTGAAAGTATAGAACACCTGCCTATTATGTTAAGTTAATCTTTTTGCAAATATGGTTTAGAAAAAAAACTGAAGTGCTTTCTCATAATTAACACATCTTACAATTATTTGCTCGATTAGCTTACACAGATCACGTTGCAAGAACAAAGAGGGGTGACTTTCACAATTTGACAAGTGGCACATAACACACTTAACGCCCCTCAAATAGGTGTTGGGGCACAGTGTTGTACAAACATCCTGCTGTGACATGATGCCCCATTTTATGTTTATTCCCAATAACTATGGCAAAACTTCCCAGCACGAAAAGTCAGAGGGCGAAACATGTTTTGGAGCGAATGGTCCCGTTACCCTGTAATGTAATGCAGAATGATTGAATAATTTTGAGTATTTCTCATTGTTTGTTTTTTTCAATGAAATTATTGAAAACATGTGACTGACTTAAATCAATAAAAATTCACAGGGATATTTATATAAATCAAACTGGCCTAGTGGTTAGCGTGACAGACAGGTCATTGGTTCCGACCCCGAAGGAGTCAACTTTTTGTATTTTTCGAAGAATAGGCAAGCTTTTCTACTCGCCCCAACGTCGGCATTGGTGTCCGGGCTAGGTTGAAGTTTTTCGGTAATCTAGTGTCTCAGGAATGGCTTAAGGGATTTCATTCAAACTTAAAACACTTATTCCCTATATTAAATTGAACCCGTAGGCCAATTTTGATAACTCTTTTTCTAGTTTAAAATTTTTCAAAATTATGGGCCTTTTTAAACCAGAAATTTTACATTCCCGCTGGTGGGGTGGCAGCGTCCACTATTGATTTCCACTCTCTAACTCGAGAATGAATCTTCAAGGTCAAGGTCACTGTTGCTAAAAATAAAACTAAAACTGTTTCTGCTCCATAACTCAAGAACAAATTGAAATATTTTAATGAAACTCAATTTATAGATAATGGTATAGCAAGACGTTGCATGAGTTTGCATATGGAGTGAGTGGGGTAAAGGTCAATGTTTTGAAAATTAGAAAAATGCTATCCACTTAGAAAACAAACAAAATTAACTTTGTTTAATTGGCCCCTACTATCCAAACTTGGGATGGGACCGAATACTGAAATTAATATTCAAATATTCGTTTTAGGTATTCGAATATATTCGAATATTCGTTTTGTAAATCCTACTATATACTACTATATACCGCACCCTGTCCGAATATTTACCTATCCGAAATATGTAGACTACGTGTACGTAGTTGTTTTACCTTGTTTAAGTGGTAAATGAGCGATATAACTTTGTGAGTGTAAGGCAAATATAAATAAATGTAAGATATTGTTAAATGTATTGTTGATTAATTTGTTAATCGTTCCGTTTTTTCTCAGAACCATGAAGCTTGTATCTGCTGTGCAGATTACACGTTGCCTGGGTTTTGTCTAATGACCACATAAAGTACTTCCAAGCACGTGTTGGTGGCATTGTTTAATAATAAAGATTCTTGTATAATATACGGTGTTGATATAATGGAGAATAATTTACAAGTGACGTACAGTACGATTGACCAGATCATGCTAATTTTGTTAAAGAAATTGATTGGCTGATACTGGATTCATTTTGATTGGTTTACTTAGAGAGTAATTGTAATTACTGTAAACAAGTTAACCGTATAGATGTCACTTAAGGATAATAAACAACAATGTACGCCTTGTGCAAACTGTGAAACCGTTATCACAACATGGCCCAGTTTTGTTATTTGTGTATACAATGCGTCATATTCGTGCCTCCTACAAACCGTTAACTTGCGGCCCTTGTACAGATGTGGCCCCCCTGCCATATGCAATTGTCGTTAATTGGACATGTTTAGCATGTATTGTAAAAACGTTACACTGCCCCCACCCTCCCGCTAGGCAGGAAAATGGAAATACGACTGGAATTCATGTTAACTTTGCAATCAGACTGGAAAAAAACATGATTTTTTAAAGAAATGTTGTTCTTTAAATAAATGAGAAAATCGAATATTCGTATTCATTTTTTTATATTCAAATATTATCCAATATTAGAATATTCGAGTATTCGGTCCCATCCCTAATCCAAACAGTTTGTTTAAAAAAAAAATGCCTGTAACTCCGACAATAACAAGAAAAGTCGAGCGCGCAGTCCTGCGACAGCTCTCTTGTTTTTTATGCTCTTCTAGTTATAAAACTTGAGCTCTTTAGTTCAGTTACTTTAATTTGTCCGGTTTGGACATTTAGTGACATATTTCAGAAATACAATGTAACAAAAATTGGTGAACAAGGCCCTGTTTACCCCCAAAAAACATGTTCAGATGGGAAAATATTACTTATTAATTGGGAAATAAATGTTAGTGTTTTTAATAAATGGTAGCTTTTTGGATAGGGGAAACCAGCCCAATTTCAGTGCAATAAAATAACCAAAAAATCCCTGATAAGAGTTACGTACTTTGTACCAGTACCAGTAGCAGAATCAATAATGATCATTGTCATAAGTACTGCGTGCAGGGTTGTGAGGTTATTTCAATGACTTTTACAATGTATTTGCAGATTTTAAGAAGACATCATTGAATGACAGCCTTACCTGTATATAAACTAGCGACCAACAATGAGCAGTCATGGCTGCAGAGGTGGAGGTAGAGGTCGGGGGAGAAGACATGGCAGAAATGATGGCTGGGAGGAAAGGGTAGGATTGGTGTTTATAAACGTGGCATATCAATGATAGGTCATTAATCGCATTAATTTTAAGTTGATTTAAAAGAAAATAATATTGAAGCATTCAGTCTTCTAAATAATCCACTTGCTTAAAGCTGGGCTCAAGTACAAATCTATTTGGTCAAGTTAAAATTTTGACCTGTCTGCCCCAAGAGGTCAAGTACAAGAAGGATGCAGATTGTGAAAATAAAAGATTCATTTACCAGCAATATAACAATGTCCAGAATTTACTTACAAATATATCATAATCACCTAATTTTCTTTCAATATGGCCACATGATCATCACCACTATCATTATTTTGAACTGATAGGTACTGAAGTGAAAAGGAGGGGCTGTATATATATATATATACATAGGAATCGCGCATGTTGGTCTGTATGTCTGTGTCAGTAGATCCGTCCAAAATTTGGTTTCCACTCCATAACTGGAATGCCTGGAAGGATTTTAATACAACTTCAGATTATTATTCCCCATGACCAGACAATGTGTTATGTACTTGACCCATGCTTGTCTGTCAAAGGTTAAGGTCACAATTCAAGGTCAAATGTCAAATACTTGTATTTCGTTTCCAAACTGTAACCTCGTAATTAATGCCTGGAAGGATTTTAATATAACTTCAGATTATTATTCCACATGACCAGAAAACGAATCACGTACATTATTGTGTGTCGAAGGTCAGTCATGGTTAAAGGTAAAATGTCCAATATTATTTTGGAGCATAATTATTTTCTGTCAGACATTGAAGGGATTTTCTGACATGGATGGATTTTCAAATGGCTTGGTAGAAATGATGGTCATCGTGAGATGGTATGCTGTCAGCAAGAACCAGGCTTGTAGCTTAAAGGTCAAGGTCACATTTAGAGGTCAAAGGTCACATATAATAAATAATATTGGTGTTCCATGTTGCATTGTACCTACAAAGAGGGATTCTTCTATAACAAAGTGCTCAATACCAATAATTTCCTGATTGTAGAAAGTATTTTTCTGTTAACATATTAAAGGAAGTATTTCATAAATTGATATCTAATTCAGTGTTTTCAATGGTTTGGACCCGTGTCACATGTCAGACTGAGAGTTACTGAATATACTAGTTGGTGTCAGTTGCCACTCGCCTATGGTATCCAGTAATACACAGTTATATCAGACAGTAGGAAACAAAGACAGTTAATTAGTAATTAAAACTATCACTTTTAGACTTGTGAAAAGAGTAACAAAACAAAACATTACAGAAGTGAGATCACATATTTAGCGGTCATTATAACTGAGAAACTTTGCTCAAATTTGCTGATAAACTAATGATGATCCGAGCGTTTTCATATGGATAAACGTGTGGTGTTTGAAAACTTTTTGATTAAAAGAAAATAACAATTTAAATAGGTCCTTTAGATGTTTTTGCGTTTATAATGTGCAATTAATGCAATAATTAGAAAGTTCAATTTGTTAATTAAAATACGATGGTACTGGCTAATCGGTACAAAAATGCAAAAATAATGATAATCTCTCCAAGCCCACAAAGTTTAAAGTAGTTAATACGAATCTATGCAAATATTCGATTGAATGAAGACGTGAATATTTGAATACCGATTTTGGTATTCGTTGCCATCCCTAATATAAACAGTGGTCATTGTTGACATTTTTGGAGGCTTGAGAAAATTAGCAGTAGTAAAATTTTTATGAACGTATGGACGTTTTCTTTGAAGTGAGCAATTCTGTAGGCGTCAGTTCAAATCCTACTAGAACCACGTACAGGAATCTCCAAAAACATTTTTTGTCTTTATTTATACTTTTTATGCACTTGTCATCTTGATGCGCGGGAGGCATATAGTGATTGTCCTGTCCGTGATTCGGTCCGTAGGTTTTACCATTTCATCTAGCACCAACACCACTTGCTATAACACTTGGATATGTTTACGCAGTTTGGCTTATGACCATTCCTAATCTACCCATATCACCCAACCTCAGTTTGACCTTGACCTAATTTGGACTAATTCAAATGGGCTGTCCAGCACCAACCGGGGGCATCTGTGTTTATCAAACAGAGGGTCTTGTTTTCATTTAGATCGCATCAATATATTGTTGATTCTCAAAATGTATACTTTCATGTAAATATGGAATTCTGTTGTTTTAACGTGTCTGTAGTGTATGGAATTCTGTTGTTTTAACGTGTCTGTAGTGTGGGTAATACCATTGATATGCCCCTTTAAGCCCAATTGATACATTTTGTTTGAAAACTTATTTAATTATTTATATTGGTTGGGTTGGGTTTGACATGAGAACTTGCCAGTATTATATTGTTCCCATGTTGTTCCAGGGAGGATACATGAATGCTAAGCGCATGAGAACTTGCCAGTATTATATTGTTCCCATGTTGTTCCAGGGAGGATACATGAATGCTAAGCGCATGAGAACTTGCCAGTATTATATTGTTCCCATGTTGTTCCAGGGAGGATACATGAATGCTAAGCGCATGAGAACTTGCCAGTATTATATTGTTCCCATGTTGTTCCAGGGAGGATACATGAATGCTAAGCGCATGAGAACTTGCCAGTATTATATTGTTCCCATGTTGTTCCAGGGAGGATACATGAATGCTAAGCGCATGAAGCTGAAAGATCAGTTTGACCAAGATGTCCCCGGACAGCTGCAGAAACAAGACAGTGTTGGCACGAAGATATTTTCTGGAGTTGCTATTCATGTGAATGGCTACACAAGTATGTACATTCTCTTACAAAATGCCCCATTGAATGAAAATTCAATCAAAATGTTGGCTTGTTAAATTTAGGTTTAGTATTTAATGTGCAATGAAATAAACATTAAAGTTCTTGCAAATAGTTCAAGAGCATTTTATTAGAAGAACATTTTTCTATTTATACACAATGTTTCATAAAACTCTGCATATAATGCAAAAAGAAAGTGATGCATCATATTAAGATTTTTGTGTTGGTAAGGCGACATATAGGGGTTACTTTTGACAGCGTCCTCGGCGTTGGCGATGTCCCCTTCAGTTTGTGCAGACAATAACTTAAACAGTTTTGTGCAATCATGTTGACACTTTTTGGAAGTATAAGCAGGCATAAATGGAAGGCTAAGTTCGATTTTCAGCATAATTGCTTTTATCGTACTTGAGTTATGCCCCTTTTTAATCCCCTGCCGTGAAGCGGGAGGGGGGTTACACGAATGCCCTTCGTCCGTCTGTCCGTCCGTCTGTACGTAACATTTTCGTGTCTGCTCCATATCACCTATACCCTTTGAAGGATTTTCATGAAACTTGGCTCAAATGTTTAGGTCATTGAGACGATGTGCAGAAGGCATGAGTCAGTCAAGCTGGCTCAAGGTCAAGGTCACACTTGAAGGTCAAATATTCGAGCCTCCATTTCGTGTCCGCTCCATATCTCCTATGCCTTTTGAAGGAATTTCATGAAACGTGGCTCATATGTTTAGGTCATTGGGACGATATGCAGAAGGCATGGGTCTTTTATGCCTGCTCAAGGTCAAGGTCACACTTGAAGGTTAAATTTTTGAGCCTCCATTTTCGTGTCCGTTTTTCGTGTCCGCTCCATATCCCCTATACCCTTTGAAGGATTTTCATGAAACTTGGCTCAAATGTTTTGCTCATTGAGACAAGCCAGTCACGCCAACTCAAGGTCAAGTTCACACTTGAAGGTTGAATGTTTGAGCCTGTATTTTAATGTCTGTTCTATATCTCCTGTGCCCTTTAAAGGATTTTCATGAAACTTGCCTCGAATGTTTATCACACTGAGGCAATTTGCAGAAGGCATGAGGCAGTCACGCCACCTCAAGGTCAAGGTCACACTTGAAGGTCAAATGTTTGAGCCTCCATTTTTGTGTCTGCTCCATATCTCCTATGCCCTTTGAAGGATTTTCATAAAACTTGGCTCAAATGTTTATCACATTGAGGCGATGTGCAGAAGGAATGGAGCAGTCTTGCCACCTCAGGGTCAAGGTCACACTTAAAGGTCAAATGTTTGAGCCTCCATTTTTGTGTCAGCTCCATATCTCCTATGTCCTTTAAGGAATTTACATGAAACTGATTAAGGTCAGTGTGATACTTCAAAGTCACCTTTAAAATCTAATGAAGGATCACGGCGGGGGATATAGCTGTCCTTTGGACTGCCTTGTATTAAAACAAAATAGTTTGGTTAAGGCTTGTGCAGACAATAACTTTAGAAGTTTTGTGCAATCATTATGAAACTTTAGGGAAGTGTTAGTAGGCATAAAAGGAAGATCAAGTTTGGTTTTCCGCATACTTGCTCTTATCTTACTTGAGTTATGCCCCTTTTTTAAATAAATAGTTCAAATAAGGCTTGTGCAGACAATAACTTGAGAACTTTTTGTGCAATCATTATGTAACTTAAGTGAAGACGCCATACTTCTTGCAGCAGTAGCATTCCCTAGGCATTTCACAGTAACCACTGCCACCACAAAATTATTGTCGATCTGAACTGACTTTCGTACAAAAGTCTTGATTGATGAAGAAGAAAAAAAAAACCTCAGAAATATTGCATCATTGATGTAAGACTCTAACGTGTAGATTGAGTGTTACTTTAGTTTAATCCTATTTATTTTAGCTCGATTCTGTCAAATGCCAGAGGCTTATTGAGACATTTTTGAGTCTGTTTCCTAGGTAGAACAAGCACTTTGTGTCTTGAGGAAGATCATTTGATTGGTCCCCGAGTAGGTATGAATGTCCCGGCTAGCTCAGTTGGTAGAGCGCTGGACTGTCAATACGGGGATCGTGAGTTCGAATCCCAGCCCGGCCACATAACTTGTGTGGGGATTGGTCATGAAATTATTTCTACGGCCATTCTCCCCCTACCTCTGATTCAAGTAGGGCAGTTGTCAGTTACTGGCATAAGTATGTGCACTCAGTGCTGGTAAACCGCTTAGATCGGCTAAGCGTGCCCAGGAAAAGTGTGAGTAGGTTAACTGACTGCCGTGATATGACTGAAATACTGTTAAAAACGGCGAAAAATCCAAATAACAAACAAACAAACAGGTATGAATGTCATGATCTCCCGATCGCAAGGCGGCAAGGCGGATACCATATCCGTATACCACTGCGACAGATTGAGTGTTAAGATAGGAAAAAAAGAAAAAAGTTGAAATAACAACACAATGATTGTACTGTGTCCATTTTGTTTTCATCTGACCACCATTTTACACCATGTAATCTGACTACGGTCTCTTGAAAGCTGTTGCTGGCAATTTGATTTGAGTTACATGTATACTTCAAGCTTGGAAACAGTCTGATCTCTTTGTGGAGGTTGTCAGTCAGATTCCTTCATTGAGGTTGTATTGACCTGTGTTTGATTTTTCCGCAGACCCATCCTCTGATGAGCTGAAGAGATTGATGATGCTGCACGGGGGAATTTACGAGCACTATCTGTACCGGACACGAGTCACGCATGTGATTGCAACCAATCTGCCCGACAGCAAGGTGAAGGAGCTCCGTGGACTGAAGGTTGTGAGACCGGAATGGATTACGGACAGGTAACATGATCGTTATGTTAGCTGTAATAATAGCAAGTACCGGTTTTACCCAGGAAATGTGGCTTCGAATGTCTTGTTCATGGGAAAAGAAAACCCCAAAAGGGCCCAGCAGGGTACATACTACTAGTTATTTGTGCAGAAATCTATTATCAGGGCCCCGCAAATTTTTTGCGGGTGCCCTATAGTAATCACCCTGTCTCTCCGTCTCTCCGTCTGTCCGTCCGTCCGTCCACATTTTTCATGTTTTTCTTTCATGACTTCAAAACCGTTTCAGCTATTAATTTGAAACTTCATGGGTGGATAGATCTCATTAAGGAGAAGTGCAGTGCACAAGAACCATTACTCTGCACTTCATGGTTCTGGAGTTATTGCCCTTTGTTAATTTTTTATACTTCGTTTTTGCCTGGAGCATAACTCTTAGACTATAAGAGCTATTAACTTGAAACTTCATAGGTGGATAGATCTCATTGAGGAGAAGTGCAGTGCACAAGAACTGTTACTCTGCACTTCATAATTCTGGAGTTATTGCCCTTTGTTAATTTTTCATTTTCAGGCAGAGTCAACTTTTGGTTTCAGCTCTCTAACTTGAGAACAAATTGAAATATTTTAATGAAACTTCATCCATAGATACCTTATATCGAGACCTGGCTTGGGATTACATAGGGGGTGGATGGGGTCACTGTCAAGGTTGCCGTTACAAAAAATGGAAAAACTGTTTCCGCTCAATTACTCGAGAACGAATTGAACTATTGTAATTCAACTTCATACATAGATACCTTTTATCAAGACATCGCTTGGGATTGCATAGGGGGTGGGTGGGATCAAGGTCAAGGTCACCGTTACTAAAAATAGAAAAACTGTTCCTCACCTTCAAACATGCTATAATTCGGGGCCCGCTGCCACTCCTGTGACAAAGCTCTAGTTTTCCACACTATTTTGTGTTGAAAGTTAACCTAAAAATTGTGATGCTAAGTAGAACTTTTAGTGGATTATCTGATAGTGCAGTTGATATGTGAATATCAACAGAACTAATGAATAAGGATTATGTTTGATATCTTTAACACAGATGCATGGAACGTATGATTGGGTTTATACTTGATTACAGTATTGCTGCTGGGAAGCTGTTATCGTACACCAAGTACCTGCTGTACACTGCCCAGTCTGGTTTGCAGAAGGGTTTACAGTCATTTTCTGTGCAGATGGACACTGAGACCAGCAACCAGTCTGCACAGAAGCCCAGTAAGAGTGTTAGCATAATAATTAAATGTTTGTACTTTAATTATTAGGGTGTCACAATATAAGAAATCCATATTGCAATATATTGTGATATTTTTAAATTTATCACGATTTTTATTGCAATATATTTCGACATTTGTATTTATGTAGTTGATAAGATTAAGACTGCTAAATTCACTATAAACAGTGCATTATCTTTTAGTACGTTGTTTATTATCTCCAAGTTGATGACAGGCTTAAAATTAGCAACATATAAACAGCAGATAGAAAAGCAAAGAAAAATATTAGCAACACTCTCAAACCGCCTGTCACTGTCTTGGCTGATCAGTTTATTTATTATAATATATATATAGTGATTTGTTTCATGTGCAGGTACTCCACTGTATGTATGTATGTTTTGTGAATAAAGCCATAAACTATGTATGTATTTAAAACAGGAAAACAAGTCTGGTTTAATGTATATTAAGCATGAACATTTTAAGAGAATACGTGTTTACCAAAGTTACCATATATGGAAAATTATTGGTCACAGGTATAATCTGTTATGGGCAGGTCTTTGACTCATACCTATAAAACATAAATTTTACAAATGTTACTGGCTTTCAATTGTTTATCACTGACAATAAGTGTGTTTTAATTAAGTCTAAAGTTATGGAATTTAGTTATTAAAAGGGAAGAACACAAACCTGAAAAAACATAAATGTTGCAATATATCGGTATAGACATTCATATTGCGATATTTCATTGCAGAATCAAATATTGCAATGTACCAATATACCGCTCTATTGTGACACCCCTATTAATTATCCTAGAATTATTTGCGTTTAAAGTGTATATGTACAATCTCTCATACCAATTGTTTTCAAAAAAGCAGATAAACTGGCAATAAAACTTGAAAGCAAACAGAGAAACATAAAAATGATGAAGGAAACTCTTCAATATGGAAAAAAATCAACAATTACTAGTGACGAGTTTTTGCATCGTTTATTAGTGTTGTGTAACCTAAACCAACTGTCAGGTCAAAAATATTTGCCGATTAAAACTGGCTTATTGTGCGTGTAAAGGCAATGTTTTTTCTTAACTTTTATTCCATTTTAAATAGAAATATATGTTAATTAACTTGTTTTGGTTAATTGTATTATACCACTAAATGTGTTGTAAGATCGTACATACACACTTTAAGGCAGGTTTGTTGTGTGGTATATGTAAAGAACTTCTCTGAACCGATATACGTGCAGCAGCCCAATTACGATTTTTATGCCCCCACTTTATTATGCCCCCACTTTAGAGAGGGGCATATAGATTTGCCCTCGTCTGTCCGTCCGACCGTCTGTCGGATTTTTGTTTCGTGCGTAACTCAAAAAGTATAACTGCTACAGTGATGAAACTTTATAAGCATATTCATCGGCATCTGGGCTTGTGCACCTGGGTATTTTGGTGCAGGTTTTTCTGACATCAGCTGAGTTATGGCCCTTTTTTATCAAAAAAAGACATTTTTGGACTTTTGTCGTGCGTAACTCAAAAAGTATTGCTGCTAGAGTGATGAAACATAATAAACATATTAATCAGCATGTGAACTTGTGCACCTAGATATTTTGGTGCAGTTTTTCCTGACATCAGCGTAGTTATGGCCCTTTTTTTAGCAAAAAAACGACATTTTTGGACTTGTGTAGCACGTAACTCAAAAAGTATTACTTCTAGAGTGATGAAACTTTCTAAACATATTAATCAAGATGTGAACTTGTGTACCTGGGTACTTTGGTGCAGTTTTTTTTCACCATCAGCGGACTTATGGCCCTTTTTTAGCAAAAAATGACATTTTTGGATTTGTGTCGTGTGTAACTCAAAAAGTATAACTGCTAGACTGATAAAACTTCATAAACACATTCATCAGCATGTGAACTTGTGCACCTGGGTATTTTGGTGCATTTTTTCCAACATCAGCAGACTTTTGTGACAACCAGCGGAATGTGTGGGCATCCGTGTCCTACGGACACATGTCTAGTTTTACAAAAGATATTACCATTTTGAGAATTTGTTAATATAAAATAGTATTGGGCCAAACATGGCATTGAAAAGTAAATCTCAATGAAATAGAAAATACAATTAAGTAGTTGTGTGATGCAAACATCAGACGTGGGTATCACATGACTGGATATTAATATTTACATGTTCAATAAAAAAAATTTGGAATTATTTAACTTCTAAAATTGATATAATCAGTGTTATATCAACATATATTATGTTGTCTCTAATGACAGATTTGATATAATCAGTGTTATATCAACATATATTATGTTGCCTCTAATGACAGATTTAGCCCCACATGAGGAATCCCTGACCCGACCACAAGATAACCAGTCTACAGGTCCTGTTACGAGAAACCAGTCCAAAGAAAGTGACTACCAGTCAGATGGTGGCAGGTGTGACACATTGGAGAGCCTTCCACTGGGAAATAGGTCAGAAACGGCAGCATTTGAGAGTGGACTGTTATCTCCAGAGGAATCCGAAGAGGGTGTGAGTGGTTCTGGTACGGAAACCAATGTGCATAAGGGGACAACTGTTAATCCTGGTGCAAAGACACAATCTAGGTCTCCTGCAAAAGCTGGTGATCCAAAGTTCTTAAGCGAATTTTATGGGAATTCAAGACTGCATTTTTTGTCCACATGGAAAGCTGAATTTAAGGAATATGTGAATGAGATTCAAAAGAAGGGAGACAATTTTCCAGGCAGAGACAAATTAAGGCATGTGGTGCAGTCAAGGGAGATAAATGCTGCCCAAACTGTGAATGGTTCCTCGTTTGTGAAGAAACCACATGAACGATGCATTATGCATGTCGACATGGATTGCTTTTTCGTCTCGGTTGGTCTTCGTAAGCGTCCGGATCTCATTGGGAAGCCAGTGGCAGTGACGCATTCCCGAGGTAAAGGCGTGACTGTCGATCCCAGGTCCGACCTGAGCTTTGAAAAGCAAGAGTGGGCAAAAAAGGCATCCAATCATAAGAGAGGGAAGTCTGGTGGAAATGTTACGATGAACACTTTAGATGAAGGTATTTTTTTCTGAAAAATTATTTTATGTGAACTGTCATGTACATGACATTGTATATAAGAATAACATGTTTTGTTTATGGTCGTAATAAATTGTATTTAAAGAATGTTTTTTATTAATATTTATATCGCATCCATCCAACTAATTTCAAGGTTACTGTTACTAAAATGAAATACTCTTAAGGTTGGTTGTCAAATTGGATATTTGTTGTTTGTTTCGGTGTAAGGTCGTATTTTTATTTCACAAGTGTTAGTTGAAATATTTTCACGAGTGGCAAAGCCGTGAGTGAATTTTTTTTTTCTTTCTATGATCATGAGTGAAATAAAAAGTGATGTGGTATTTGTTTGAATACATAAAATGATTTCAGGAATGACGGTGATTTACATACCAGGTATGTCTATGATCTTAACTTTTATGTAAGTTAATGAAAAATAAGATGTGTTGTTCTTGTGTATCAGAAAACTTGAGCTTCCCTGATCAATCAGAATCTGACACAGATGATGATGTCACTGATGATGTCACTGATGAAGCCAGAAATGTTTCCAGGACAGCCGAAACATTTCACTCCATGGCAGAAATAGCATCTTGCAGCTATGAAGCTAGAAAAGTAAGCAAATCTTTGTTGTACAGTGTATTTAGTGCAGCAACAGATAAGTATTTAACATTATGTGGATGCAAGGGTGACAGAAGAACAAGTGAAATGTTACTATGCAATTACTGTTCAAACAAGTGAAATGTTACTATACAATTACTGTTCTAAGAAGTGAAATGTTACTATGCAATTACTGTTATAACAAGTGAAATGTTACTATACAATTACTGTTATAACAAGTGAAATGTTACTATGCAATTACTGTTATAACAAGTGAAATGTTACTATACAATTACTGTTATAACAAGTGAAATGTTACTATGCAATTACTGTTCAAACAAGTGAAATGTTACTATACAATTACTGTTCTAAGAAGTGCACTGTTACTATAGAATTACTCTTCTAACAAGTGAAATGTTACTATACAATTACTGTTCTAACAAGTGCAATGTTACTATACAATTACTGTTCTAACAAGTGAAATGTTACTATACAATTACTGTTCTAACAAGTGAAATGTTACTATACAATTACTGTTCTAACAAGTGCAATGTTACTATACAATTACTGTTCTAACAAGTGAAATGTTACTATACAATTACTGTTCTAACAAGTGCAATGTTACTACACAATTACTGTTCTAACAAGTGAAATGTTACTATACAATTACTGTTCTAACAAGTGAAATGTTACTATACAATTACTGTTCTAACAAGTGAAATGTTACTATACAATTACTGTTCTAACAAGTGCAATGTTACTATACAATTACTGTTCTAACAAGTGAAATGTTACTAACAATTACTGTTCTGACAAGTGAAATGTTACTATGCAATTACTGTTCTAACAAGTGAAATGTTACTATACAATTACTGTTCAAACAAGTGAAATGTTGCTATACAATTACTGTTATAACAAGTGCAATGTTACTACACAATTACTGTTCTAACAAGTGAAATGTTACTATACAATTACTGTTCTAACAAGTGAAATGTTACTATACAATTACTGCTCTAACAAGTGAAATGTTACTATACAATTACTGTTCTAACAAGTGAAATGTTACTATACAATTACTGCTCTAACAAGTGCAATGTTACTATAAAATTACTGTTCTAACAAGTGAAATGTTACTATACAATTACTGTTCTAACAAGTGCAAACATTCTCAAAAATGGACAAGATAGCCAATATCTGATATTACCATCCCTGGTATGTATTTGTGTTAGACTGTTTTACGCTAGACTGTTTCACGCACATTTCAAAGGAATTAATATACATTTTCACCTACATTCAATCACTGATTGTCAGGCTGGCATGGTAAGACCTCTCTGCTAGAATTGCATAATGATAAATGTATAGTGTTTATTCTTTCATCTAATCAGCACCTAAAACAGCTCTAAGCCTCTCTTCCACAGGCAGGTGTAAAGAATGGCATGTTCATGGGCAAGGCCAGACAGTTGTGTCCAGACCTGGTCACTATCCCGTATGACTTTGAGGGCTACAATACCGTCTCCAGAATGCTGTATGACACTGTCGCTAGGTTGGTATACCGTAATGTTACGAATATAATACTCACTTTTTTACACGAAATTTTTTATCAGAAGTAGGGGGTGCGTATTATACTTGAATGTAAAGTTTACCTGAAAATTTCTATCCAAATATTTGCTTAACCCTTTCCCCCATAGATAATTATAAACCCAACTGTATAAATTACTGGATGCGTATGACTTTTCCCGTCTCTATCCATTACCCGATAACCCCGTATATTCACGACTTTCATTTTTAAAAGCAAATTCTGGCCAATATTGACGATAAATGTGTTGAAGAATTACATAAACACAAACGTTCGCCATTTTTGGGGAGTATGGAGTGCATTTTGGGATATGTTTTTATTTAAAGATATTCTGTAATTGACGTCCAATCACATTTTAAAAACAGCGACCAATCTAGCAGTGTATTTAAATTTAGATGAAATGTAGTTACAATCATGTACAAACCATTTTCTTAAAATAGAGTGAACGTTATTTTCTGTATAAATAAACATGATGCATTCGTCTGTATTTTAATTCTCTCATTCACTTGTTTCGATTCGTCTATGTTTTGAATGATTCTCACTTGGAATTTAGCAGATGCTATTTGAATAAATCTCGCTTTTTTCCTGTTTTCATAAAATCACGTTTAACGAGATGCCTACGTGATGTAATTGTGTATGCTGCTATGGCTCGTTTACTTACATACAAAAGCATTATGAACTGACACCTTATTTTAAGATGCGTATTATATTCAGATTTTTGTTTTTCTTCAAAAATGTTGAAACTTGGGGGTGCGTATTATACATAAGTGGGTATTATATTTGTAAGATTACGGTAGTTGACCATAACTGTAGAATGACCTCTTTATTTACCCCTCAGACAATTTGACCAGACTCTAATTACAATTAAATGCTTGAACAATTTTCTATATCAAATATTTGCTAAGTTTGTGCATGGTATTTTCAGTGACATGTATTGAATTTCACAATTTAGATAATTGTAGAAACTTATATTGTTTTCTTTATCATGCATACAATACATTAACAGTCTTCACGTTAAAACTTTTTTTCAAAGCACTTGCCAGTTCGGGCAAGCTTGTTAGCAAAACCACTGCCCGAAATCTGTTTGACTTGTCCGAACTATTAACTTCAAATGGTACTCTACAGCAATATCAGAAAATGTTGTTTTCTGTAATTTTATTTATTTATATTTTATTTCTATATACATGTATGTCATCTTGTTTTTATTGTTCTCCCTCAAAATACATAAGGTTCGATCATACTATTTTGTGCATCATGCGTCACAATGTGATTAAAAAGATAAACAGGGAAATATAAAGGGTCCAAAAAGGTACATGGCTCTACTAATAAGGAGCAGTGTGGAAAGCTGGATTAATTTGTTGATATTTTCTAATAAATTGGTAACTCGCTTAATTAAGGTTTTTAAACAACGTCTATTTGTTACGTATTTGCAAAATAAATTGTATTTCAAAAGATATTCAACATTTCTGTGTTACCCAACCCAGAGGGGAAGCAGAGCGAAGATAAAAATGAGCAGGTTGCAGCAATCAGCTATTTCGCTTTCGGACTTTCCCTTATTAAACTGCATGCTACATTTGACGAAAGTAGTTCCAAAATTGTTCCTACCAAGAAGCAGTTTTTTAAATGCAGTTTCACTTTCAAACAGCATGCGTTTTTTAAATTTTACAATTCAAAATAGAGCTACAATACTTATTTATATATTTGTTAAGTACCGATAACAATGCAAATATATGCAAACTTCAATTTCCGACAAACTGGCATGTACTCCAAAATTGCCCTTTTAACTAAAGTAGTCTTCTTATTAAGCTTTTAACAATGAAGCGTTTAGTGGACTGCGATCGATTGTCTATATATTTCAATAAGCTTCTAAACAATAATGAACACCACACAGCATGATGGCGTCATATGTTTATGTGTAAATACTAGATTCCAATAATACAACGGGTTTTGTATGTTTGGTTTTTTTTGAAGAAAAAAATACTACAATGCTATTTTGAATGAATTTTCTTTGTCCACACAATATATAAGGCCTATGAAAACACTTGCCCAGTCGGGCAAGCATTTGGCATTTTCTGCTAGCCCGAAATCAAATCTACTTGTCCCGGGCATCGGGCACCCAGTTACGACGAAGACTGCATTGATGAAGGTCAGTGTCAGCTGTCGGGACTCCTGTTATTCCTCGCTTAAGACATATTTAAAAGGGAGTTATTATGCTAATATGAATGGGTATGATCTGGATTTTTCATGTTGAATAATTGCCCATAAATAATTGAACAATTGCTATTCAAGTAACATGTTTCAGCGGGATCCACTTGCAGATTAATGTAACTGCTATTTTCTACAGAAATGTTAGTACATTTGGAGATGAATGCCTGTCTTAGCTATAAAACATTAGTGTTACATGGATACATTTTGCTTAACTGTTTTTGTTATCCATAAAGATGTCTTTAAAAGAATATGTACAAGACTGTCCACGTCAATTTCATTTCTGCAACTTGCAGTTTCACCCATGATATTGAGGCGGTAAGCTGTGATGAAATGCTGGTGGATTGTACAGATGTGTTGGCTGACACTGGGGCCACCCCTCTGGAGTTTGCCTCCCTTGTTAGAGAAGAGATTCACAAGAAGACAGGCTGCTGTGCCTCTGCCGGGCTAGGTAGGGGGCCTGTTATGGCAGATGGTCTCATATTCGATTCGAGCAGGCAGGGCTGTTTTTCATCACTTGGGGATGGGGCCCTTTGCCCTCATTTTGGGGAAAAATTGCGTTATTTTTGTTATTTTAGGGAAAACATTTTCATAGCTGGGGAATGAAAAATCCTGGGGTAAGATCAAGTTTAGGGGAAAACTTCGTGATTGGAAAGAATTTTTCTGAGGGGATAATGGCCCCTACTGTAGAAGGCAAAAAAAGCCATGGCAGGTAGATAATGTTATGTCAAAGGCTCTCAACCGTAAGTAATATCCATGTCGTATTGACATAATCATATTATCACTTTTTGTTTGAACCCAACTAAATCTTTATACTTATTATATCCAGTAACTTAGTTTCTCAAATGATTTCATCGTGATGTTGATTGCACAAGCTTTTCTTTCCAAGATCTCAGTCATTTTCAAATTCGTCGGATATCTATCAGGGTATTTTCTCAGCTGTTATAGCATTGATCTCTTTATTATTGAATAATCACATGGATATGAGACATGTCGTGGGAAAACCGGGCTTAATGCATATGCATGCAGGCTGACCCGGGACAACACGTTTCATTGTTATGGTAATTTTTGTTTCAAGGAAGTCTCTTCTAAACATAAATCCACTGTAGACGGAATGCGCCGTCCTGGATTAGCCTGTGCGAACTGCACAGGCTAATTTCGGAGATGCCACTTTAAGAACATGCATGCAGCCCAATTTTCCCACGACACGCCTCATATTTATACATCTTGTCAATGTACTCCTGGTCTATAGCCTGTTGTTTTTTTTGGCATTTTCAATGTTTGGGTTGCTTGGGCAGGTGTTTCCCCTACATCATTATTACAGCCATGCTTTATGAAAGTCTCGGTTTGCAGGTTCCAGCATCCTGCTGGCAAGGATGGCGACTCGTAAGGCCAAGCCCAACGGACAGTTTCACCTGACACCCGACCAGGTGGCAGACTACATCAAGGAACAGTCTGTCCGGGACATTCCAGGTATCAGTTATGTACATGACTGAAATAGAAAAATGATTAAGTCAGATTTGACATTTTTATGCTCCCACAAAGTGGGGACATTAAGCATTGCACTTGTCTGTTCATCTGTCCGTACGTTTATCCCGAAATTTTATGGACTCAACTCCTCTTTAACTGCTGGGGGGATTTCGCTCAAACTTTCACTGCTGAAAAACTTTAATGTGTAGGTGATTGAAAGGAAGGAATTTTGGCTGCGACCAATTTTGGCAGAATTATGGCCCTTTGTCATTTTTTCCACTATAGAATTTATACTTCCCGAAATTTTGTAGACTCAACTCCTCTTTCACTGCTTGGCGGATTTCGATAAAACTTTAAGAACTGAAGAACCTTTGTCATTTTTTCCACTATATAATATATATGAAAATTAATTTGTGGATGCAAAAAATTAGTGTTGGCGACACGCCTCGTGTCCTGTGTCTGTGTCGAAACATGTGTCATGGGGGCATCCGTGTCTGTGACACATCTAGTTAACAGATAATTTATTGTTTAACATTTTGCCTACATTTTTAACAAAAATATTTCAATGTTGTCTAAACTCTAGTAAATAAAGTTTCTAGATTGCTTTGTTACATGGAATAAAACAAAACAAAAACAGATTGGAAAGCTAAAAAGCCTTAGTTTATAGTTTTATAGCTAGGTTATTGATTATAGCTAGGTTATTGATTATAGCTAGGTTATTGATTATAGCTAGGTTATTGATTATAGCTAGGTTATTGATTATAGCTAGGTTATTGATTATAGCTAGGTTATTGATTATAGCTAGGTTATTGATATTTATTTATACATACAGTAGGACACACACAAACATTAACTGTGTTTGGGCGATCAAGTCATATGTGAGTCAATGTAGCTACCAGACTGTGTAGATATGTCAAGTAATTATGCAGATTGAAAATTCTGACTCTACGGCGAATACAGTATTTTTTCACTTTAGCTGTACTGTATGTATTGTATCTTGCATTATAATATACAGTTGTTAGGATATTACAAATATCTAAATTAAAATATGTCTGCTGAAATCTTTCAACCAGGCGTGGGTTGGTCCCTTGCCAGGCGATTTGAAGTGATGAAGGTGACAACCTGCGGAAATTTACAGAGGTTCAGTCTCGAAGCTCTGCAAAAGGAGTTCGGCCCCAAAACTGGCCAATCGCTGTTCAAGTATTGCAGAGGTCTGGATGACCGACCAATCAAAATTGAGCAGCAGAGGAAGTCGGTATCAGCAGAAGTGAACTATGGAATCAGATTTACCTCTGTAATGTTGTTTGTTTTGTAAATTTTAATGAAACATGCATGTTGATTTAGTTGTATAACCAGTGTACTGTATTCAAATTGCCTTTGCTATGGTAATCAGAGCAATTTGTAACATAGAAACTGTTAATGAATTAAATTAATATTATTGTTTAAATATTTTAACAAAACTAAAATCTGGTTAATGGTGGCAAAATGAGAAACATAATGATCAGTCATCTATTTGGGCAAATACAGAAAAGTGCATCTTTTGAAATAAGTTTTGCTTTAGGTAATTCCTATAGTCAGCCCAGTTATGTATAATTATTAAGGTTAAAAGAAATTCTAGGGATTGTATTCAGAAAGCATCTTAAGGCATTTCATGTACGTGCACAGTTTTGATGTATTGTGTCTGTTTACCATATAAACACATTTGAATATTGCTGATAATCCTTAAATACATGTTAATACTGATGTCATTTTAAAATGTACTTAGTGCTGGACTGTTTCTATACAGAAGGATACAGTTAAGGAAGTTTCCCGATTTAAGGATAAGGATAAGATTTAGCTTAAGATGATTTGTGAATACTGGCAAGGGACCATATTATTAAAGCTTTTTAGGGCAAACTTATTCCTTAAATTTTTTAAATCCTGGCTGTTTCATGTACAGGTCTTTTTAGATTAAAATGGTATAAATTCGTAAATATTGATAAGATGTATGGCTTTTTACAATTTAGTAAACAAAAATCTATGGACTATACATAAATAAATTGATTTTTACATTTCCCCTTAAGTACAGCTCAAGTTAAGATGTCCCTTAGGAGCCTTCTAAATGCCTGCCCTGGGCCCGTATCAGTTAAGATGTCCCTTAGGAGCTTTCTAAATGCCTGCCCTGTGCCCGTATCAGTTAAGATGTCGCTTAGGAGCCTTCTAAATGCCTGCCCTGGGCCCGTATCAGTTAAGATGTCCCTTAGGAGCCTTCTAAATGCCTGCCCTGGGCCCGTATCAGTTAAGATGTCCCTTAGGAGCCTTCTAAATGCCTGCCCTGGGCCCGTATCAGTTAAGATGTCCCTTAGGAGCCTTCTAAATGCCTGCCCTGGGCCCGTATCAGTTAAGATGTCCCTTAGGAGTCTTCTACATGCCTGCCCTGGGCCCGTATCAGTTAAGATGTCCCTTAGGAGTCTTCTACATGCCTGCCCTGGGCCCGTATCAGTTAAGATGTCCCTTAGGAGCCTTCTAAATGCCTGCCCTGGGCCCGTATCAGTTAAGATGTCCCTTAGGAGTCTTCTAAATGCCTGCCCTGGGCCCGTATCAGTTAAGATGTCCCTTAGGAGCCTTCTACATGCCTGCCCTGGGCCCGTATCAGTTAAGATGTCCCTTAGGAGCCTTCTAAATGCCTGCCCTGGGCCCGTATCAGTTAAGATGTCCCTTAGGAGCCTTCTAAATGCCTGCCCTGGGCCCGTATCAGTTAAGATGTCCCTTAGGAGCCTTCTAAATGCCTGCCCTGGGCCCGTATCAGTTAAGATGTCCCTTAGGAGTCTTCTAAATGCCTGCCCTGGGCCCGTATCAGTTAAGATGTCCCTTAGGAGCCTTCTAAATGCCTGCCCTGGGCCCGTATCAGTTAAGATGTCCCTTAGGAGCCTTCTAAATGCCTGCCCTGGGCCTGTATCAGTTAAGATGTCCCTTAGGAGCCTTCTAAATGCCTGCCCTGGGCCTGTATCAGTTAAGATGTCCCTTAGGAGCCTTCTAAATGCCTGCCCTGGGCCCGTATCAGTTAAGATGTCCCTTAGGAGCCTTCTAAATGCCTGCCCTGGGCCTGTATCAGTTAAGATGTCCCTTAGGAGCCTTCTAAATGCCTGCCCTGGGCCTGTATCAGTTAAGATGTCCCTTAGGAGTCTTCTACATGCCTGCCCTGGGCCCGTATCAGTTAAGATGTCCCTTAGGAGTCTTCTACATGCCTGCCCTGGGCCCGTATCAGTTAAGATGTCCCTTAGGAGCCTTCTAAATGCCTGCCCTGGGCCTGTATCAGTTAAGATGTCCCTTAGGAGCCTTCTAAATGCCTGCCCTGGGCCTGTATCAGTTAAGATGTCCCTTAGGAGCCTTCTAAATGCCTGCCCTGGGCCTGTATCCACAAAGCTCCTTAGGGAAAACTTTATTTCTGAAGTTCATTTGTTACATTCATAAAATTCCTTTAGTATCTGGCTGTTCATGAATAGGTCATTTTTCATGAAAATGTTTCAGACTAGTAAATAGATCTTATATGTTTCGTAATTTACCCTTTGCATAAACAGAAATCATTGGATTTAAAATAGAAAATATGGTCAGAAATTTCCACGTAAGTACATCTTAAGTTAATCCCTTAGGAGCCTTGTAAATACCTACCCTGGGCTATAAATATCTGAATGTTACAGGGTGCTGAGGCTGAGAAGTTCATGCACGATCTCTCGGAGGAAGTGAGTTCTCGACTGCGGAACATTCGCATGAAGGGGAAGACAATCACGCTGAAACTCATGGTGCGGCGACCTGACGCCCCGAAAGTGACGTCCAAATTCATGGGTATGTTGCGTTATTTATTGTTTTGTTCGTTACGCAGTCGACACCAGATGGCTCAGAGTTGCTGGGATATTTCCAAATCTCTAAATGAAAAGTGTTCAGATAGCCTAAATCCTATATTGTTACATACATATTTTAGTTTGTGACCACAAACCATTAATTTTGAGCCAAATGAGACATTTATGTAAATAAATAGCAATAAAATATCATTCTCTCAAGTAAATTTGGGCCAACTAGATATTCGAGATGAGTTAATTCAAGGCATCTGAAGTAAACTGTATGGGGTTATTTTCAGCCGTTTTAATTTGTAACATAATTGCAAGCTTTAAAGCAAGGTTATATAATTGTAAAATAATTAAATATTTCTTTCGGACACCATTCTTGTTTCCAAGGTAACCTGCAGTATTCCACCTGGACAATCCTCTACACATTATTGCAACAAAACTGCTTGGACCAATAATGCACACACACTAGGGACTACACTATATGTAGGGTTCTTACGGATCTGGAAAAGTCATGGACAGTGGGCTTTGTCTGGAAATATCATGGAATCTTGATAATTTGGATTTTAATTTATCATGGAAAAATCATGGAATTTTCAAAAATTGTCATGGGAAGTTGAACAGTATCCTTGAAACAAGTCTGTATGTGCATAAAAATGATCAAATCCATTGAAATATCTTCAAACAAAAAATCAAAATCAAGAGCCTAATGGTGGATAGACATGTATTGCAGCGCTACAAGCAATTCCATTCTATTCTACAGAGGGCGAGGCAGCCTAGACAAATAATTGTATTATGTAGATCAATAAAATGTGGATATCAGTGTACTATTTTGACTTTAGTATCATGTATGTTCGGATTGTGTCATTGCAAACTAAGCGATATCATGGACAAATCATGGAATTTTGGTTTCAACAGTTTGTATAAACCCTGTATATATAGTCTCCAGTTTATTTCTGGTTTTACCTGTTTGTTCTGTACACTAGGTCATGGAATTTGTAACAACATATCTAAGTCGGTCACATTACCCCTGGCAACAGACGATGCAAAGATTGTTGCCCAGGAAACAGTGGGACTACTCAAGCAACAAAAAGTGGCGGCCGAGGATCTCAGAGGGGTAAGTCATCTTGGAAGGGGGCAGTCATCTTAAAGTGGGCAGTCATCAAAATTAGCAACTTGACGAAGCCAGTCCGAATTCTATTAATACTTTAGAGCAAGAAAATGCTACGAGCCTGCCTATATAAAACTGAGAATCTGAACGGGCCCAGTTTGAACTTTACCAGTGCATGACTTCAGGGCTTGTGCTAGTTTCTTCCACTAATTTCCGTGAAATCTGTATTAAAGCCCATCTCTTGCCTGAAAACTGACTCGTTTTGTTTTTTATTTGCACATAAAATAATCTTCCTTTGACAAGTGGTTAATGTGCAGTAAAATGCAGAAGAAAATATTGCGTGGCCCTGACTGCAGTGATCAATAGCATAAAATTCAATTTCTATACAAACTGAATGAAAGTTATGAGTTTGGTTGTACCAACTGATGTTACACTATTAATCAACAGATAAATTACATATGAGGCGCGTCGTGGGAAAACCGGTCTTAATGCATGTGCGTAAAGTTTTGTCCCGGATTAGCCTGTGCAGTCCGCACAGGCTCATCCAGGACGGCACTTTCCGCTTTTATGGTATTTTCTGTTTCAAGGAAGTCTCTTCTAAGCATAAATCCACTGTAGGCAGAAAGTGCCATCCTGGATTAGCCTGTGCGAACTTCACAGGCTAATCCGGGACGACACTTTACACACATGTATTAAGTCCGGTTTTCCCACGACGCGCACATATTCATTCTGTCTCTATCAGAATATAAATTCGTATTTGTGTACAAAATAAATTAATATTGTGATTTAGGTTGTTCCCACTGAAATTTCGTTATTATGATTGGTAATCAGATGATTGTATCATTATAATGATCTTTCTATCCTACTGGTATTTCATCAACACAGATAGGGATACAGATAAACAAGCTGGAACCAGCCAGTGTCGGCGTGTCTCGGAAGTCAAGCTCAATAACTAGCATTCTCAACTTCACAGTGAATAAGATGCCATCTACCAGCACTTCATCGGGCCCAGGCAATACCAGCAGAGTTCAAGGGGACACAAAGTCACCGAGTAATGCTTCTGGTGAATTGAAAGGAAATATGGGGCACAGCAGTCACATGGGTAAAATGAGTTTTCACAGTGATTTAGGTGAACAAACTTACGAACGTAGTAAGACAACTTATGTTAAAAATTTGACAAGTCCTGATGCAGATTTTGGGAAAAGCCAGAGTGCTTTTGTTGGGAGAGTTTTGTTAGAAAGTAACAGCGCAGCAAATGATCTAGACTTTAGTGATATTAACAATAAATCAAATAATGCTAACGATGTTAAAAGTGCATCAGAAAATGGCAGAAAAAGTAGTGAAAACTGCTCGAAAGAAGTGTGTGTGAATAGCGATGCATCGTATGCTAATTCTGATGATGGGGATATTTTCAACTCACCTGAGCATGTGGGCCATTCTGAAGAGAGATTTACCCGCCAACACTCACCACATGTATATAATGTACCAGAGAGCTCTGTTCTGACAGATATTGGCAGGTATGCTGGCGATAAATCCTTCATACATTCACCACATTTTAATATGATTTAGTGTGTGTCCCTTTTACATTACAAAATAAACATTGATTGAGTCAAATGTTTGGGGAATGGCAGAGTGAGCCCAGAGAATTATGGGATGATGATCTCGTCCAAACTTAATAAAACTTTAGCAAAAATATATTCCCTACATAAAAAACAATTACTGAGTTGAAATTACGGTATAAAAGTAATATTTAATCAGAGGTGTGGACATTTTATGTCCAACTTGTCCAACTCAGGTAATTTTACCTGTGGACATTTTTACTGTCAAGTTGTCTGCAGACAAGTACAATATAAGTGTGCGAAAATGGTTTCAAAGTTAAGAGTTAATTTGGACATTTTCACACTCCGGATTTGCCATAGAACCTTATATAAATTCATGTTATACACTTTTTTTGCTATAAATATCAGATTAAAATTGTCCAAAACATTTTTGAAACAAAGTTGAAATTCTGTTTTGTGTATGAAACATTAAATCTTACCTACTTGTACAGGCGACAGATTGACCAGGATATATTACCTCCATTGCCTTGTTTACCTGAAATGAATACACCTGAAAGTGGTAAAAAAGCTTTAAGGGCAGTAACTCCCAACTCCAGATCTACAGCGGAGATGGATTACTTCCCTTCACCATCTCAGGTTAGAGTAACTTAATTCTTTATGATTCATCTTTTTGCACATCCAGTTTGTTTGTGTGGGAGGCATATAGTGATTGTCCTGTCCCTCCATCCATGATCCCTTCCATACAAGATTAACTTTATTTTACCGTTTCGTCTTGTACCAACACTGCTTACTTTAACACTTGTATACTTACACAGTTGTTATTCATGACCATTTCCAATCCAACTATATCACCCTATCTCACTTTGACCTTGACCTTGACCTAATTTGGACTTAATATTTCAAATGGGCTATTTCTTGGTTAACTATATTTTACCGTTTCGTCTAGCACTAACACTGCTTACTACAACACTTTGATACTTACACACTTATTGCTTATGACCATATATAATCCACCCATATCACCCAACCTCACTTTGACCTTGACCGAATTTGGACTTCGCAAAATTCAAATGGGCTATTTCTTGGTTAATTAGATTAAGCAAAGTTCAAATGGGCTACTTCTTGGTTAACTAGATTAAGCAAAATTCAAATGGGCTATTTCTTGGTTAACTAGACTAAGCAAAATTCAAATAAGCTATTTCTTGGTTAACTAGATTTTATTATTTCGTCTAGCACCAGCACCGCTTAGGCCACAACAATTATTTTGTGTTTTGGGCAGCGGTTGCCAAAAAGTTAGGAAGGGTCGGGATTGAGTTTAAAAAAAAACAAACACATTTCGTTTAAAAAAAAATTGAAAATTATCTAAAATCTGACAAATATGATTTCACGTAAAACAATTGTCACAAAAAAAATAAAGGTTGGGGAGGGGGGGGGGACTTTTAATCATAATTCAAATGGGATGTTGAAGAATAGGTGAGCTTTCCTACTACCCCCGGCGTCGGCGTACGCGTCCACATCTGAATTTGGTTAAAGTTTTTATTCAAACGTCTTGTAAATTCAAAACTACATAAGTTATTCACTTGAAACTTGGAATATACCTTTGTCATCAACTCCAGTGTCAGGGGCAACATTCCCCATAACTTTGTTTTGTATTTTGACAGATTAATGCCCATTTTCACATAGATTTCGTGGTTAAAGTTTATGTTCAAAAGTTTTTTAAACTTCAAAACTACATAAGTTATTCACTTGAAATTTGGAACTAACCTTTGTCATCAACTCCAGTATCAGGGTGAACATTCCCCATAACTCTATTTTGTATTTTGATAGAGTTATGTCCCTTTTCACATAGATTTTCTGTTTGAAGTTTATATTCAAAAGTTTTGTAACTTCAAAAGTTATTCACTTGAAACTTGAAACTAACCTTTATCATGAACTCTTGTACCAGGGGCAACATTACCCATAACTCTATTTTGTATTTTGACAGAGTTATGCCCCCTTTTCACTTAGATTTTCTGTTTAAAGTTTATATTCAAAAGTTTGGTAACTTCAAAACTACATAAGGTATTCACTTTAAACTTGGAACCAACCTTTGTCATCAACACTAGTATCAGAGGCAACATTACCCATAACTATGTTTTGTATTTTGACAGAGTTATGCCCCTTTTTCACATAGATTTTCTGGTGAAAGTTTATATTCAAAAGTTTTGTTTCTTCAAAACTACATAAGTTATTCACCTGAAACTTGGAACATCAAATCTAGTATCAGGGGCAATATTACCCATAAGTCTGTTTTGTATTTTGACAGAGTTAGCCCACTTTTTACATAGACTTTGTGGTTAAAGTTTGTGTTCCAAAAATTTATAAACTATACAAGGCTTCACTTAAAAATATTGTATTTTAACAAATGTATACCCCTTTCACTATCCAAAATATGTACCAGCTGAAATACTTAGAATAGTTGAGCGCGCTGTCATTTCTTGTTCATTTCCCGACAGAATTGTAGAACCCATCAAGAAGATCTAATTCAATGGTGTAAATATTTCTGATTGTAAACTTGTATTGAATGATTAACAGGTTGACCAAGATGTTTTAAATGAGCTTCCAGTAGAGATACGGCAGCAGATTGAGAAAGAAATTGCTAGCCGGAAGAAAACTTCATCAAAACCTACAACACGACAATCACAGGAACAAGGTTGCTCTAGTTGGCAACATGATCAGGATCAGAGAAGAACTCCATTTCCTCATTCTAAAAGTGCTAATAGTATAGAAGTTGAGGATATAACTGCATATCACCATTTCAAGGATGATAATCCTGGATCTTTAAAGGGAGGTAACTTGCCTCCAGCTAAGGGAGACAACTCTTCAAGACATAGGTCACACTCCGGGGATCCAATTGTGGCTCTTCCTTCACCGTCCCAGGTGAGTTAAATTTAAGATATTAGCAAAATACAGTATAAAATTTAAATAAAGTATGTTACATTTTACTCTTATAAGAGCCATTAATTTATTCTGGGTGTTATTATGCAATAAACACATATTGTAAAAAAAAACAACTGTTGCACAATGCAGTTACAAAAGATTAATAAGACCTCCAGGACCCACTTTCAGCTTTTGTCTTTTTATGATTTATCTGAATTGAAATGAAGTATGATATCTGAACAAATTTTTATAGTGTGGTATGCATTAAGCAACACAGACAGCCCACTCAAAGGTTTTACATATTCTGGTTACACGTACAAGTATTAAAGTATTGGCACGTATATTTGTACAGTAATCACTAATCAGTTTGATTATGGTTCAAATATATTTGTGTTCAATTATCAGTATAATTATGGTTATAACACTTTACAGCTTGATCCAAGCTGTCTGGATGCTTTACCAGAGTGTCTTCAAGCTGAACTAAGAGAGGCATATGCAAGGCAAAAGGCTAATGGCAAACTCGCAAACAAGGGAAATAACCAACTGCAGTCCCCAACTAAGGGAGCTAACTTTCTTAACCTTAGACAAGCATCACCCACCACATCACCAAATAAGAGGTAAATTATGGTTTAACATCAAAGTTTGGCTAATTTGTTCATCAGTTGATATTTCATATCTGTTCACTGAATTTTCAAAACTGTTATTCGGTGTCACACATAATTAAGTAATAAACTTATGAAAGCAAAATTGCCAGAAGGCTGATAACAGCTGAACTTAATTATCTCTAACTTGCTGAAGTGGAAGTTCTGGAAATGTCATAGTGGAGTTTAATTTATGACATACTCTCTTCTTATTTTATATAAAACAGATGATTATCTCTGACTTTTTACTCTCATTTTCGTCAAAGTGCTTTCATATCCAAATTTTTACAGTTATTTCTGTGTTTTATCTCGAGTGTTGACGCCTGTGGCAAGATGTATGCAGCCATGGTCTGAGTTTGTCTCACATTGAAAACATGTTTCCACTTCCTTTAACAGGTTTTGTGTATTAAACAGTCATTTTAACATCAGACTTCTTATTCTGTTTTAGGTCACCAAACAAGAGAAGTCCCCAGTTCAAAGTCCCGAGGGGTCGACCGGAAGGCAGGGGCAGGAAAAGGGGAAGCAGCTCTAAGAAAACACTGTTCAGGGACCAAAAAAGGGGTCAGTCAAACAAGGCAAGTATTCATTTGTTTTCATATGTTTATAAAAAAATTATAAAATAATAAAACTCTAATAGGATTTGTAGCCAAAATCACATTCAAGGTAGTGATGTATAACAACTCAGATAAATGAAGGCAGTTGTTTGATTTTGTTGTTCATGTATACATATTTTGGATTTTGATTACATGTATTTATCTTTTCCTCTACTTGACGTCAAATAGAGAAAAAAAAAATTGAAAAAGTTGTAATATAGTGTGAAAAAATATAGTAAGTATTTATGTTACAATTACACATAGGTAAATTGGAAACTTTAAAGTTTACTAACTTGCAAACCATGATTTGACTAAGCACCATGTGCATACTTTTCAGAGAGAGGAATCTAGTTCCAGGCTCTATGATAATGAAGTTTTGGAAACGCATGTAATACAAATAGGGGATTATGAAGATGAGGCGGTGATTTCTGTTACAAAAATTGGTTAGTCATTAAAAAGTGCAGTATTATTTACTTTGATTACAAAGAATTGGTTAGTCATTAAAAAGTGCAGTATTATTTACTATGATTACAAAGAATTGGTTAGTCATTAAAAAGTGCAGTATTATTTACTCTGATTACAAATAATTGGTTAGTCATTAAAAAGTGCAGTATTATTTACTCTGATTACAAAGAATTGGTTAGTCATTAAAAAGTGCAGTATTATTTACTCTGATTACAAAGAATTGGTTAGCCATTAAAAAGTGCAGTATTATTTACTCTGATTACGAAGAATTGGTTAGTCATTAAAAAGTGCAGTATTATTTACTCTGATTACAAAGTGCAGTATTATTTACTCTGATTACAAAGAATTGTTAGTCATTGCAAAGTGCAGTATTATTTACTCTGATTACAAAGAATTGGTTAGTCATTAAAAAGTGCAGTATTATTTACTATGATTACAAAGAATTGGTTAGTCATTAAAAAGTGCAGTATTATTTACTCTGATTACAAATAATTGGTTAGTCATTAAAAAGTGCAGTATTATTTACTCTGATTACAAAGAATTGGTTAGTCATTAAAAAGTGCAGTATTATTTACTCTGATTACAAAGAATTGTTAGTCATTACAAAGTGCAGTATTATTTACTCTGATTACAAAGAATTGGTTAGTCATTAAAAAGTGCAGTATTATTTACTCTGATTACAAAGTGCAGTATTATTTACTCTTATTACAAAGTGCAGTATTATTTACTCTGATTACAAAGTGCAGTATTATTTACTCTGATTACAAAGTGCAGTATTATTTACTCTGATTACAAAGAATTGGTTAGCCATTAAAAAGTGCAGTATTATTTACTCTGATTACGAAGAATTGGTTAGTCATTAAAAAGTGCAGTATTATTTACTCTGATTACAAAGTGCAGTATTATTTACTCTGATTACAAAGAATTGTTAGTCATTGCAAAGTGCAGTATTATTTACTCTGATTACAAAGAATTGGTTAGTCATTAAAAAGTGCAGTATTATTTACTATGATTACAAAGAATTGGTTAGTCATTAAAAAGTGCAGTATTATTTACTCTGATTACAAATAATTGGTTAGTCATTAAAAAGTGCAGTATTATTTACTCTGATTACAAAGAATTGGTTAGTCATTAAAAAGTGCAGTATTATTTACTCTGATTACAAAGAATTGTTAGTCATTACAAAGTGCAGTATTATTTACTCTGATTACAAAGAATTGGTTAGTCATTAAAAAGTGCAGTATTATTTACTCTGATTACAAAGTGCAGTATTATTTACTCTTATTACAAAGTGCAGTATTATTTACTCTGATTACAAAGTGCAGTATTATTTACTCTGATTACAAAGTGCAGTATTATTTACTCTGATTACAAAGAATTGCTAGTCCTTAGTTAGTTTGTTACAATTTTTGGTGATTATAAAGAATGGCAAGTCCTTAGTTAAGTTTGTTACAATTTTGGGTCACTGAAATGACTTGAAGATAGCATTTTTGAGTAGAAAAATGGAAAGAATCAGAGATGTTAATACTAGTTAATGGCAAATATACATAAAATATAATACAGCACAGAAGTAAACGTGAAACTTTTGTTTTTAGATGCTGAAGTAAGGAAGGCTTCTACAACTAGTGTAAGTGGTCCCATTGACTCTATAGAGAATATTCCCGATGTCACCAGAGATACTGCATCTGTTGGTGTGAACTTGTGTGGAGCAGTGTCCATACAGGAAGTTAGAATTCTCTTGAGGGTATGTACTCCATATCATGTCGAGCTAGTTCATACTTACGTTCATATTTGAAAATTCTCTGTGAAGCGATGCTTAACTTTGCTGGAGCTTTTTTTGAAATGATGAGTGTGTGCGAGACATTTCGGTGAGAGGTGTCATTTTTGTGTTCCCCTAAAGGATTTCTGGTCCCATATTCACCTACCCATTCTTAGACTTCAGAATAAAGAACTGCATTTAGACTCTAGAAAAAATACTTCCATGTCCGCAGATATTCTAGTACCAATATTGCTTATGTCATTCTAAATAAAAATGCTGTAATTTCAGTAAGATGCCGATTAACAGCATTCTTTAATAGAAGAACAGAACTGTTTCCAGAATATTTCAACACCTTAAGTCTAAGAATGGGTTGGTAAATATGTGTCCTGATGTGACAGTCTCGTATATGCTGACACAATTATCTATTTCAGGAATGGATATCCTCCACCCCCACCCCGCAGGTGGAAGATGAAGTGGTGCTAGTCAACTACCTGCAGGACCTCATAATGGATAAGAATCTGGAGCAGGTTGATCTAGTGCTGAAGTTTGTGGCCAGGTACTTGTCCTCACACAGAATATATTGCAGGTGGATCTAGTGCTGAAGTTTGTGGCCAGGTATGTGTCCTCACACAGAATGTATTGCAGGTGGATCTTGTGCTGAAGATCATGGCCAGGTATGTGTCCTCACACAGAATGTATTGCAGGTGGATCTTGTGCTGAAGTTCATGGCCAGGTATGTGTCCTCACTCAGAATGTACTGCAGGTGGATCTTGTGCTGAAGTTCATGGCCAGGTATGTGTCCTCACACAGAATGTATAGCAGGTGGATCTAGTGCTGAAGTTCATGGCCAGGTATGTGTCCTCACACAGAATGTATTGCAGGTGGATCTTGTGCTGAAGTTCATGGCCAGGTATGTGTCCTCACACAGAATGTATAGCAGGTGGATCTAGTGCTGAAGTTCATGGCCAGGTATGTGTCCTCACTCAGAATGTATTGCAGGTGGATCTTGTGCTGAAGTTCTCACACATAATGTATAGCAGGTGGATCTAGTGCTGAAGTTCATGGCCAGGTATGTGTCCTCACACAGAATGTATAGCAGGTGGATCTAGTGCTGAAGTTCATGGCCGGGTATGTGTCCTCACACAAAATGTATTGCAGGTGGATCTTTTGCTGCAGTTCATGGCCAGGTATGTGTCATCATACAGAATGTACTGCAGGTGGATCATGTGCTGAAGTTCATGGCCTGGTATGTGTCCTCACACAGAATGTATAGCAGGTGGATCTAGTGCTGAAGTTCATTGCCAGGTATGTGTCCTCGCACAGAATGTATAGCAGGTGGATCTAGTGCTGAAGTTCATGGCTAGGTATGTGTCCTCACACAGAATGTATAGCAGGTGGATCTAGTGCTGAAGTTCATGGCCAGGTATGTGTCCTCGCACAGAATGTATAGCTGGTGGATCTAGTGCTGAAGTTCATGGCCAGGTATGTGTCCTCACACAGAATGTATAGCAGGTGGATCTAGTGCTGAAGTTCATGGCCAGGTATGTGTCCTCACACAGAATGTATAGCAGGTGGATCTAGTGCTGAAGTTCATGGCCAAATATGTGTCCTCACACAGAATGTATTGCAGGTGGATCTTGTGCTCAAGTTCATGGCCAGGTAGATTTCTTATCACAGAAAAAATATTCTTAAGCCATTAAAGAATATGTATAATGAATTAATTGCAGGGATAAGATTGGATGTCTGCTTGGCTTAAATAGGATATACATGCTGAATTTGCTTTCTTGGATAAGATTGGATGCTTGCTCGACTTAAATAGGACATTCATGCTGAATTGCTTATGTTAATGCTAATTTGTTTGGTGGACTAAAAATATATAGAGTTCATACTGAATTGGTTGCTTGCCTAAGAAAGAATTTGTGTACAAAATTGATTGCTTTACTAAAATTGAGTGTTCATGCTAATTTGCTTGTTGGGCATTTATTTTATGCTTTAATATTGAATTGTTTGTATTACTTATGAAATTTATTCTGAATTGCATGTTTGGCTTAAATGGAATTTTTATGCTGATTTACTTCCTAGGCGAAGATTGGATAAGCAAGCTGAATTGCTGGCTTGGCTAGAATTGGGTTTTAATGACGATTGCTTGCTTGGGTAGGATTGTATTTTCATGCTTAATTCCTTGCCTGGTTAGAATTGGATTGTAATTGTGAATTGCTTGCTTTTGGTTGGTTATGAATGGATTTTCATGCTGATATGCTTTCTTGGCTAAGATTGGATTTTCATGCTGACATGCTTGCTTATATAGGAATGTACTTTCATGCTGAATGATGTTCTTAGATAGGAATCAATGGTTATCATGCCAAGTTGCTTGTGTGGCTTGAATTGGATTTTCATTCTAAATTGCTAACTTGGCTAGGAATGGTTTTTATGCTAAGTTGCTTGCTTTGCTAAGAATAGATTTTCATGCTGAACTGCTTACTAGGATAGGAATGGTTTTCATGCCAAGTTGCTTTTCTTAGCTAGAAATGGATTTTCATGCTGAATTACTTTCTTGGATATTAATAGATTTTCATGCCGATTTACTTTCTTGGCAAGGAATAGATTTTCATGCAGAGTTTCTTTCTTGGATAGGAATGGATTTTCATGTTGAACTGCTTAATTGGATACGAATGACTTTCATTCCAAGTTGCTTTCTTGGCTACCAATCAATTTTCATGCTGAACTAATTTCCTGGCTAGGAATGGGTTTTTATGCTGAATGTCTGTCTAGGAATGGTTTTCATGCTGAATTGCATGTTTTTCATGCTGAATTGCATGTCTATCTAGGAATTGATTTCCATTTTGAATTGCATGTCTGTCTAGGAATGGGTTTTCATGCTGAATTGCATGTCTGTCTAGGAATTGGTTTTCATGTTGAATTGCATTCATGCTGAATTGCATGCTTGGCAAAGTTTGGCTTAGAAAAGAATCTGGGCTGTACTTGTTACCAGATGGATGAGGTTTTGCATTATTTCACATTTTATGTAAGCCACGTTCCGTCCACTATTCTGTTAAAATGCTAACCCGTTTTAAAAACTTCCATGGCGATGTTTATTTAACTTTCTTGTATTTACATTGAAATAAAATATATTTTCAGGAACATACAGCGACAGAAGAATTTCGACTGGTTACCATCCCTGCATAGAGTTTTCGCTCAAACACAGACCTTGGTATTCCATCTGTATGGCAGCAGACTTGCATCAATTGCCATATAAGTCATGGGTGTCTTACATTAACCAACATTCAATTTAAAACATTGAACACAATGAGCAATCTGATGTACTGAGTTACTGAGCGATTTCTAAATATCTGTGATATAAATGGATTATGCATTGTTTTAAACTTTAATGAAAAATGATGGCATATTTTTGGCATAACCTGCAAGTTATTATTGAGACAGTTAGTTATTAAGTATAAAAAATTCTACACCAAAGTAGTTGATGTTTGTTGTATGGAATGCTTTATGTAAATGGATTTAATTGTAAAAGATACAAGTAGTGCAGACTGTGCAAGGCATGTGTTGCTTGCAATATCACAATAGTTCTGTTTGAAAATGAGTAGTACATATCTGGACCTGCAGTTGTTTGTTTGGATTAAGCATTTCTTACTTTAGTTATTAATTACCTGATTAATGCTATAAGTTTCTGAAGTAACACATAAATGTGAAAATCATGCACGACTATGCAGTAATGAAAGTTTGATATATTTTTTAGTGACATTGATATCTATAAAAACTGTTTGCTTTTGTTTATTTTGATTTTTCGCCGTATTCAACAGTATTTCAGTCATATAACGGCGGTCAGTTAACCTACTCACTTTTCCTGGGTAAGCTGGTTTTACCAGTACTGAGTGCACATACTTATGCCAGTAACTGACAACTGCCCTACTTGAATCAGAGGTAGGGGGAGAATGGCCGTAGAAATAATTTCATGACCACACACGTTATGTGGCGGGGCTGGGAATCGAACCCACGATCCTCGGATTTGTAGTCTAGCGCTCTACCAACTGAGCTAGCCGGCCCGGTTATCTATAGAAACAATTGCCAACATGTTAACAATGGAGTTATTTCCAGTTTTATAAATATTGCTACGTCATGATAGTACTAATTTATTTATGAGTATACTTTTAAATGTGTATATTTTTATATAAATATATAGAAAATTAAATATTGAGTTATTAGTTTGTGCTTGAATTCTTGTAGGAAGCTCGATGTCCATATAAACCAGGGCCTTATTTCAGCGTTTTGAAAATGAACCTGTCTTTAGAACTCTGTTAGCTAGATGTCTGTTGGCAACATGTCCAGTCGGTTGTCAAGAAAGCAACTTGTAATTATTTTAAAATTACATTTTCAAACAAGCAGATTTTCTCCTTTTATTTTTAAGTCATGACCTTGAATTAGGGACACAGGTCTTGTGTGCAACATGCCATCACCACATGGTGAACATTGTGGCAAGTTATTTTTGAAGTTTCCTGCAGAATGATAAATTTACATACCGGACCATGTATTATGCCCATCTTTGGCCCTTGACCTCTAAGTGTGACCTTGACCTTTGAACTAGACAGGACTTGGTGCAACATATGCCATCTCCACATGGTGAACATTTGTGTCGAGTTGTTTTAAAATTCCCTTATGAATTAACAGTCTGTGGACAAGCTGTATTATGCCCATATTTGACCTTTGACCTTTAAGTGTGACCTTTGAGCTAGGGTCACAGGTCTTGTGTGTGACCCGCCATCTCTACATGGTGAACATTTGTGGCAAGTTATATTAAAATTCCCTTATGGATGATGAATTAACAGTCTGGACAAGATCGGACGTATGGACACACAGAAGCACATACACCCAACTGCCATGGTGACAACAAAGTCAAGCTGACCACAAGGTTGACAAAAATTATCTATTGCTCTTGGAAAACTGAAGCTGAGCAAGCATTTTGATTGGATGGTTGTTTCCATTAACCGTAAGACTTAACAGTTTCAGTAGCAACATAATCAAAGCTGACTGCAACAGGAATTTTAAGCACCTGTATTTTTAAGCACTGCATTCCATGGGTGACAATGTACAAGTTAAGAACTGCAGTGCTTGAACCAACACAGAAGTGGCAGGATTTCATGTTTAGTTAAACATGCCTAATACAAATTAGAACTTTACAAAGTTTCTGATTGCAATGGATTATATAAACGGAGGAAATATCTCGGACGAGAACGTAGCGAGAGACTACAGACCCTTTGACCACAGGGTACAATTTCTTGAATTTTCTTTAAAATACAGACTGCAGTCTCATATTTCATCAATCAAAATTATACTAAAACTGATGTTCCAGCATAAAATACTATTTATCAAGATTATCATGCATACAATTTTCATTACCAGCACAACCTGTCTTTTAATATTATTTACGCACACTATTTCAATCTCAAAATTGTAAGCTACATGTGTGATAACATTTTTAGCTTGACTTTTTAAAGAAAAAGTAGATTTATTGTCGTCGCTCTGTCGTCTGCGTTAGTTTTTTGGTTAAGTTTTGTCGGCGTCCATTTCTCAAAAACTAGGAAAGGTATCCATTTGAAACTTTCAACGCTTGTTCATAACGGTAACTCATTACAACAAGGCAGGTAACCCTGCGATTTGTATTTTCAGATTATCTGCCCTTGTTTGGGCTTACAACTTAGAATATTTTGACATTTTTTTGTTAAACATAAAATTTCTCACTGTCAAAGACATTAAATTGAAACTCAAGATAATTGTGGTGCTGACCCCTTTCTGCAGACATGAGGAGGCAACTTTTTCAAGGATTTTGTTGGAGTTATTGCCCTTTTTTTCAAATGCAATTTTTGCTTAAGATTAAATTTCACAATAACTATACGAGGTTTAATCTCAAAATACTTGATCACAGTTATGAACGCATTCTGCAGACAAGATGAGGTAACTATATCAAGGATTTTGGTGGAGTTATTGACCTTTTTTCAACTTAGAATTTTAGATTTAGGTCAAATTTCTCAATATCATAAGATGTATTGACTTGAAACTCAAAATACTTTATCACAGTTCTGAACCCAATCTGTAGACAAGATGAGGTTACTGTATCAAGAATTTTGGTGGAGTTATTGCCCTTTTTTCAACTTAGAATTGTAGCTGTATGTCAAATTTCTCAATATCTATAAGAGGTATTTACTTGAAATTCAACACACTTCATCACAGTAGTGAACCCATTCTAGTAAGAAAAGGACGGGCTACTATCAGATACGAGAAAGTCAAGCGTTCTGCACCCGTATGCGGTGCTCTTGTTCATTTATGGGCAAGTTTGTAATCGGGAGTTTATGACTGTAAATATGACCTGCCAATAAAAAGCAAGGATATGTTCAAGCACTGACACAACTCTCATAAAAATATTTATTCGTAATAATGTTATATATAACAATAAATATATATGCTGTGAGATCATGTTTTGAGTTGTCTGTCATGTCCAGCTGATTGCTGTTGGAAAGCACCTGAAGATCTCTGCCCTGATAAGTCTGGAGCCAGTTCAATATTCTGAAAGAAATAACAATTATCATTGGAAATTTAAACAGAAAGACTTAATTTGAAACACACCGACCATGTATATACTGTTATGGTTTGTCAGTTGACAGTTTCTTGCAGAACCAATGATTTTACACATTCTCAACCCAATTAATGCCAAACAAACAATAGTAAATGTATATGGGTCTACTACCAGAATACTTGTTTTTTGTAAATCTTTGCTAATGTTTTTAGCTGTCAAGTGATGGAAGTGTTTATTAGATATTAGTGCAGATAGTTTTCTCAGAGATGTAGGTTTATAAAACATTGCAGATTATTTACTTGAGTGAGCATTATTATATACTTTGCTTTACTTTTATTTTCTTATGTTTACAATATACTGCATGTATAACAGAACACTGAGAATTTGACTCTTATTAAACAATGTTTGTTTTTGCTTGTTTGGATTTTTTGCCGTATTTAACAATATTTTACTCATATAACAGTAGTCAGTTAACCTACTCTTACCTTTCCTGCGATTTACCAGTACGAAGTGCACATACTTGTGTCAGTAACTGACAACTGCCCTACTTGAATCACAGGTAGGGGCAGAATGGTCGTAAAAATTATTTCATGACCAATCCCACACAAGTTATGTGGCTGGGCTGGGGCTTTAACTGACGAACCCCGAAGTCCAGCAATCTACCAACTGAGCTAGACGGGCCCGGCACTCGTATTAAACTGCCTTGGAAAAATATAAAGCACTGGATGGCACTATCATTAGGGAATATACTAAAGATGTCAAAATGCAGAAATGTGAGCAAAAATCCTGTCACATGTACCTGTGCAGGCCAAATCCTGTGTCAAATGTACCTGTGCAGGCCAAATCCTGTGTCACATGTACCTGTGCAGGCCAAATCCTGTGTCACATGTACCTGTGCAAGCCAAATCCTGTGTCACATGTACCTGTGCAGGCCAAATCCTGTGTCACATGTACCTGTGCAGGCCAAATCCTGTGTCACATGTACCTGTGCAAGCCAAATCCTGTGTCACATGTACCTGTGCAGGCCAAATCCTGTGTCACATGTACCTGTGCAGGCCAAATCCTGTGTCACATGTACCTGTGCAGGCCAAATCCTGTGTCACATTTACCTGTGCAGGCCAATTCCTGAGTCACATGTACCTGTGCAAGACAAATCCTGTCACATGTACCTGTGCATGCCAAATCCTGTGTCACATTTACCTGTGCAGGCCAAATCCATGACACGAGCCACAGAAAGACCAGGTCCAGAACCACCGCTATGATGAACAGTTTGCCCGCTAGAGGCCCACACTGGTAGTACCTGGAATGGGAAAAATGGTGATGGGATATAAAAAGTTTGTCCAGTGTGTCTTAGAAGCAGAAGATAAATGGTAGAAACAGGATAATACATCATGACAAAATGATAGAAAATCTTATGCACACTTTGTATTGTGGGAACAAACAACTCTGTAAAAGTCTACAATACACAATAATAGTGTGTACATTGAAGAAATAATATGTGTTCATGCAGAGTTTGTAAACATTAACACAATAATTTGCTCTATTATTGTTTTTTTCTAGTGTTCCTTTACACTAAAATAACAAATGGCCAATACTATCAATGCTCTAGTGACAATCAAACGAATGTTATAAGCTAAAGTAATACAATAATTTTATAGTATTCAGTTTCATATTCTATTATGAAGTTAACTTGGTTTTGTTACTACAGGTGGGAGTCAGTTACAGATAGTGAATCCAGAAAACAGAAATAACATTTATGATTACACACCTAGAAATTCTACTTTTTAATTCTCGATGCGGCATCTGGTTGACCATGTCATACACAACCTCCGTTCTGCGTGCCACGTTCGGCCATGTGTACATATCCTTTATCTTGCTATGTGCCTCCATTGGGGGCATCACGTTACCACGGCGACGGTCAAGGATGGCCTCCTCTACTTTCTCCACTAAGTCTGTTGATAAAACAGTGCTCCAGATACGTTTTGGTGTAGAGGGTAAATCGACACTCAGACCAGGGGGCATATTCCAGAAACATCTTAAGTTTATCTTAAAATATTTTCACTTGAGTTCCAATTTGTGTAAGTTAATATTTTTCAAACTACAGATACATTAATGAGTCCAATTACAGTTAAGTAATTAGTAATGCATAATAAGTTGACAATTGGTGAACATTTAGCATAATTTCATGTATACATGGAATAAAATGCTTAAGAAAAATTACGATTTTAAGGCTAACGATAAGATTTCACTTACGATGTTTCTGGAATACGACCCCAGAATACACCGATCCGGGATTAACCACGCATAGTTTAAACTCCTCCCCAGCTATTGTTAAAGACGTTCTCAACAAAAAAAAATATTTGGGTTAACTTCTCCTTATGCTTCATTTTTTCTTTATTGTATATAGGTTACAATATACTAATTTCATATCTAATGTCCATTCAAACTAAATATTTTAATAGTAAAAGTTCATAAAGCGTATATAATAATAAAAAACATACTTATGCAATGTATTTCCAAACAAATTTAGTTCAGAACTGATCCTTTAAATATCTCCATTCTATTGATACGTTGTTTATGATTGTTAAAACGAAACAGGAAAAAGGCTACACAGGTACCCTATATGAAATCCAATATTTCCCAAACAAGTTCGGTGAGCCATTCTTTTTATTAATGTTTTGGTGTAAGTGCACATTGATGCATGTATGTGCGAAATTTTAAGAAAATCTGTCTTTTGGAACAAAATATGCATTTGATAAAAATGAAGTTTCAGAAAGCATTATTAGTTACTATTTGATGCACTTAAACGTCCATTCAAATTCATTATTTAAGCAGTAAATGTAGGTAAAGCGTTTTTAATATCAACATATACAGGTATATTGCCAAACAAAGCATGTACAAACATATCATTAAAGAACCATAACCTTGTTAGAAAAAAAATTATCCTTTATACTTAAAACATAGATAAAAATCCAAACTGAAAAAGGGGCTTCAACAGGTACCGTATTCAAAACCCAATATTTCCAGAACAAGGCCGGTGACCCCTATTTTTTAAGACTGTTTTAGTTTCAGTATACAATGACACATGTATGTGGGATCTTTTAACAAAATCAGTCGTTTGGAACAAAAGATATTTGTATATTTGATAAATTATTGATGTTTTCAAAGGCATATTTAATGCATAATTAACCTCGTTAAGTGTCCATTACAAGTCATTTGTTAAATGATAAATGCAGATAAAGCACGTTTTATCATTAAACTGCACTTGTATATTACCAAACGAAACATTTAAAATAAGATGCATTTTAAAATCTCCATCTTTGTTCGACTATCAACGCTTTATATTATTCAACATTCTAAGTAACACAAACTGAAAAAAGGTTTCGACAGGTACCGTATTCAAAATTCAATATTTCTGGAAAAAGGCCGGTGACCCCTATTTTTTAAGACTAGTTTAAGACCACGTGCTCATTTAAATATCACAAGCATTATGCATAGTTTAACCGCTAAACATGTGATATCAAAGTGCCATGATTGGATAAAAGTCCAGATTACTTTGAATAAGATGGAAGCCTCTAGTAATGGTGGTCATTGTAATTCCAAAATGAATGGGGGTAAATGCACTTTCAGACAGAAGTTAATTGGTTAGCATAAAGTGCAAAAGAATGCAAACGAGTCATAGTAAATGTTTCAAGAAGAAAATAAAATGGTCTACCCATTCAAGCCTTAAACAATCATTTATTTGATATGCAAAAGTTTGAAATGGTGTCCGTAATTGTATACCCTAACTTTATTTTCTGTATGTATTTAGTGATTTTCCGTCGTCTGATAACATGCGCATCACAAAAATATTCAGACCTTACAAAATTTGTTCCACTTGTTATGTATACTCAGCATGTATTTTAACTGCATAGATATGAAATGTGTTTTCAATGTGATTCAATGATTCATTTCATGGTTAACACTAATTGCTTATTTTACAGTTAGCAGAGTCAGTACTTAACTAAGGAATACAAGGATATCAGTGAACTAATGGATGCTGCCCAATGCGTTTTGCCAAGTAATGGGAAAGAAATCAGAAGAGCAGGTCCTGACAAGAATTGTGCTATATATAATAATTTCAGCAATCATCAAAGTCCCATAACTGTAAGACAAGAAATGTGGAAATTCCATGAAAACCAAATTTTTCGAATGAAATGCATACAAGTCAGCACAATAATATAAGAAAGTTTGGATAGAAGGTGAAGGTCATGGCTTGGAATTGTACTTAAGTACAACTTAAGTTAAGAAATAGCCTTTTAAGTTATTCAGTAGGACATTTAAGAATACTGACCCTGAACACAAGTATGTTTATGTAAGTGAAAGAGAAACAGTAACCTTGACCCCCACCTATCCCATATGCAATCCCAAGTGAGCTTTCAACATAAGATATCTACATTTGAAGTAACATTTCAATACCTTAATTCATAATTGAGCTGTTGAGCATAAACCGTTTGTTTTATTTTTTATAATGGTTACCTTGACCCCACCCACCCTATATGCAATCCCAAGCGAGGTCTCAATATAAGGTATCTACATATGAAGTTTCATTAAAATACCTTAATTTGTTCTTAAGTTATTGAGTGGAAACCCTTCTTATAATTTTAGTTACAATGACCCACCCACCCCATATGCAATCGCAAGCGTGGTCTAGATAATAAGGTATCTATATATATAGTTTTATTAAAATATTTGAATTAGTCTTCTAGGTATTGAGCGGAATCAGTTTTGCTATTTATAGTAACGTTTGTTTTTGGTTTGTTTGTTTTGGATTTTTTGCCGTATTCAACAGTATTTCAGTCATATAACGGTGGTCGGTTAACCTACTCACACTTTTCCTGGGTAAGCTGGTTTACTAGTACTGAGTGCACATAATTATGCCAGTAACTGGCAACTGCCCTACTTGAATCAGAGGTAGGGGGAGAATGGCTGTAGAAATAATTTCATGACCAATCCCCACACAAATTATGTGGCCGGGCTGGGAATCGAACCCGCGATCCTCGGATTTGCAGTCCAGCGCTCTACCAACTGAGCTAGCCGGCCCGGCTACTTATAGTAACGGCGACCTTGACATTGAACAGACCCACCCCATATGAAATCCCAAGCGAGGTCTTGATACAAGGTATCTATGAATCAAGTTTCATTAAAATGTCTCAATTTGTTCTTTAGTTATTGAATAGAAACCGTTTGTCCAATTTCACTAACGGTGACCTTGACCCCACCCACAATATGCAAACCCAAGTGAGGTCTCAATATAAGGTGTCTGCATATGAAGTTTCATTAAAATATCTCAATGGTTCTAAAGTTATTGAGCAGAAACTGTTTTTCTATTGTTTAGTAATGGTGACCTTGACCCTACCCACTGCATCAGCAATCCCAAGCGAGGTCTCGATATAAGGTATCTATGTATGGTTTCATTAAAATATCTCAATGCATTCTCAAGTTATAAGTGAAAACCGTTTTTCTATTTTTAGTTACGGTGACCTTGACCCCAGCCATCCCATATGCATTCCCATGCGAGGGGTCTCTATGTATGAAGTTTCATTACAATAGCTCAATCCGTTCTGGAGTTAGAGAGCAGAAAATAAAAGTTGTGCACTAAATACTTATTTCAGAAATCTTCCAAGTCCCATAACTCTTAGAAAATAATTGAAGTGGAACATTCTGGTTCAGTGCACACCTCCTCTGGGTAATGAAGCTTCCATCAAAGTTTAATTGTTGCGTAGAAATAGACTAGACAAGAATTGTGCACTAAATGCTTATTTCTGAAATCTTCAAAGTCCCATAACTCTAATACAAATCATTGAAGTGGAACACCCTGTTTCAGTGCACACCTCTTGGTAATAAAGATTCCTGTAAAGTTTAATTGATTTGACCAGTAGTTGCATAGAAATAGACCAGACAAAAATTGTGCACTAAATGCTTATTTCATAAATTTTCGAAGTCCCATAACTCTGAGAAAAATCATTGAAGTGGAACGTCCTGGTAGTATGCACACCTCCTCTTTGTAATGAAGCTTCCCATGAAGTTTCTTTTAATTCTGGTCAGTAGTTGCTGAGAAATACTCTGGACAATAAAACGGGACGCAAGGACGGATGGACGGACGGACAAAGCGGCGACTATATGCTCCCTCCGGAAAGATTTGGGGGAGCATAGTAAAATATGGCAACACTCATTAAATCGACACTTGCAGCTATCGTTATAAAAAACATGAATCTTTTATTCAAATGTAGGCAAGGTTCCATAACTGGTAGTATATTTCCAACAGTACCTTTAACACTTGGCTCCGCTAGCTTGATCATCCCTGGTGGCAACACCTCTGGGACTCCGCCCACTTTTGTACTCACTACTTGTAACCTAGGCAATGTTCAAGAAAACAACAATGTCAGACAAAAGACTGATTATTTGTTAACATTTAAATATTGGAACCAGAATGAGCGAAATGACAAATACCTGGAATAATACCTGGTATGTAACAGTCATATGAAAATGTTACTTACACTGAATTTTTCACTTACAAATGTTTTAAGGAACTATTCTTTTAAATTTATGCATCCAGCAATATCTTTGTAAATTTGGAACTTAAAGAGCAAGCACATCTATCTTCCCAAAGTTTTGGTCATGAATATAATAATAATATGAATAATTTTTAGTATAAATCATGCTTCTTACCGGTAAATTAGAAATCTGTGTAGTCGACAAAATTTATGTTTTTATGTATGGAATAAGCATAAAATCAATGAACTTACAAAGATAGCTTTTGAAGTGTTTGTGAAGTTTGATGAATGGAAAATTAAGAAATAATTTTAAATTTATAGTTGTTTATTGGCTTAAAAACAACGATTTGGAGTTCTGATGTGTATGAATTAAACCACAAGGTCGTTAGCCCGAGAGGTTTAATATACCGCATCAGAGCGACAAATCAGAGCCGATAAACAACGATAATGCAAAAATTATTTTGATTCTAACATGACCTGACAACATTTTCTGCAATTACAATGCGAACTAATTTTTCGGGTTGTTTGCTGGTTCTTAAACAACAGTGAATTGTGTAATTTGTCTATATAAAAACTCTTTGCGTGTCATGTTAGAATAACCCTTAAACAATAGCTGGGCAGAAGTTAAAATGTCATTGGCAAAAAACTGGAAAGGTCTACTCCGATATGTGTATATACAGAACTGTCCTTGGTGGTGAAACATGGACTGGGCCGGTATTCACAAAGCTCCTTAGGGAAAACTTAAATAAATTTCTTAAATTCATAAAATTCCATTAGTCTCTGGCTGTTTTATATACACCTCTTTTTACATATTAATGGTTTTAACTAGTAAATATTGCTAAGATGTTTAATATTTTACCCTTTTGTAAACAGAAATAATTTTATCTAAAATTTTCACTTAAGTACAACTTAAGTTAAGATTTCCCTTATGAGCTTTGTGAATACCTACCCTGGGCCTGTACTTACTAACAATTCTTAGACTTAAGAATAAAGAATAGACTTAGACTCAAGAAATACTACTGGTGCATTTGCAAATACGTATGGTACCAACATTGATTATATGTCATAAATAAATAATTCTAAATGAAGAATTGAGGCGCAAAGTGGAAAAACCGGTCTTAATGCATGTGCATAAAGTGTCATCCCAGATTAGCCTGTGCAGTCCACACATGCTAATCCAGGACGGCACTTTCTGCTTTTATGGTATTTTTTGTTTCAAGGAAGTCTCTTCTAAACATAAATCCACTGTAGGCGGAAAGTGCCGTCCTGGATTAGCCTGTGCGGACTGCACAGGCTAATCCGGGACGACACTTTACGCACATGCATTAAGCCCAGTTTTCCCACGACGTGCCTCAATTATAAAATTTGCGTTGGTGAATATCAAGTATAATTCAAACTAACAGCCTATTTAGAACTGTTCAGTGAAATCTTAAGTGAAAATATTATAAGATAAACTTAAGACGTTTCTCGAATATAGCCACAGAACAGTTTAAAGATTATTCTTTATTCTTAAGTCTAAGAATGGGTTGGTGAACTCAGGCCCCGGTTACACCTACCCGCAGCAGGCCGCCTCCACTATGGCGATACAGAAGGCCTCAGTGAGGGACGTGTTGATGAGAATATCCCCCTTCACAAGCACCTACACACATCAGAATATCAACATACAGTAGATCTGACTGATTATCGAATTTGGTTGAGATATTATGCCTATAAACATTTTCATGAAGTTTGGTTAAGATCGGATGAAAACTATTGGAGAGCAGAGAGAAAAGTGGTCTACCGACAGACAGACCAACCGACAAACAAATTTACCCCGCCATCTTCTATGGGGGCAAAATTACAACTAACGGTCAGCAGTACATCGCAAAAAAATAAACATGACCATTTTCAAATTACAGTCCAGAAAGTTTTTGCAAAAGTCCAAAGTCAGCCTCTGAATCGATTAAAAGTAAATCAAGCGAATCTTTCTACTCAAAATGGCTTCACATTGTGTATGTGGGTCGAAAACGGTACGTTTTAAGCTCATTCAGCCAGCTCCAGTATGCAATATCTTGAAAAATGTTAACCTGAATGAGTCTTAGGATGCTTTACTCTTTATTTAAAAGGTGATAAGTGGCGATCTGTTTGTCACAGCAGTTGAAAAATCGTACAAGAAACACAAGCATCATGTGAGTGCAACATTGTCTGAAAAATTGCTGTAATCGTGGAAAATAAATTATCATTGGCTAATTGTCAAGCAAGGAGGATTTGCACTGGAAAAAAAGTAAAAAGCATCTGGGCAAATGACTACTTCTACTTTGCTAAGTACATGTTATGTTTTGATAGACCTACAGATTATTGTCTACATTCAATTTATTCCATTTGCCAATATTAATGTGTTCTTATATAACAAGCACTTATACAGTCTTTTGATCTTGTATAAAAAATGAAAATACCCTTTAAATTTCTCAAATACCCTTTAAAGCTGATGGTCTGGGGGTAAAATACCCTTTAACCCCAAAATCAGGGGGTAAAATACCCTTTAGGCTAAAACCTTATCTAGAGCTCTGGATGTGGTGTTTCAGGCAATTTATTTTGACAATGGAATTCAACAACCGCCGCACATACATTTCTGACTTGGCTGTGTTCCAGTGCGCCAAGGAAGGTAACTCTGTCCTGCAGCTGGTAGTTCTCCCTCACCTCCTCCAGCACTATCCTCTTGGGACCGTCACCACCTGGTGAGGAACAACAACATCAAATGAATTATGTTTATAGGGACTTGGTCACAGATTTTCTTATTTTTTTTTATAAAAATGTAATAAAACATCTTAACTGCAAAATTAAAGCATCCAGATTAGTCATGCTAAATTTTCTATCCTGAAAAACATGTTTAGAACGTGGTGCATCTGCCAGGCTCAAACCTACAACCTCTGGGCCCAGTTGCTCAAACGTTTAACAGTTGATTATGCTAACATCCCATTAACACAGATGTTTTTCATTTTCTTTTAATTACTTTATGCATAACAATTTATACAAAATAAACTCACACTGTAAAATATCATGTTTCTTTTTACATACCATAATTACCCCATGTATTGGCACACTTAAAAATAATGATTGTTTTTATTGTCCCAATATTAAGGGACATAAAAAAATAATTCTCGAAGTTGTGTCAGAATATTTAGGGAAATATATAATGCAATCTATTCTGCATATATCTATGTCGTGAACATCAATTATTTTATTTCTTTGGGATAACATTCGCTAAAATATAGTAAATATTTAATTATAAATAATTAGAAGGATTTTTGTAGTAGACTGATGCTTATAAGATCAATTATTTCTTGCTGGGGACTTAATGGTAATTAACTGAGAAGCTTAATTGAGAAGACCACGCTCCAGTAGAGTACACAGTTTGCACCACATGTCAACTGCATGGAAATATACCACTGATGGTGGACATAATATGTTGTGTAGATTTATTAAGCAAGCGGAATACACGTGTCACAAGTCGCTATGCAACCAGCAGTAGTGGCAAGGTATGGAATGTCTATACAGTAACAACATAAGGTGCTATTTTAGTGTCCCAATATTTAGGAACATGAAATAATTCAACATTCAAATGTGTACCAATATTAAGGGGCGCAAACAATAATTATTTTTCCAAAAAATAGGTGTGTCCCAATATTTAGAGTATTACGGTAAATAACTTCATCCAAATTTTAACAACTGTAAGCTAAATTGGCCGTTAAAAGGTATGAGCAACTCCCCCCAGGTAAAGGTATGAGCAACTCACCCCTGGTAAAGGTATGAGCAACTCAGCCCTGGTAAAGAAGACTGTCACACTAACCTCCGAGCCAGACTTTGTATATTAATTAGCTGGTATGTATTTTTACTGCTTTTTAAGTCACCCATGTTTTCAAAATATCAATGAGAAAAGCAGGATGTATTCCGTTACAAACACTATATAATTTTATCTGTTTCAAAAGAGTATTTTTCATCAGTGACACATTAATTTGGGTATTTTTTATGAGCCATGTAATGTTGCTTCTTCAGACATTACCAGTATGCTCTTTTTCCATAGACACTGTTACAAATGTTTCAGACATTACCGGTATTTTCTTTTTTCATAGAAAATGTTACAAATTTTTCAGACATTTTACTGGAATGTTCTTTTTTCATAGAAACTGTTGCAAATTTTTGAGACATAAACAGTTTGTTCTTTTTTTATAGAAACTCTTACAAACTATTCAGACATTACCGGTATGTTCTTTTTCCATAAAAACTGTTACAAATGTTTCAGACATTACCGGTATGTTCTTTTTCCATAGAAACTGTTACAAATTTTTGAGACATTACCGGTATGTTCTTTTTTCAAAGAAACTGTTACAAATTTTTCAGACATTACCGGTATTTTCTTTTTTCATAGAAAATGTTACAAATTTTTCAGACATTACTGGAATGTTCTTTTTTCATAGAAACTGTTACAAATTTTTCAGACATAAACAGTTTGTTCTTTTTTTATAGAAACTCTTACAAACTTTTCAGACATTACCGGTATGTTCTTTTTTCCATAGAAACTGTTACAAATGTTTCAGACATTACCGGTATGTTCTTTTTTCATAGAAACTGTTACACATTTTTCATACATTACCCGTATGTTCTTTTTTCATAGAAACTGTTACAAATTTTTCAGACATTACCGGTATGTTCTTTTTTCATAGAAACTGTTACACATTTTTCGGAAATTTAACAATTTCCCAATCTCTGATAGGTCCCTTTTAAATCATTAAGTAATATCAATGAACTAATTAGAACACACTTATAAAAGTATGAATTTGGATTGAATGAAATATTATACAATAGGAATAGATGCCTGGCACTAAACTGGCTAATGTTTATTTGAGCTGTTTGTGGGAAAACCGGTCTTAATGCATGTGCGTAAAGTGTCATCCCCGATTAGCTGGTGCAGTCCGCACAGGCTTATTCAGGACAGCACTTTTTGCCTACAGTGGATTAATGTTTAGAACAGAATTCCTTGAAACAGAAAATACCATAAAAGTGGAAAGTGCCGTCATGGATTAGCCTATGCGGACTGCACAGGCTAATGCGGGACGACACTTTACGCACATGCATTAAGACCGGTTTTCTCACGACGCGCCACATTTATGCTTTGTTCAAATGAAGCAAAACATCCCTTACCAATAATGAACTGTACATCAGAGTGTCGTCTGCAGATTTCTGGTATGATGCCTGCCAACAAGTCCATACCCTTCCTGTAGACCAGGCGGCTCACAACAACCACAGTGACTGCAATAAAGTGACAGTTTATGTCAAGAGTTGTTGTCTTAGATGACAAAACAAAAAGGGGCACAACTGAATCCTCAAGGAATCACTGTACAGCAATAGTATTTCCCCTTTAAGCGCAATTCCAATGGTTAAAATGTCTATATGATAGTATTCTTTTGATGAATAAAATATGAAACAAGACAATCTTCAAATACCTACAGTTGGTAGCTAAAATAAACTATATTTGCCTTAAGGGAACACTGTCTTGGATGTATGCAAATTTCATGAACACCAAATTTTTTGAATGAAATGCATAAAAGTCAGCACAATAATAAAAGACAGGATGCAAGGTGAAGGTCATACAGATACGGCTGGGAATACATAACTGTAATTCATTCTTGAGCTGTTCAGCAAAAACTATTATTAGTAACAGTAACCTTTACCTTGACCCCACCCACCCGATATGCAATCCCAAAGGAGATCTCAATAGAAGGTATCTATATATGAAGTTTCATTACAATATCTCAATGTGATCTCAAGTTATTCAGCACAAACTGTTTTTCTATTTTTAGTAACTGTGACCTTGACCTTAAAGTGTCCATGTATGAAGTTTCATTACAATAGCTCAATTCGTTCTTGAGTCAGACAGTTGAAACCAAAAGTTGATGCCACAACACTGCACGCCTGCCCGCAAAAAAAACCCATACTTTTATTAGGGTCCCTCTGAGAAGGGTCGGGTACAAACATGGAGGCCTCTACTGCGTTGGGTATCACTGACACGGTGTCAGACTCGATGGCCGCTCGTAACACAGTGTTCTCCTTGCTGCAAAATAACAGAATAAGCTCAACTGGAATACACAGGGCTCCTGCTGACTCAACATTTTCTTTAGCCAAATTTACCTCAGCTAAGATGAAATACAACTGATTTTGGATATTATTTATGAATTCATGAAAATTATAGCATATTGAACATTTTGATGGCCAAATTTTCAAATATGTAGCAGTTGGGTTTTAATTTAAAAAGTCAACTAAATGTACAATTCAAATAATATTATTGAAGTTTAATAGCAAATTTATGAGTTAAAACGAATGCTAATTTAAATACACTTTTTTTCTGAGCGGAAATGGAAGCTCACCTATCAGCATGTGTAGCGTAAGTAAATTTTCCATTAGCCAGCATAATATTCCTAATAAATGAAATAAATTTTCTAATAAAATGTATCAACCTTCAAGATACCTTGTATGCGACACACAGATGGCATGGTGACAATCTGCCAGGGAGAACTTCAGCATTTTGTTTGTGAGGATGGAGCTGGCATCAGCAAAGCCGAACAGCGAATGATCTGTGAACACCGTCTTAAGGCCCATGTTGCGCGCATGGAACATAGCTTCATGGGCCATTGTGGAAAACGCCTGCAATATTAATGATAGGCAATATTTGAGTAAAAAAACAAATTAACTCATTAGAGTAAATAGGACATTAACCCAATGAATCCAATCTTGTCTTATTTCATACTGCTTAATGATTCCAGCAAATGTGTTGTTTCTTGTTTTTTTTATCTTCTAGAGCTTTTGTCAAGATATAAAGACTATCAAATTTAAACAAAAATCTGATATTGCTAGGAGCTGAAAATCACAATGTTTTACAGTCTTAGTTTTTGAAGAGTATATATGACGTGCCATTCACTAAAATGATTTTTCGGCAAACAGGCCTGAGTATTTGACAATCATTACTAGTATTTTGTTTTTAAATGAAACGATAAGCATAATAAATAAAATACACGTCAATACTTATTGGTCAAATGTTCGTCTTCTGGTTAATTCAGTAAGTAGACCCTGACACTTCTAGTTCTCCTACCGAATGTCCATGTACGATGTTGATATCCTCTCGTATGAAGATGTTTCTCAGCAGGGGAAGTGTGGTAAGAATAGTGGGCAGAACACACTGGTTGTACATTGTCGGCAAGGGCAGGTAATACACCTGGAAAACATTAGCACATTCTCAGCAGGGGAAGTGTGGTAAGAATAGTGGGCAGAACACACTGGTTGTACATTGTGGGTAAGGGCAGGTAATACACCTGGAAAACATTAGCACATTTCAAACCTTATTCAAACTGCAATTGCATAGCTCCTTTTTCCAATTCTTATTAGGGCAAAAATTGTTCTGGATTTATGTAGATAATTTGTAAAATTTGTCGGCAGTAAATATATCAGTATATTACAGTTATTGTGGAATTTTAGTATGATACATACAGATTATGATTTACATACACTGTTTCTTTTATAGTGTAACACAAATAATGCTCACAATAGCTTAACATTTCTTTAGTAATTACCTTCAATCCATTCTTGAGGTACCTGACACCTCTCCGGTTGCCATAGAAATGGGTGACAATGATGACCTTGTGACCTCTGTTGATCAGGCATTGGGACAGATGGTATATGTGGCTTTCCACGCCACCTTGGTTTGGGAAGAAGAAGTCAGACACCATACTGAAGGTAGAAATTATCAAGGCTTTGAAGTCAGACACCATACTGTAGGTAAAAACTATCAAGGCTTTTAAGTCAGACACCATACTGTAGGTAAAAACTATCAACTCTTTTTAGTCTATCAGTCAGTGCTCCAGGCTTTCTTTTTTTTGTTGTTGGCATTATGTGGAGCATATTTTATAATAAAACCATTTCTTTTATTAGATAGGGAAGGGGCAAGACACACAATATCTGAGAATGAAGAAGTCAGAAGAAAATAATTTTGGAAAGAGCCATGATGTTATCTAATCAAATAAAGTAAATGAAGTTTAACATGCAATAGATTTTTATAACTTTAATTATATTTATTAAATATAAACTACGTTAGTCCAAAACTATGCAAAGTAAATAATCCCAAATATATTTTAAAACATCCATCACTTTGTTTTTCACATTAATTTCTTACCATATATTGTATTTCATGTTTAACGGATATTTGCTGTCAACTATGATATCACTCTGATGTAGGATGTCTGAGGTACTGTCAGAAACAGTGAGCCAACCAACATCTTAGCCTGAACAGTTGAACTGAAAAAATAACAACAAATATCATGAGATGTCCCAAATTTGAAGTCACCTAATTTCAACTATGTTTTGTTATTACCCGGACGAACTCATATCAATTTCATTACAACTTGAACACTGAACCCAGTGGCAGATCCAGGATTCTCGGTTAGGGGGGGATGTAAACCTTTGATCGTGCAGTTATAATCCCTTTAGGTTGTCTGTGGGTCTGCAGTGATCAGCTACAGATCGGTATCAAAGATATATGATAATTCTTTGCACATCACCATCATCATCATCATCATCATCATCAAGTACATTTTGTTTCACTGAATAAATTAATACTTCACCGTTTTATGTTCGAAAGACATGACGGTTTATCTGTAAGTCATTCACCTAGTATGGCAGTAAATTGCCATGTTTGATGTGCCTGGCCGCTAAATACGTATCTGACATTCAATGTTATATCAGGAACATCTTTAAACATGTAAAATCCCTAGCTGACTAAATTCAAACACACACACATCGAGAACTTTGTTTTAGTCATTAACCGAAGTGTAATGGTATTTTTTAGAAGATAATGTCATTAAAAAACTCAGAAATTGTCTTTAAATGTGCCGTGAACTGTGTTTTTTTTTATCCAACTGAACAGACGAACAATTACATGAAATGTTCTGAAAGATTTTCGTATGATTGCGTTGTGGCAATAAGGCACCTAATAAGGCAAATGATGCCAACTTTGTGTCAAATTCGCTGACATATGGTGCCGAAAAAAATGAAATCGCCAGGCATTGGAGCCAGGAATTGTGGACACCCTTCTACATTATCACTTTATCTTTTGTTATGAAAAAACAATTTGAAACTTGATGTGCTTGCTAATGGAACAATGAAATTTTTTTTTTGTTGATTTAGATTTTTGGGAACTAAACTATTTATTGAGAAAAACTGTTTAAACTCAAAAGAAGTCATTGATTCGACTTGAATTTCGACTTTAAATCAGATTTTTTTCGAAACGTATAAATGTCTTTTATGTGGCATCCTGTACCAACGGTGTATTGCATCTGATGTGGGCGCTGGTACTTCGGTGTACGTAAGAAATCGCAGGTGCCGGGCTAGGTGGGGTGTGTTTGACTGAAGGCAATGTGTATGCTACCAAATTGAGCGAGCGAAAACATATTTATCCAGTTTTGGCTGTTTTATATATGCCCATATATGTATGGTCTGGAATTATTCTAAGTGCAAATTTGGTCAAGGTCAAAGTTAGGTTGGGTGATATGGGTGGATAGGGAATGGTCATAAGCAACAACTGTCTAAGTATCAAAGTGTTCTAGTAAGCGAAGTTGGTGCTAGACGAAACTGTAAAATGTACTTAATCTTGTACCGGAAGGAAGGGCAAATGGACAGGACAATCACTATATGCCTCTGGCATCAAGATGCCAGGGGCAAAAAGATATTCCAAGTTAGTTGTAAATGTTTGTAAAGAATGTAAATTGAATATCCAACATTAATATTTAAAACTGATGCATTTGTTGATTTCGTTTATAAATGAACAGTTTCATATCTTCATAGATCGTTATTCTACACGTATTTAATATTATTTTTTGATACTATAAAATTAAATAAATAAGTAAATTTTCATCATTAAATAGAAAACTGATATTTTCATGTGGCTAGCTCCTAAAAAGAATTATGAAATGTTTCTATATTTGAAATAAATAAAAAGAATATCATTATTTCATGTCAAAGCAATGAACTGATGAATTGCCCCATGTTTTAAATCAGTTCTACTTGAATAACCCAAATAAGTCAAACTCATCTGCTCATCAACGTCAGTATGTTTATCTATACAAAGTAAAACTAAGCATTTTACTATTACAACGAAAGATATATATTTGAAGAGTTTTTCATGATTAAATTATTTTAGTATACAATGCATTTATTCATAGTCTATACAAAAACAATTTCTATTTGTAGATTGAACAGCATCTACCCGAAAATTTGGTAGAAACATCAGTATTTCACAAGAAACAAGAGCTGTCAGAGGACAGCGCAATCGAATATTCGAAGAATTATTGTTGGTACATATTTTGGATAGTGGAAGGGGCATAAATGTGTTCAAATACAAAACTTTTAAGTGAAGCCTTGTATAGTTTATACATTTTTAGAACAAACACTTTAACAATAAAGTCTATGTAAAAGGCTAACTGTGTCAAAATACAAAACAGAGTTATGGGTAATGTTGACCATGATACTAGAATTGATGATAAAGGTTAGTTCCAAGTTTCAAATGAATAACTTAGGTAGTTTTGAAGTTATAAAACTTTTGCATCAGAAACCCGAAGTGGAAAAGGGGCATAACTCTGTCAAAATAGAAAACAGAGTTATGGGGAATGTTTCCCCTGACACTAGAGATGATGACAAAGGTATTTTCCAAGTTTCAAGTGAATAACTTGTGTAGTTTTGAAGTTACAAGACTTTTGAATAAAAACTTCAACCAAATTCAGACGCGGACGCTGGGGGTAGTAGGAAAGCTCACCTATTCTTCCAATATTCGAGCTAAAAACAATGATGCAGAGCATCATAAGGCGCCGGGAAACTATGAAAAGTCCATATGTTTAAGATATCTTAATTATGTAATGTTCGTACAACTAACTAATCTTACCATCTCATATTTTTCATCCGCGATTTTTTAAATCTAAATAATGTATACTGTATTTGTCAGGCAAATCAAAATTTAATAGAGATACATTGTTTTCAAGAAAATAATGATGAGAATGAATATGAGCGTTGATCATATTTAATAGTGGCAAATTAGATTTATATTGCTTGGGGATAATATGTCTTGAGTGATTTTGTGTATAACTATTATAGTTTTCATGCATTCATAAAATGCACATTAAGTAAAAATACCAAATTTAAATGAAATTAAATTACTTATGTGCAAAGCTTCCACCAGTGTTTATTTATAGGAAGATGCAAAATCTATTTATACATTGAATAGCCTTTACAGGAAAGATGGGAGAAAATGCAATTCTAAATAATTCTGAATAAATAGATCTATCAACCATTATTCAAATAAACATGCATGGTAAGTTTATAAATATAAGTAATTCTCCATTCATTATTAATCTTACTGTCTATCATTTTCTGGATGCTTGTTAGAACAAATCAGTGTTGCTGACACGTATACTATTAATAAGCGCAGGTTAGTCAGCGAGTGTATTCTATGGAATGTTGCCTATAGAATATGCGATATTTCTGGGGGATTTTCCCAAGGTCATGTTACACGGCCAGTAAACACTGGCATGTAAATTGAAAATGAAAACTGAGCCAATGTAACTTCTGAGTACTTGAACTTGGTCAAAAACGTAAACAAAGTAAAGAGGTATGTCTGGATTTTTTTTTTAGCTCATTGTCTCCTTTTTTCCATTTACCTCCAAAAAGAAATGGAGCCAATTTTTTACAGGCTGTGATGAGGATTTCTTTTAAACTAGCCGGTGCAATGTTAGGATTTATTCATTCGGAACTACTGGTAGGAAATTTTTACATTTGATTCGATGTTTGAAACGTTTTATCAAATTGAGGGTATGTCAAATTACAGTTGCTCTAGGATAATAGATTCATTTGGTAAACAACATGCCAACAGTGTTAAAATTGATTCACATTGTCAGTTTTAAAACCAGTTAGGTCAAAGTTGAAGACAGACTCCAGAATACGCCAGCTTCTGTTATTGCTTAGTGGTAGATGTTTAGAATTTGTTTTAGGCATTTCATGTCCTAGTGGTGACAGTTTGTAATTAAGATTAAAGGCACTCTTTGAGATTGCCAGACCGACCTCAGACAAAACCAGTAAAACTGTACGAGGTCTTGAGATTGCCAGACCGACCTCAGACAAAACCAGTAAAACTGTACGAGGTCTTGAGATTGCCAGACCGACCTCAGACAAAACCGGTAAAACTGTACGAGGTCTTGAGATTGCCAGACCGACCTCAGACAAAACCAGTAAAACTGTACGAGGTCTTGAGATTGCCAGACCGACCTCAGACAAAACCAGTAAAACTGTACGAGGTCTTGAGATTGCCAGACCGACCTCAGACAAAACCGGTAAAACTGTACGAGGTCTTGAGATTGCCAGACCGACCTCAGACAAAACCAGTAAAACTGTACGAGGTCTTGAGATTGCCAGACCGACCTCAGACAAAACCGGTAAAACTGTACGAGGTCTTGAGATTGCCAGACCGACCTCAGACAAAACCAGTAAAACTGTACGAGGTCTTGAGATTGCCAGACCGACCTCAGACAAAACCAGTAAAACTGTACGAGGTCTTGAGATTGCCAGACCGACCTCAGACAAAACCGGTAAAACTGTACGAGGTCTTGAGATTGCCAGACCGACCTCAGACAAAACCAGTAAAACTGTACGAGGTCTTGAGATTGCCAGACCGACCTCAGACAAAACCGGTAAAACTGTACGAGGTCTTGAGATTGCCAGACCGACCTCAGACAAAACCAGTAAAACTGTACAAGGTCTTGAGATTGCCAGACCGACCTCAGACAAAACCAGTAAAACTGTACGAGGTCTTGAGATTGCCAGACCGACCTCAGACAAAACCAGTAAAACTGTACGAGGTCTTGAGATTGCCAGACCGACCTCAGACAAAACCAGTAAAACTGTACGAGGTCTTGAGATTGCCAGACCGACCTCAGACAAAACCAGTAAAACTGTACGAGGTCTTGAGATTGCCAGACCGACCTCAGACAAAACCAGTAAAACTGTACGAGGTCTTGAGATTGCCAGACCGACCTCAGACAAAACCAGTAAAATTGTACGAGGTCTTGAGATTGCCAGACCGACCTCAGACAAAACCAGTAAAACTGCACGAGGTCTTGAGATTGCCAGACCGACCTCTGACAAAACCAGTAAAACTGTACGAGGTCTTGAGATTGCCAGACCGACCTCAGACAAAACCGGTAAAACTGTACGAGGTCTTGAGATTGCCAGACCGACCTCAGACAAAACCGGTAAAACTGCACGAGGTCCAGAAATAATAACGAGAACACGTGGCTTGGGAAAAGCTATGGTTTTGTTCAAAGTTCAAGCAAAATGTTTTGTAGTTGCCAGTAAAATAAGATTCGGCCAGTAATAATCAATAGATTCCAGTCCTCATATAAACAGCTTTGAATGTGTATATTGCACTGAAACTGTAGCTACTGAAGAGTATCTAGGGTCAAGATCATATTATAAATAATTTGACAGAAATGACTTTTTATGTTCTGCTTGGACAGATTCTTGGGTAGCTAAAATATGTTATGTTGTATTCGATTTCTTTAAAGAACACGCGGGTATACAACAATGGATTATATAGGGTGGCGGTCAACATTAGACACAAAACATCCGAATAGTGTATACCCGAAATTTATTTTTTGATACTCGAAGACATTGTGTAAATATAATATATACATCGATTGCTGCCCAATATTAGAACGAAGTGTATAAACATTGTATCATAATTAAATGACATACATTGTTTTAATATATTTCCAGCTCAAGACGAAAGCAGTTTCAGACGTGTTTGAAACCGCAACCAATGTTATTAGAAGTGTAAGCGAGTCTCTGCAGGAAACGAAAAGCCAGCCAGATGCTGCCCGGTGTTCGCAGGCTGCATTGACAATGCTGTGCAGCCGAGCAAGAAAGGGCTTAAGACCCAATGACACAAATTCCCTAGAGTTCGACGTAAGTTATTAATAATAATAATTGCTATAATACTACTATGAATAATAATAATAATAATGAGAAAATAAGTACAATAACATTATTTATTTTAAAGGTCGACGAAGAGTACCTACAACGAACCTTAGGTGAGGAGTTCTGTAGGGAGACGGTATCGGTGAAGGAGAGACGACACGTCGTTTTTGCTACTAACGACCAGCTCACCCTCCTTTCCCGTGCAAAGACGTGGTACTTGGACGGGACGTTCAAAGTAGTCCGGGCGCCGTTTACGCAGCTGCTATCTCTGCATGCTTTCATCCGCTCCGGAGACTGCATGAAGCAAGTGCCTCTGTGTTTCGTCCTGATGTCAGGGAAAAAGCGCCGAGATTACAAGAAAGTAACTTAAGCATGTTTACAAATACTTTTTATGAAAAGACATTTATAAAGCTCTTTAATTAAAAATATATATATAAATAGTAAGTATTGCATTGAAATATAAATAGTAAGTATAAGTTACAGATGAATCGATGGGGGCATACTTTATTTACATATAATGTGATTTATTATATTTTTTCAACTTTTGTTTTCTGTAGGTGTTCTCTGCGGAGGTCAAGACTTTCGTGGTAGACTACGAGGCCGGTCTGTGGCAGGCTTTGCGGGATGTTTTTCCCGAACCGGAGATAAAGGGTTGCGCGTTTCACTTCGGACAGGCGCTATATCGGAAGGTGCAAGAGTTGGGTTTACAGGTAATTAAAATTAAATCATTAAAAAATCATTTATAATAATCAAAAGGAAAGGCATTTATTACAAAATGATACGAAATTATCTACATGATAGAGGTATTTGAAAGGCATTCATAAAAAATATTGGTCTGATCTATAACAATAATTTTTCTGAATGTATTATTATACAGAGGTGGAATAAATGTATTAAAGCACATTCATAAACAACACATATTTTTATTTCCAGACTGCATACAATTCACGTGGTGATGTGTACGCTCTCCTGCGCAAGACGTTTGCGCTGCCACTCCTTCCCGCAGAAGACATCCGACCAGCTTTTGACCAACTGAGGACGAAATCAAATACGGATGAGACTGACCGATACTTCGACTACTTGGCCCGTACTTGGATGCAGAACGATCTCTGGCCCATTGAAAGCTGGTCGGTGTACGGCCGGTCAATAAGAACCAACAACGACTGTGAAGGCTGGCACAATAGACTAAACAGACGGGCCAAGAAGGGAAACATACCGTTCTACCTGATGATTGTACTTCTGTATGAAGAGGCAAAAGAAGTGAACGCCCAGTGCCGTCTGGTTAAAGAAAAAAAGCTAAGACGCCACCAGACCAAGCAAACGAAAAAAAATTCAGGGAAGGCTCTGGAACCTTTGGGGTCAGTACAATGACCGAAATATAACCACAAGTCAGCTTCTGGACAAGTGTGCAAGGCTTTACGGACCCACGTAAAAATGTAAATAAAAAGAACAATAGACTGTATAAATCTGTAGCGTTATCTGTATGTATATGTTTTTACATTAATTACATATTTGAACACTAATAAAATTGAGGGGGCGAGTCGTTATAAATAAGGGGCGAGTCGTTAAGGGGCGAACCGTTAAGGGGGCGAGTCGTTACAGTACCGAAATTTAGATACCTTAATTGAAAGTCAAAACAGAAAATTATAGACGTCTATAATTCTATCATTGTAAAGCACTGTCCAATACAACATAAATATTTGTCTATTTTATTCACCTTTACAGAAATTGTGGCACGGTAAAATAAAATATTTGCAATTTGTTGGGTTTTGTCGTTATTGTTGTTGTTGTTAGTGTGCACATACATTTTGGTCAAAACGGTTCATAGGAAAACAAAACGGACATCATTAGTTGGAAGGGCGGAAAAAATGATAATTGATGACATTGCAATTTCATATGAGTTTGGTATTATTTTAAAGGCACCATGTCTACGAAAAAGGTTCCACAGGGCAACATCAGTAAAAAAATCTGAATTTTATCGATAATTTTCCATACTGGCATTACCACTGTACAGTAAAGCTAACAAGAAATGTCTTTAAAAAAGACAATCGGCGTTGACATTAATATACCGAGATATCATTTTTACCCTAGACATATGATACAAGAGGGCCAAGATGATCGGTTACGTGGCTTCTCGGACCCCAGATTATACTAGTATATAAGTAGACTTCTCGGACCCAGGTTTTTAGGGAAACCATAAGAAAACGTTTCGGATCCCAAAATAAATTTGTGATTAATTCAATAATTATTAATATTTGTACCGAAAATGAAAATAAACCGATCATACCGCCCCATGTTTTCACCAGTGATACATGAATAACCTAAATAATTTACGTAAACATCATTAGTATATCAATTTGTCAGCCAAATGTAACCAATTAACACAACAATGTACGAAAAAAGTTGCGGGAATGAACGAAACTTATTTTTTATCAGACGCGTATAGTTATTCCAACTATGCATAATACATTCACAATTCGAAGTCAACGAATCATTTATAGACTAAAAAAGTTAATGTTTTTTTCCTCAGGCAGCTTGTTCGTTTTTGTTGGGTTTTTTCGCCGTTTTTTTACAGTATTTCAGTCTTATTACGGCGGACAGTTAACCTACTCACACTTTTCCTGGGCAAGCTTAGCCGATCTAAGCGGTTTACCAGTACTAAGTCCATATACCTATGACAGTAACTGACAACTACCCTACTTGAATCAGAGGTAGGGGGATAATGGCCGTAGAAATAATTTCATGACCAATCCCCACACAAGTTTTGTGGCCGGGCTGGGGTTTTCTCAGGCAGCGCCGCAACGCATGTTTATGGCCCGCCATGAATTTGATATAATGCCAAATTTTTTATATTTGTTTTACTACAGCAGTCCATAAATATGTTTATAAAAATAAAACTTTGTAGAAAGTGTTTCTAATGGGCATATTACCGAACAAAATACAAAAATTAAGCTTTGGAAATCCGTGAATTATTAACAATTTGGTAACTTGCTATCGTCTATTTTCTGTATGCGATAGCTAGTAATGATTCTGGAGTAAACCGTATGTACTTTATAGTATTTCGTTCGTACCAACGTTCATAAGAACTATTACTAAAATTACGATGTATTGAATAAGATCCCATGGACGGCGGCTTAAATTAAAACGAATCCGCATTTTAACTTTTCAGTAACTTTCTCCATGTTTGAAATTTTGTGTAAATTTTGAAAAAAGCCATATTCGATTGGGAACCTGTACAAATATGGTCTATTTGTTGATTTAAACTTTTGTTTCGTAGATGCTTTTGCTTGCATAATATTTCATATTTCATTCCAATTTTTTTGAAGAAAATCTGTGTCAATATAAGTCCTATGGAAACAATCGAAAATGCCAGCTGCATTGACAAGTGTTTATTTTCCTTTCCAAACATTATTGGTGATTTACTGCAGAAATAATTTCTATTTTTGACAGTTATAAAATATGAATTACGAAAAGTTAAATTCTATAAATAGAAGTATTTAAAGCTGATGGTGTATCAATTTGAAGGCACTTATGTTCATTATGAAAATTCGAATTGAATGCCTTTTTACATCAGCTTGCATAAATGACGGATTGTGATTAATAAATCTATATATTTAGAATTTTCCAAAAAAAAGGAATGCTTAGGTTGTTATTAAAACTTTAAATTGTCTTTAATCTTTACTTTATTACTTGTTTTACTAAGCCATTACATTTGTGCCAATAGAAAAGAGAAGGAGAAAAAAAAAACTTCAATAAAAAAAAATCGCCCTCCCTCCTGATTTTTGGGAAAAAAGTGCCTGAGAAACAATTCATTATTTTTTTAGTATACCGTGTATCCTAATGAAAAGCAATCTTCAGAGAACATTCAGCGCATTAAAAATAATGATGACTTCCATTTTGAAAACACAAACATAAAATTTCATAAGACTACGGCGGTTGAAAATTATATTCGGTAGGAACATGATGTATCAAAGGTTTCTGTGTATAATTCGTTTTGCAAATCATGTATTAATGCAACTGAAGTAAAGGTAACACGAATAACATTTGGACGTATTCAGAGACTTATTTTACCACATTTTATTTATTGAAAGATATCTTTTTATAGGTGGATTAACATCTACTGGAGAAGTTGATAGAAATGTGCAATTCAAATTAATTATTAACAGAACGCAACCACAATTCAATTTCAAATTAACATGCACAGTCAGTTTAATAACACTAATTCCCCCTTTATTAAAATACTCGCTCTTATGATTCTCTGGACGCAAAATTATGCATGTATATTATAACAGCTATACACCGGCAGCTAAACGAGCACTATTTTTATAACGATCGTGAGTGTGTTGAACTCACTGGAATCAATTTTTATTTATAGAGCGTACCGCTAGGCTAAACGAAATAGTGGATTAATTATGGGAATGAACATAATATTATGTTCATGACATACAGTGAGAAAATATGTTCATACTTATGCTCAGTTCTATTCATTTTTTCGGTGACATAGTCCCTTTAATGTATGTTGTTAAACATGTGTGAACATTGATGAAAAAAGCACATACACTGTTTATGTTTCCAAATTTAAAACATATTATGAATGTAATGTAATATTTAAGACCGTAAATGCATATACGTTTTATACATACCAATTAAATCACATTTGTTCGACAGGTTTGCCGGGTTGCTAAATACTCGAGATACATGTGGGTTGGCTAAATTGACCCATCAAATTACAAATAACATGGTGTTTTTTTTAACAATCTACTTATAACTGTTTTATTCAGTAGTAATGGATCTAGTGAACTTATAAGTTTACCACGATTCAGAGTGTCGTTTAATGAGAGTTTTCATTTTTGTAACGTTTTTAACAACTCTTCTATAAATAACATACATTTGGTTCTGTCTTGTGCCCTGTGTCTCGATCCCTCCATGATAAGTTGATCGACTTCACCTCGGCATCTAGACGCCTTCTCCAAGTGGTCACTGGGCGACCCTTTCTACGGCTTTGTGGATGCCGATTATCTGTTGATGTTTGGTTGATCTCTCCGAAATGTGGGGCCAATCAACCTCTATTTCCTCTCGTTGACTGGCTTTGGCTTGGTACTTCTCTTGAGCTCCTGGTTTGAAATTATTTCTGGCCATCTGACTCCGAATATTTTTCAAAGACATCGGTTGACGAAAACCTGCAGCTTGTGGTCTAGTGTCTTTGTGTGCTTTAACGTCTCCAATCCATACAACAGTACGGCCTTCACATTCGAGTTGTTTCAAATTGTCTTAGGAAAGTTGATGGCGTACTGTGCTTTGCCAATTCTTTTCTTTACATCTACATTAACACCCCCTGTTTTGTTCACAATTCTGCCAAGGTATACAATGCTATCAACAATCTCCAATGATTGGTCCTCCAGATGTATGGGTGTTGTGCGCGTCGTATTGAGACGTGCTCCCTTTGTTTTCCTGGTGTAGATATGGAGCCCTGGATCGCTGGCTATTGTGGCGAGAACCTTGGTCTTCTCTTGCATGTCCTTGTCCATGTGGGACTGGAAAGTCCAGGTTTTCTAGCTGTTTTTGGTAAGTGTCCACTGTTTGCCTCTTGGCTGACTCGTTGCATTGCTTATTATCATATTTATTACAAGCGAGAAGATAATAAGTTAAATCAAACAGCCTTGTCTCACGACAGTTGTTACGTCAAAGAATGGGGAAAGTTTATAGTTGCGTACTACGTTACAAGAAGTATTCTCGTAGAGGCTGATAAGTATGTTGATAATTTTGTCTTGAGTGCCATAAACGCCTATATCGTCCACATTCTAGCTCGATCAACCATATCGAAATTTTTCTATGAAGTTTATGTATAGAGGTGACTCAATTCCAGGAACTGCTCAACAATAAGCGCGGGTGATCTAGGCAATACATGACTGTCCGGCCCAAACCCAGCCTGTTCATCTCTCATCTGCATGTTAACTACTGTTTTATCCTTGCTAGCATAACCCTTGTAAGCACTTTGCTTTTCAGTGACAGCAGCTGGATGCCACTCCAATTCTGGCAATCCCCAAGATCTCTCTTTTGTGGCAGCTTGAAGAAAATTCCCCAACCACACTCAGTTGGTACCTCTTCGTGCTCTCATATGTCACTTATAAGCTCAAATAGGATGTCTGCAAAAGTTATTTCACCTGCTTTCAAGGCTTCTTGTGGGATGCTATCTAGGCCGGGAGCTTTGCTGTTCGTTAGTTTTTGCACTGCTTTAAATAGCTCTTCCTTAGTGATTGGTCCTGTGTTGATTGCAAGGTCTGCTCTTGCTTCTATGTCTGGAGGATGTCCAACTGGTGTGCCATTCAGAAGCATTTTGAAGTGTTCGCTCCATCTCTACAGTTGGTCCTGGGGCTTCGTCATCTTTTAGGGCTTTGACTTGTTGTTCTGAGCTTTTACCGGTTCCTGACAGCTTTCTGGAGATGTCGTACAGGGTCCTCATGTCGCCTACGTTCGCCACTTTTTGTGCTTACATAATCTGGTCCTCTTGTTCTCTTTTATCAATCCTGGCACTTTTTTTTCTTGTACTCTGCTAACATGGTCTGCTTTATTGCTCTGGTTTTGGCGTGTAGCAGCATGTGTCGAATGTCTCTCTACTTTTCTATCATTTATACGGTTTCCTCTGACAGCCAACTCTTGTATGTCTTTTTCCAGTACCCAAGAACTTCGTTACTGTAATTGCAGTCTTGACATATGGCCCTTTCCATTAACTTGGGGGGGGGCCCTTCCCATTAATTTGGGGGGGGGGGGGGGTGAAATGTGGCTGCCTTTTAAGACCGGTTTTCCTCACTCTGGCGATCTTCACCATGAGTTATGCTTTCACCAGTTCATGGTTGCAATCAACATCTTCCACTTTATAGGCTCTGACATAAGCTAGTGTTTTTCTCTAGCATTTTGATATTGCTATTTGGTCTATCTGGTTTGCAGTAACCATATCAGGTGATCTCGATGTCTTTTTAATTTCTTGGATGTGAGAAGGTGGTGCCTCCTATGACAAGATCATTGTTGGCACAGAAGTTCACATAAAGTTCCCTATTCTAATTCACTGTGCTCAAGTCTTCAATTTCAATCACAAGTTTTTGTCCAGTGTTGTCGGAGCCCATATTGCCATTCTTATTTCCTCTGATAATTGCAATATCTCTTCTCGGGGCTTGCTCTAGTACTCCTTGGAGTTGCCCATAGAAATCATCTTTCGTCTCTTCTTCTGCTTGGTTTGTAGTGGCATAACATTTAATCAAGAAAACCTGGAATTTAGACCTGTAGTGTGTTGTTGCAATCCTTTCACGGATTGGTTCCCATTCACTCGGACACTTGTTTGCCGCTCTGCTAAGCATGAGCCCCTCTCCACGATGGAGTCCTCTCTTCCTCTGGTCGACCAGTATACAATACCGTATGCCCAGTAGACAATGTAAGCTTTCCTGCAGATGTCTCACCTCAATATCATATGGATACCTATCCATGTCTTTAGCTAGCTCTGCGGGTTTTCTAGTCTCAAGTAGCGTTGTCACATTCCAGTTTCCGATTCGTAAAGAGATCTTCGAGGAGAATACAGTCTACAGATAAGTATGCTTCGTGCGCTCTTCCGTGTCATGGGAGCATTATGGCTTCCTAGTTTACATTACCCTATGTATGTTTAGTAGCATAAAGCGTTTTGACATATATTACATTGTAAAGGCAGCAATCGTTGAATAAGACATGTTTTGATTATTTGTTTTCGAATTGTGTTTCAAATATGATTTAATTGTCACAGCACACTACTAACTATAAATACTTACAAACCGGTGATATATAATTATTTGTATGTCAAATGAAAATTAAAAATGTTATGTCAGAGTAAACATGCAAAACACCCTATTTATATTGAATGAAATTTAGACACCATTTCCATGTATGTTGATTATACAAGAGATGTTTAATACAAGATACAAAATGAATATTCTCATTAAAAGACACTTCGAATTATGGTTAACTAAAACATGTAAGTTGAATATATACTACTGAATAAAACAGTTATAAGTGGGTTGTTTAAATAATCACGCTATTTGCAATTTCATAGGGTTAATTTATCTAACCCATGTGATTCAGCAGTTTGGTAATTTAGCAACCTGTCAAACAATTGTAGTTTAATTGTTATATATAAAACATTGATGTATTTATTGTTAAATATGTTATAACATTAACAATTTTTATAAGGTTTGCAAATATACAAAGCTACACAATTCTGTTTAAAATAAATAAATAAATAAATTTTCTGCTTTGTTCTTCAATTGACACACATTTTTAACAACAATGGTTATATACCACCTTAAAATTTTTTATTATATAAAATAACATAACCTTCATTTATTTGAGTAAAAAACAAATCTATTATGATTTATTTTCTCTTAACTTTGTTTAAACACTGTTGGTAACAATTCAACTAAGAATAAATAATAAGGTCATTTTTGAAATTTTGGGGTCAATTTACCACACCCACTTTAAGCAACAGTATGACATTAATTTAATAGCATCCTGTTCAGAAAATTTAGTTTACTTTTATAAAACATAGATTTGGTGATTTTAAAAAATGATTTTTATGACATTTAGCTTATTTTTTAAAAGTGTGCAACAACTGAAAGGCAGATCTTTGAAAAACAAAACACCCAAATTGAGGTGCCTTTTTCCATTTTTTCGTATATATTTTTTCAACAGTGCTTAGGAAGCATATTGAATGTTACAAACATCAAATATAACATCACTTCCGTTAGTTTGGTTAAAAATATATTCAAAAATGATATAATAACATCTAAATAATAGGGTTTTAGCGAACATGGAGTAAAATAAAATATTATGGCAGCCATCTTGGCGGCCATCTTGGATTGCCGGCCATTGTAAAACAGGATTTTTTTTTAAGAAATTGGTTTTTCAATTCAGTATATGTATACCTTTCATTTAAAACCAATTTTAGCTTAGGGCGCGAATTTTCAATAAATGGCCCTGGCTCTTTGACTATATGTGCTTCACACCGGGCACTAAAAGACCCAGGGTTGCCTCGGGGACTCTTGCAATATACCTCTAACTAACAAGTCTTCTGGGGGCGACGGTCATATGGGAGAGAATCTCGCTGCACTCGATACAAGTTCACGACACACACAGCTCTCTCAAGTTAGAATAGCGCAGAAGTATCTGGTCATTTCAGCACGCCGTCAGATGGCAGTTGTTCTTGCCACTTGAGGTTTTAAATCCGGCTTGAGCTTCTCTGTAGACATTTTATTTTTCCCCTAAAAGTTCAATCGATTGTTTATTATTTTGTTCCATACTTTTCCAAGTGTAGTTAACAGTGTGTCATAGGGTGCAGAATTTGAATTTGAAATAAAATGCCCTTTTAAAATATAATCATATTATAACTACATCTCCAGTGGTTGGCCTTTAGTATTTAGTAATAATATTCTTTTAGTAATAGTAGTGAATTAGTAGCCAAGGCTCCACAGTAAGTAGTTTGTATTATAAATAAATTATTAGTTGATGTTAACCTATTGTTTCAACTTTTTGCACGAGCACTTATATTAACCGCACTTCTTTCACACTACGTCACACAGACTAAGAGAACGAAGCAGAAAGAGCGCCATTTTGAGGCACAACACATATACATTTTTGTAGGATTTAATAATAGACAAGCAGGTAAATATACTGCTTTTTATACGCCCCTTTGAAAAACGAGTCGTATTATAGAAACGCCCAAAGCGGGCGGGCGGGAGGCGGGAGATCTTTGTCCGGAGTATAACTTTGTCCAGCTTGAATGGATTTTAAAGTAACTTGGCATAAGTGATAAGCATGATGGAACGGAATGTCACGTGCAAGATTCAAGGCCAAATGTCAAATATAAGAAATAAATTCTTAACTCTTTGTCCGGAGCATATCTTTGTCAGGCATAGATGGATTTTCAAATACCTTGGAAGAAGTGATAAGCATGATGAGATGGACTGTGACATTAACTTGTGACATTTTGTAAACATTGTGTTGATTCGTGGCCGGCGACTCAATTTGACGGTGGTGTGGTGAGCTTGATATTTATTGTATTTTATGCTTAATAATTGATTTTGTTTTATTGTGGACAACCACTGCACTAACATTTAGGTTGCATGACCTACGTCCATGCATTTGAGTCAAAGCACTTTCCTTTATTGAAACCAATGGTAAAAGCTTTATTTCTCAGTGAAATCAGTAAAACTAATTTGATTGAGTGTGCTTAAAGAACTGGAATTGATAAAACAGAGGGATATATACATTGAACTAATACAGCTGAATGAATTACAGCCACAAAGAGCGGTGCTTACTGCTAGACTTAAAGAAGAACAGTCCAAAAGGAGACACAAAGATGATGAAATAAGACAGCTGATGGAAAGAAGGAAACAATTAAATTAAACAATTAAATTTAGAAGTTCAAAGAATGAAGAAACGGTCATTGACATAGAATATGATAATGATGAATTAGGAGCATGTGGATATGATGATCACTTGGATTATTTCAAGACAGCTGAATACCACAGAGATGACGTCAGATACAAGTATAAAGCAGATATAGGAAGATGGCTTATTACAGTCGATGAATACGGCCAAGTGGTTCAAATAACCCAAATATATGACAATATGAGTGAATGTTCAAAAACAAGCAAAGACACTGTGGATAAAGAACAACAATGGTTAGAAAATAAATCTATTCAAGAAGAATTGGCATTTCATTTTATGTAAATTCTGAGGACAAAATTAAACAGGAGAGAGAGGTAGGTCAAGCATATTTTCATCATGGCATTAACGGAGATGCAAAGAGTGAGAATGAACATGAAGATATATAGCGTCTACAGAAACATATTGAGCTAATGAAACTGAAAGAGATGGAAATTACCAAAACTATTGAGATGAAGGAACAGTTTAAAGAAATAAAAGAAAGGGACAGACTGAAAGAAGAAAGATAGAGGCACCATACAAAAAGGATACGAACCCTAAAGCAACAAAGTCTATTGGACAAACAGAGCATTCTAAGTTCATTAGATGAAGAGTTGTCAGTATCTAATAAACGAAAAACAAAAACATCAGGAACACATAGTGAAGGCTACCGAAATGAAAGAACATACTACGTTCATGATCAATCCGAATGTTCCAAATTTTCAGACACTGCCCAATTTCAAATATGGAAAGTTGAAGTATAAGAGAGTATAATTATTTCGCACATATATCACAAAGAAATACTGAGACGTGCCATAAGAAATGCCATCAGTGGAAACATCCGGAAAATACTAACAACACTTAAGTAATTTTGGAGACATTAAGAGTGGAGAAAGTATAATGGAAGAATACTATAATGCAAAACAGGAGAAAGATGAAGGTATTTCGGCATGGGGCATACGTTTAGAGGAATAAATACAAAAAGCCATAGACCTAGGATAGATACACGAATGTAGACAAGAAAAGATGCCGAAGAAACGATTTTGGAAATACCTAAAGAACACAGAACGCAACAAGAATGTTGATCAATTTAGTATCACGTTTAAAGAATTGAGAAGAAAGGTTAGAAGAGAAGAACACGAAATGAAGGTTACCAGAAAAACCAGAACACCAGAAGCAAAAAACGTACAGCAGTTTTACAATCATTTGAACATTTTGAATGACCTCAAACAACAAATGAAGGTAATGGAAACGAAAATAAATACACTGAAACAAGCAAGACAGCAACCAACTGAATCAGAATACAGAAATACATGGGATAAGAGAGGACAACCTTATAGAGGCTATAGAGGTAACACAACATTTAGAGGCCCAGGAGGATTCCGCTCAAGATATGGTCGATTGTTTCGTGGGTATAGAGAAAACCATCATAACAATGTAGTAGCTAATGGCCGAAACAGCAGCAAGAACCAAACACCAAATTTAAACTAGAAGATGCTCTGATCGAGGGGTTAGATGAGAGCAGCGGCAGTGAAAAAACAATAAACCCCTAAAACATACAACAGGGAAGATATTTTACAGCGACTGATCGATGACGCGAATTTAGACCAAATAAAAATTAACGGACTTGATACTACATCACTTATTGATAGCGGATCACACGTGGGCACCATCACTGAAATATTTCACAATATTATGTCACAAAAGCCAGAACTGCACTCAATGGAGGAATCTGGTGTAGATTTGGTGTAGAATTGAAATATGCAAATCGCAGTGATATCCCAATCTGCGGATATATACAAACATAGAAACTGAGTTTACTGAGAAACCAATACAACCATATTACTTGTAGTGCCTGTGGAAGGAGTACCATGGTACCGCTCATGTATTACTGGGACAGAATGTCTTAATAGAACTAAGATCCATAGCTGACAACACGACAGTAAACGAGGTATGGAAAGCTGGTTTAATGTCGGTGAATGCATTCTGTAAGCGTATATAACTTCGTCGGTATGAAATCTCGTGGTTTCCTTAAAAACGACAATTTCGTTGGTACTTGATTTCGTGGATTTCAAATTTTGAAGAAAAAAAAACATCCACAGTTGACATCACTACTCTGTAAACTCTCAAGTCCGTCATTAAATCCGGATTACGTAATCATGGTCACCAAAAGGTGTAATTAGGGATGTACTGGCAGTTTTTGATCATGTACCAATTAAAATCATTTTTTTTGGCCCCGGCTAGAGCGTCAATAAGCAATAAAATCAATACACATGCAGACAAATCCCATGATTTTCGTGTAAAGAATATCGCTAATTAAACTGGCTGAAACCGGTTATTGTCTACATCAAGGGGGATTAGGCAGTCCCCAGTGATTTCACACTTCAACGCATTTACCCATACATTACAGTATATACACACTTCAAAGACTATATAATTGTCATTTTTATGATTGTGTTATGAACTTATCCTAACTGAACTGAAAAACTGCGTATAATACGAAATACATTTCAGGAATGTATTTCTGCAGGCGACTGTTGCAATGTATATATATCACTCACCAAATCGTCATTGATGAACTTAAGGTTAAAAATATGCGTAGGGTTTGATGCGTTATGTGTTATGTTATGTTAAAATACTTGAGATTTCCTTAAAGTTGGATTAAAAGATATTCTAATATGGTAAATATTTCATTTACGATTCATTATTGCACACGCGATATTCTCTTTACATAGATGTCTTAATTGCTCATAGTCAGCTTAAGAAGTGGACTTGCTGGTTGGTATCAGATGCGTCATTTATTCGTCAGCACTTGAATTCGTGGTTTTGTCTATCCACGAAATCCACTATATTAGTGTCCCACAAATAATAATGCTTTAACATTATATTTGAATACTTACTCAGCCAATAACTTTACATCTTGGTGTAAGCAGAACAGTAACGGGCTTCTACAGGAAACAAGGAATCGTCAGTGAATTGTCAGTGAAGCTGTAACCGAACCTGTCGAGCCATAACGCCATAATTTGCCCTGGAGTTGTCTGTATTGATAACCCCGGAAAAACTGCGAGGATACCTGTACGCGTATGTCATGTTACAGCAAGACCAATCAAAATGAAAGCAAAACATACTTTATGCCAGGTGAATGATGTTAAAGTATTGCGCGAAGCACCGATTTTTCAACCTGTAGCAGCACCTGAAAAAGAAAGTAAATGCAAACGTGAAATCTGAAAGAGAATTATGACGTTGAACTAGATGAATCAGAATTAACAGAGGAACAAAAGACACAAGTATGCACTTTGTTTATGAAATGGCATTCGATATTTCCAAAATCTGATTTAGACATGGGTCACCCTCAAGCAGTTAAGCATAAAATCAAACTTCGCAACGAATAACCCTTCAAAGAGCCCTATAGAAGAATCCCAGCAGCACTGTTCAATGTAGTAAGAGAACGCCTGAAAGATATGCTAGAAATTGGTGCCATACGTGAATCAACATCTCCGTGGTCGTCCAACTGTGTGATAGTGAGGAAGAAAGACGGAAGCATTCAGTTTTGCATAGACTTCCGTCGTCTGAATGACCAAACAAAGAAAGACAGTTATGCCTTACCGAGGGTCCAGGACACATTACAACTGTTGTCTGGATCCAGATAGTTTTGAAAATTAGATTTAAAATTCGTGTATTGACAAGTGGAACTAGACGAGTCGGACAATGAAAACTTAGCATTTCAGTGTGGCGGTTTAGGCTTTTACGAGTGTAACAGACTTTCCTTCGGACTTGTAATGACCAGCGACTGTTCAACGACTCATGGAGCGATGCATCGGCGATTTAAACCGTCGGGACTGCTTAATATATATGGATGACATTATTACTTTCTCTTCTGATATAAGCTCACATATAATTCGACTAGATCAGTGTTTCTCACGATAAGCCTCATACAACTTCATAATAAAGCCTTCCAAATGTCAATTTTTAAAACATCTGGCTACTTACCTTGGTCACGTGGTCTCTGCAGATGGTATCCAAGCTGACCCCAAAAAATCGAATCAATCGCCAACTGGCCTGTTCCTTCTAATGTCAAAGAAATCAGAATGTTTGGGGGCTTCGGTGGTTACTATCGACGATTTATAAAAGGCTTTGCCAATATTGCTCGACCATTGAACCATTTGCTTATTGGTCAGCCTACTAAAAAGAAAAGAAATGACACAAGTCCAAAGAAAACACAATTTAAATGGGAAGCTGAATACCAGAAAACATTCGAAGCTTTGGTTAAACAGTTGGTAAATCCATCCATCTTGGCATATGCAAACTATGACCTACCATTTACCTTGCACACTGACGCGTCAGGGTCCGGTTTGGGTGCCGTACTTTAACAGCATCAAGATGGCAAATACACAGTCATCGCATACGCCAGTAGACATCTCAAACCATCCAAAAAGCACTACCCAGCCTACAAACTCGAATTTCTGGCACTGACAACAACCCACTCACCACTGCGAAGCACGATACCACAGGTCAGCTCTGGATGGCAGCTCTCGCAAATTACAACTTCACAGATCCCTAACGTCCTGGGAAGAGCAACGCGGATGCTGATAATTTAAGTCGCATGCAAATCGACCCAGAAACCATACAAACCAAACAACATCAGTAGCTGCCACATTGGAAAAGGTACCAGTTATTGTGAGTACAGATACTCCTGACAGCAAGTTAGAAGTTGAAGCTCTGGCGGTTACAAACGTTCCTGATGATGTTTTTCTGTCATACGCACTGAGTTCCAAGGACTGGAGACAAGCTCAGCAGAAAGATCCCGTCATTTCCGTACTTATTGATCATTTACACAAAGGCACCAGGCCGTCAGCTACGCGGCCTTGGGCAATACTTGGGAGGTAGATAAGTATCAGCGAGACTGTAATAAACTGGAACTGGAATGGCGTGTTATATCGCAATGGTACCCTTTTCGGTCAGCAATACCATCAACTTGTTTTACCGTCAGCATAAAGAGATGAGGTGTTTCGGGCATTCTTACAAGAAAGCAATGTAAACTATTGTATATGTACACTAATTATATATAACTTACACTAGTAATCACAATAATGTGTAAACATGCACAGAAAACCTTTTATTTTCACACATTACACAACAGAGAGTACCTGAAACAGATTGAAGATTACTGGAGCTGACCTCACCGACAGGATCAGGTGTGACAGAAGACTGTTAATTATACCTGGCATTGACATTTTTTGGTCAATTTTTATTTATTGTGTGACAGGAGTTCAAGTGTTTTGATTGATATGTGAACAAACTCTTTTCTGGGGTCAAATGGCATCTGAAATGCTACTTTTATATTAATTTGATCCCCAAAATGTAGACAATTCAAAAAATGTAGTTCAAAACAGCTTCAAAACATATTCTATAACATTTAGAAGGCCAAAGAAGATTGTTTTTACTTCTGATAATATAATAATTTTATATTATATCTGCTTTGCCTATTAAAACTCAAAGTTATGCTTAATTTGGAGTTAAAATAATATTTTTAAGATGTACCCAAGTACAGTTTGTTTGTCCAAATTCTTGTCTCAAAACAAATTATATGTAATATTTTCAATTATATTTTTTCAATAAACCTTATATACCAGTGTGATAAATCTTCATGTTCTTTCTTGAAATACATCAGATTCATGAAAATTCTGGTTTTTATTTAAATTTAAAAGGGTTGGGTTCTCGTAAAGGTCTAATAACCCCAAAACGAAGTCACGTCCTCAGGGTTGTCAGTTAGATAATAAGCACATATGGTTCAGTGCATGATGAATAGGATTTAACAAAATATAGTTTAAATGATATGTTTGGTATCAATTTAAAGGTATATTTGTAAGCAATAAAAAGCCTCTTTTTTCGCACTACCTTGTCTTAGTGGTTCCCAGCTTCATTACATTTGGCCCATGTAATCATGCGCAAAATGGCAGCCTCCATGCCTGTCAAAACCTGTGTGTTTATTCTAAGGTAAATATTAAGAGTTACAACGTTTATAAATTTTTAATACTGTTTTAAATAGGTTATGACCTTTCTTTCCAACAATGTATGGTGTATATTGGAAAGTAGCTTGGTCGTGGTGAAAATTGGGATCAAACAATGAATATTTAATTATAATGTAACAAAGAAGAATTTTTTGCGCATGCGTAACCTTGTATTCACCGCACTTCTTTCACACTACGTCAAACAGACTACGAGAACGAAGCAGGAAGATCGCAATTTTTAGGCATAACAACTCTTTGTAGGATTTAATAATAAACCTGCAGGTAACTATAATGCTTTATATGTTTGTATATGTTTATATGTGTCTGATTTAATGTATTCTTTTATACCGTATATTATTATTTTCGTATTTTATTATTTGTATGATGTGAGAAATTCCCGCTCATCATACCACTATTATATTATGAATTTCGTTATTATTATTATTATTATTATTATTATTAGTAGTAGTAGTAGTAGTAGTAGTAGTAGTAGTAGTAGTAGTAGTAGTAGTAGTAGTTTCAAAGATCATTCATTCCATGTAATTGATACACGTAGATATACTTATCTTTATATTCATGGTATATATATCTATAGGGAATATTGCATGACTGTGGTGTTCCGTTATCTTGTATCGCTCGAGTTGATTGTGTATGTTGTATTACACGAACCCGCTTTTTTGGTATAGATGACGCATAACGTTTAAAATACAAAACACGATATGATATTAAAACTGTTTTATTTCTTCCTTATAAACGTTGTATTTTCTTCTTAGGCCTATTGAAATTTTAATGTCATAAAGATATAAAACAAATTTGTAGGAAACATAATTAAAACTGTTTTTTCCATGTTATTATGGTGGCATTCGCTATTTGATAAAATGGTTCGGTTGCACATATTCTAACAAGTTAAATAATTGATTAGAGTTTGAACAGTCAATTGGCCAGTGGGGTATACTACTCCTTTAGTCAAATGGCCAGTGGGGTATACTACTCCTTTAGACAGTCAATTGGCCAGTGGGGTATACTACTCCTTTAGTCAATTGGCCATTGGGGTATACTACTCCTTTAGAAAATAATAAATCTCGATACAAGAATATAATACATTTTCTATCATATATCTGCTGCCGGGGTTGGGTATGGGTTAACTTTCAAGCGACGAAGGTGAGGAAAACAGTAGCTCGTGCAAAGGCTGTAAATAATATAATTATTGTTAAAGACGTCCGCCGTCTTTTTAAAAAAACGTTTTTTCATTTACGTTATGCTTTGGCGCCAAACTGTTATATATTTGCAAAAGCGCGTTAACGCATCGCCGACGTTACGTCATTAGCCTTAAATATAACATAACAAATGTAGGTCATAACATAGTTAACGTCTTGTTTTAACGGGTAAAGAAAGCTGGGAAAAATTAAAGTTGGTATGTAAATTTAAATTTTAAATCGATTATTATTATAATTATTATATAGATGGCATACGAATTATTCTAGGCTATAGTATTTATTCTACCTATGCATTGTCAAATTTATAAAGTCATAATTATAACTAAATTTATTGTTAAAAATGTCTATACTTTTTGTATGTATTTGTTATTTTAATAGGTACAATATCAATATATTTGTTGAAATTATAAAACATTTCTTTATGTGTTTTTGTTTACATTATTGTAAAATTATTCTTTTTTTGCTTTAACAGAGAATCGTAATGAATAAAGAGAATAAAATTTAATTGTGTTCGGCGCATACTCACAGCCCCTAGCCACCCGTTAACAATTATTTAAAATATAAAATTATAAATAAACATCTGTATAGATGTAACGAAGAACAACGAATCCTCCTTAAATATATCGAAATATAAAATACATGATTCATGTTGGTTGTGTGTACAGACTACATAACAATAGAAAAATAAAAAGAAAATAAATACAAATAGCAAAATACAAATTTACACACACAAAAGAAGATATTACAAGTAATACCGTAATACAAACGCGGCATATTAATTATAAGCTAAATATAATTGCCTGTAAATAATATAATTATTTATAATATAAAAATTTTAATAAACAACTGTATAGATGTAACGATGAACAACGAATTACGTGAACACGTGATTTGCTGTACTTCAGAAAATCGCCAATGGTCAATTTAAATTTGCATATAAAAAGAAAATCGTGCAAAATGGTGAACTCGAACTGATTCGAAGTGAAACATGGATTAGTGGGTTGTTACAGAACGAATTACGCTGATTGAACTACATTCCTCTAAACTATTGACTCCTGGTCATTACTACTACTAATTATTGAAATAATTGAAAACATTGGATTTTAAGTGAACAAACATAACAACGTACATTTCTATCAATTTATTTCACAATTAATACTTCCATGATAATAGCATAAAATAGTATCGCTGCAATATATCACTATTACACTCTAAGTACTGATAATGCAATAGACTCTGTTATATGTTTAGTCTTTGGTGACATTTTATTATGTAAACTTTTCATGGATATTTATTGGATCAGTGACTAATACTAAAGTAGTTTGATCAATGAGTGAAATAAAATATCATCAGCCAAATTGCTTAACCCTGGTGGTATATTTGTTACTTTAGGTAAATGTTTAACCCTGGTGGTATATTTGTTACTTTGGGTAAATGTTTAACCCTGGTGGTATATTTGTTACTTTGGGTAAATGTTTAACCCTGGTGGTATATTTGTTACTTTGGGTAAATGTTTAACCCTGGTGGTATATTTGTTACTTTGGGTAAATGTTTAACCCTGGTGGTATATTTGTTACTTTGGGTAAATGTTTAACCCTGGTGGTATATTTGTTACTTTGGGTAAATGTTTAACCCTGGTGGTATATTTGTTACTTTGGGTAAATGTTTAACCCTAGTATTATCTATGGTTATGAACGTAACAGCCAGTTCTTAAGATTGTATTATCTATATAAATACTTTACAACGTGCATTTAACCACTTCTTTAACTTCCCAGACTAAGTTGCTTTAAGCAGGCAATGAAACAAGTATAATAATGAGCAGTGGCGTAGCTTCCTTTAGGCCATATATCGGCCGCGGCCTACACATTTTTCTGAAATTTTAAAACAAAATAAACATGTCAAATCTCCAATAAAAAGTGTCTCTAACATACCTCTAACAGATTAGAGCGGAGTTTTAAAAATGATAATGTTGACAATCATCAGTGTCTGGAAATCTATACATGCGCACCAATGTGTTCTTACATAGGTTTTCGCGAATTTGTGTATTATTCGATTACCATAGTGTAATGGTCCGGACGTTTACTGGTATTTTAGTAATATTTACTTCCTACGTGAGCTTGAAGCGTTTTATTTCATAAAGATGAACACACAAACAGGAAAATAATAATATAATTCCAGTTATTTACTCAAAACTATTTGGCATACTAAAAATAACATCAACATTAAAAAAAATTGATCCAGGTATGAATAACATAATACAAAATACAACACTATCAATGCAGAGTAAACGACGAAAGCCAAATTTAAAACAATTACTTACTAAATCCACTTTTACTACAAAATGGCATACTGTAACAAAGTGTAATTATCCGTAATGCTGCCTGTGTTGCTACATTATAGAAGGAAATACATTTAATATTCGTGGTAAAACATTAAAAATGAAAACAGACATGTAATGTGATGCAAAAAATGTAATTTATGTTTTAGTTTGTAGTGGTTGCAAACAATATTATGCATACACAGGAGTCTACGGTGTCCTGTTGCCGCGATCGTAGTTTCGCGACTTCGACCTGTGCTAATGAAAGGGAGCCGAAACGCCGACACGATACGCCGACGCGCCAACACGATACGCCGAAGCGCCGAGACGATGCGCCGAAGCGCCGACACGATACGCCGAACCGATATAAACGTTGCAATCTTGTGTTTTTGTCATATGTGGCTTTAAAATTGGGCGAAGATACCACGAGACGACGTTAATATCGCTTCGGCGCATTGTGTCGGCGCATCGTGTCGACGTATCGTATCGGCGCGTCGGCGTATCGTCTCGGTGCGTCGGTGTATCGTCTCGGCGCACAAGCGCCCTTTCATTTCTGAGGTCGCCGACGCGCCGAGACGATACGCCGACGCGCCGACACAATGCGCCGAAGCGCCGAGACGAAACACAGACTAGATTTGTTTGATAAACTTATATCACCTATTCTTAATTACGGAAGTGAAGTTTGGGGTTTTGTCAAGGGCGATGCTATAGAACGCGTTCATATGCAATTCTGTAAAAGTCTGCTAGGTGTTAAAAGAACTACTCAAAACGATTTTATATACGGCGAACTTGGGCGCATAAACTGTCAAACAAGTAGATATTATAACATTATAAAATATTGGGTTAAAATATTACACACTAACAGTAATAAATTCAATAAGAAAATTTACCTCACATTGTTGAGTGATTGCGAAAGATATCCTAACAAAAAAAGTTGGTGTTCCTTACTACGTGATTTGCTAAGCACACTTGGTTTTTACGATGCCTGGTATTTCCAGGATGTCGGTCACGATACTGTATTTCTTGACGCTATTAAACAAAGACTAACCGACAATTTTATCCAAAATTGGAACGGTCGATTGGTAAACTCGAGTAGAGCTCTTTTTTATAGAAATATAGCAAACTTTCAACTTCAACCATACTTAGTATTATGTAATATTAAAAAGTACAGATTTAACCTATCTAGGTTACGATTATCTTCACATAGATTGAGAATAGAAAGTGGCAGATGGTTTAAGCCCAACCATACACCTGTTGAGCAAAGGACATGCAGTCTCTGTAATCGTCTAGAAGACGAATACCATTTTGTGCTTGAATGTAACTTATATACAGATTTAAGATGTAAATATATACCTTTATATTATAGAAACAGACCAAATATGCAAAAATTTATAGAACTAATATCATCTGATAGTGAATCTGTGTTAAGAAAACTTAGTGCCTTTGTCCATGCCGCTTTTCTAGTCAGATCAACTAACATGTATGTGTCCATTTGATGTATCTTTACCCATAAAACGTACTACATGCATGTTGTCTATCTAGTTATATTGTCAACTATTTGTATTAGCTTCAAATATATAAATTGCTGCTGTTTTTGTGGGTGAATGAATTGTACGTATATTTCATATCTGATCAACTGTTTAAGTATAAAGTACTTAAGTTACTAAGTACTTTAGGGAATATATTATAAGACACTTTCTTATATAGTTACATAAGACATAAATATACATATGTATATAGTTTCTAACGCTTAAATTGTTTTTATTCACACCTGTCAAATAACGAATAAACATGTAATGATTACCCTTATAACACCTATTATAAACAAGTAATTTTCCGTGATTAAAATCAAACACATTTCAACCGAAATCTCATCTATTGCATTTCATATAAATGTTAATTTTTAGGGAACTACAATTGTATTATGGGATTTATATTACTCAGCGTCTCCTGTATAATCTGTAGTTTTTGCGTTATTTCTTGTTTTCGCTACGTTAAGTTTTGTTGTGACGAATAAAGGTATGTATTCACTAATGCATCAATGTATTGATAGATATGACTATTTCTCTTTATTACTAGTATCGTAAATATGTATTAACTACTGTTAGTAATTTATTGATTTTTTATTTAAAATGTTTAGTAACCACTTGCTTACTCATAACTTAAGTACTTGTTATAATTATGTATATATGTCTATTAATGTTGTTATCAAAAAAAATATGTATTAAAATTTGTCCACATGGGCCATTGGCCTTCTGGAAATGTTGTAAATAAAATCTAAAAAATCTATTAAAAATTTTGCCTGGTATCCCTAGTTTAATGAGCTTGCACCAAAGGTTTTCTCGAACAACATAATCAAAAGCTTTACTAAAGTCCACAAATAAAGCTGTTTTCCTTGATTAAATAAGTGTGTCAGAAGACCATGCAGTACAAAAATATTATCAAGAGTGCTCATATTTTGTCTAAAACCCGCCTGTGCTTCAACGTATACATAATAATGTTCCGCCCATTGTGAGAGTCTAATATTTAGGATGCGGGTAAACAGTTTTCCTAACGTACTCAATAATGTTATACCTCTATAGTTATTTTCGTCATTTATATTACCCTTCTTGTGCAAAGGTACCACCAAACCCTCAGACCAAGAAGTTGGGAAATAACCACTATCAAATATTTTGTTAAAAAGTGTATGTAAATATGGCAAAAGGGTGTCTCTACCATGGATAAAGAACTCATTTAGGTGCATATCAGGGCCTCCACTTTTATTAGATTTCAATTCCTTAATAGCTTTATTAATTAATTCTATTGAAATAGGCTTATTTAATTCATCGAACATTACACTAAATTCGTTTCTCTCATACCGTTCCAAGACGTAGATAACATCCTCATCAGGCGTAAAAAACAAACTGTTTGGATTATTAACGCTTTTGAAATATTGTTCAAATGTACTCAGGGATATATTGGTCTGTTGAATTCCTGCCGATTGTTTGAGCATATTCCAATACGTTTTAGCATTTTTTAATCTGGATTGTTGGAGTTTTCGGGTTTGTGCCCTATCGTAATCTAATTTATATTTACGTATGCATAACTTATAATCTGATCTATTTGTATTAAGTACCCTTCTGTTTTCATCTGTTTTATTATTTCTAAATTTATTAAATTGACGGTAAAATACATCCCTTTTTTCAGCACATTCGGGGGTAAACCATAATTTTTCATGAATATTTTGTTGTGAGCTAACTTTTCTACATGTATTTCTAATGTTACGTTTGAAAAAAGGGGAGGCAACTCCATCTAATATTTCATTTAGTTTTAGTATACAGCAGTCTATGTCATGTGATGTCGCGCTATTGCTTACAACATTTGTCCATGTATTTAAACTATCAATAACATCACTTGAGTGTAAAGCTTCCTGAAATAATTGCCTATGGACAGTGTCCCACACATATTTATAAGATAATACTCCTCCACTACCGTTTTGATCAATACAATTATTAATTGACTGTTTGTTATCTTTAAAAGCAAAAGAGCAATCAAGTAAGCAATGGTCGGACAAAATATTTGGATCCTCGACTCGGAAAGAGTGAACACAATTAAAAATATCTGGTGTTGCTATTACATAATCGACTACACTAGAACCTGTTCTGCCAATGAAAGTGTACTTTCCTTCCTGATCCCTATCACACCTACCATTTAAAATACGCATTCCGGTTTGTTTACATAAATCTAGTAATATTATACCGTTATTATTAATACGACCTTTGTCCTGGGAACACCGCGCGCTACCAGCATCAGCTGCGTAGCCATCGGGTAAAAAATCAATATGATTGATACTTTCATCTGACACAAAATCGGGTAAATCAGATGTATGTGCATTCATATCACCACATAATATAACATTTAAATTTTTTCACCATGTTTGGAACTAAGATTATATATATAATCGAGCACTCTATCAAGTGTATGTCGTTCTACCATAGCTTGCCTCGAACTATTTTCAGGTATAACGTAACATAGGAATATATACAAGTCATGTTCTAAACAAATTTTACATGCAGATATTTTAATGCAAAGAATGTCATCTTCGCTTCTAAACACTAAAGTATCTTTGCTAATGAGTTCATTTCGAATATAAACAATAATTCCTCCGGATGGCCGTTTGCTTGATTTTAGTAGCTCAGTTCGATTTAAGACATAGTGATCAAAACCATTTACGTTTAAATCTGAAAAATCGTTTGTCCATGTTTCAGTAAGCATGACAATATCATGTGAAGAAAAATCATTTATCATCTCACTCGATTGTAGTTTATTTACACGTCTTGTCGATAATCCTTGGACATTAAGTAAAGCTATTCGTAAATTGGCCTTCTGTAAAACGTCCTAGATTCTCACCTGATTCCGCCCATCGTCGGTTTTAACTGGCAAACTTTGACTATTGTCCACGTGATTCACGTTTGTAGGTGTATTTTCGCCAGCCGATGGAAAGATTACTGTGCTATTTATAGCGCTAGATAAACCCACATTGCTATTTTTTTTGTAGGGAAAACCCGTTTTGTCAGTTTTCTCTCTAGTTTTACTGGCACTGCTCTGTCGCCTATACGGAACAGATGACTGTGACCTACGCTCGGCCCTTTCAGTGGATCTATTGGCGACTCTCGTGCGGCCCCTTGTAGACATTGTCTCGTCGCGACTAAGTGTTGGGTTGTCGTTGTCAACCACGATGGATTTGATCGTCGTTTCGTCCTGGGACTTTGCTGGCTTTGCACTTAGGAGTAAAAGTTGGCTGTTTCAGATAATGTGAGATACTGGGGGTCTTAAACGATGAAATGCTTGTGGATTGGTTTCCCTTGCTTAGCATTTTGCTCCCAGCAGTGCCCTGATCATTTGTGCCGACAGGAAGTGCTGTGCTGTTTGGAACGACCTCGCTATTTGAGCTCAATGTGGTCGTATCCCGAAAGCTTGTAGGTATTGGATCGCAGGTCTCCATCGGGGCTCGATCCTGTGAGTTGGTACATTTGGCGGGACAACATCGTCGGTCACAGGCAGGCTCACATTTCTCTCAGCAAAGGGCTGGGATAGTTCCTGCGCGTGTAGGTGATGTGGCCTGATTGATGTTATCTGATCTATCTTGGCTAGTCTATTTGCCCCTATAAACTGGCTCCACTCTGGTAACTCATCTTGTACTAGATTGCCGTCCTGGATGAGCTTGGCGGGGTAAACTATTTTGACCCTCGACCGGGGGTCCCGATTTTTCAGCTCTTTGAATCTTGACCACAGCCGTCCCCGAGCCTCTTGAATTTCTCTAGGGAAATCGTAGTCAACAGAAAATGGTGTGTTTCTCAGGCGTCTGACGTTGCTCATTATATGTTCAACATCACCAAAATCTCGAAAATTTGCAATTATTGGCCTGTGCTGATGCTGTCTCCGAGAGTTTCTCTGGCCGAGTCTGTGTACTCGAGCGATGTACACGAACTGACTGTCTATATCAAGGTGATTCTTGAGGAAATCTTTCAATATTTGTGTGCAATTCTCGCTATAGTTTTCGACAAACCCTCGGAATATGAGGTTGTTTCGACGTGCTCTAGCTTCCATGTCGATAGATTTGTAAGCTAGTGTCTTGAGAAATCTCGACTGGGCATTTGTAGTACTGATGACTTGGCACAGTTTGTCAGTTACATTCACAACAGTGTCGTGCATGCGTGTTATTTCTCGGCTACAGTTCACCTGTTCGTTTCGAATAAATCGTAGCTCGTCGAACATGTATACCATTTTATTATCTAGTGAACTCTGTGCAAAGTCTTGTCTAGAAACTTGAGAGAGCATTTGACCTGCTTGATTTCCGACCGCATTTCTAGGTGGCTCGGGCAAAGCCTCATATCTATTTTGGATAGGTGTAGAGAAGTCTGGATTTTCCATGTTTGTAAGCGACACATGTAATGTTTATTTACCTCTATATATAGTCCAATTGATTTGACGTGATAGCAAAACCGGTTTTCAGTAACACATCACGATACACTAACGATAATCCATATTCCTTTGTTTGCGCGCAGTAAAAATAAAATTTTAAAATTTTCCACACAGAATGACATTTTTACGGCAAACAATCTTACACATGAGTGTATTTATATATCCATGTTTTTCTCCATTTGACACGATATTAACAGCGTTTAACACACGTAAATTCTTAATTTTATTAATTTTTTATTATCCGGCTTGAAAAAGCATATATACATAAACATTTGATGGGTTCTCTAGCTCGTGGGAACGAAATACTAACTCGTGGGAACGAGATACTAACTCGTTCCCTCGACTTAGTATCTCGTTCCCTTGACTTAGTATCTTGTTCCCTCGACATAGTATCCCGTTCTCATAAGTTAGTACCTCGTTCCTACGAGTTGTTTCTCGTTCCCCCGAGTTAGTATCTCGTTCCCACGAGTTAGCATCTCGTGGGAACGACATTAAAAAAGAGAAGGGCATATCACCTCTGTGCCACCATAATAAATAGATGGACCTGCAGGTACAAAGTTGTACATACAGGCTGATTTTGTACCTACAGGTATAAATTTATACCCGGACTAAAATTGTACCTGTAGGTATATTTTCTGACCCAAACCAAAATTAAGCAGACCGTCTGGATGCAATATTATTTTTATTGTTAATGTACAATACTTCAATGTTAATATTAAATAAGTAAATTTAACAAATAAACAATTGTGTTTTCATAACATTGTTTTATGCACCTGAATATATCTGTAGGAATAATAATGTGCCCACAATTATATATTTGTACCTGTAGGTATAAATTGTACCTGTAGGTATTATTTTAAATGTGCCTGCATGTATAAATTTAGACCTATAGGTACAACATTTCACCTGAGGGCAGTACTCGTACATAGTAATTATTTCACTTTTGACTAATACGGTACGCCATATAAAGTTGGGCGAAGATACGACGAGACGACGTCTCGGCGCGTCGGCGTATCATCTTGGCGCGTCAGGTTTTTGTTAAAAAAACACACATGTAATTTAATATATTTTGTCTTTTTTTTAATACTGCACAAACATAACTCATAGTTTTTGCCGATTCGTCATAAACCAGCCATAAACCAAATTTTTAGTCTGCCACATCGGCAAAATCTTCCTCTCGCGTTTAACTTATATTCTGACTCATCCTTCCTTTCACCTTTTCTTTTTTGCCCTGGTTTAGCACCGGGTGTATATTTTAACCCGAACATTTTATGTAAACAATATACCAGTTAATTATCGATTCAGAACGAGGCCGACAGAACGTACATTGTCGACTTAAGTTCGGCAAATGAAAAGGTCAGATAAGAAAAACTTAATTTTTGTTAAAATCATATGTGCAAAGAACGGTATGTGTTATTTTCAGAAAATGAAGGCCGTTATCGATCGTGTTTATTGAATGTAAAACTGATAGCTACCATACTTTATGCAGACAAACCCGAGTACCGGTAATATAGGATTGATAACTGCATCCGCGCGATTTCGTAGTATGTCACTTTTGCATGTACATCCATTTAAAATTCTTAAAAAGGAAAACTACTAACATCAGTGGAAATACATTTGGTTCACGAAAAACAGGTAGAATTTTCATGTAGACGATATAAAATGTATGCAGGACCATATGCGTGAATTTGCTTGAAAATCTAGCTAAAGGTTGTTTATTTGCAATGAATCGGAGCCCGCTGCGCAGGTTTGGTAGAGAACCATAGAGGGAACGCTTGTTACTTATATAGACCAATAACAGTTGAAAGCATGACAAGAATACAAAACTGTTTACATTTATTTTAATGATGCCCCTTGGGCTAAGAAAAATGGCCCGCCCGGGAACTAAATTTTTTTAGTTTGTTTTACACGCACTTAAATGGAAAAAACTTGTAGAATCAACTTAAAGTCATTCACCCAAATTGCTTAAATATTGGAAAAATGGGCCCACAACAGGGCCTATTTTTTATATTGAGGTTGTTTGGAATTTAAAAAAAAACTTTAGAAACTTCAAGGCCTAGGCCTTTGGTATTTTGTATACATTAGTAGTCGAACCATTGTGTATACATTAGTAGTCGAACCATTGTGTATACATTAGTAGTCGAACCATAGTGTATACATTAGTAGTCGAACCATTGTGTATACATTAGTAGTCGAACCATTGTGTATACATTAGTAGTCGAACCATTGTGTATACATTAGTAGTCGAACATTGTATACAGTAGTAGTCGAACCATTGTGTATACATTAGTAGTCGAACTATTGTGTATACATTAGTAGTCGAACCATTTTGTATACAGTAGTAGTCGAACCATTTTGTATACAGTAGTAGTCGAATCATTGTGTATACATTAGTAATCGAACCATTTTGTATACAGTAGTAGTCGAACCATTTTGTATACATTAGTAGTCAAACCATTGTGTATACATTAGTAGTCGAACCATTGTGTATACATTAGTAGTCAAACCATTGTGTATACAATAGTAGTCGAACCATTGTATACATCCGTAGTCGAACCATTGTGTATACATACGTAGCCGAACCATTGTGTATACATCCGTAGTCGAACCATTGTGTATACATTAGTAGTCAAACCATTGTGTATACATTAGTAGTCAAACCATTTTGTGTACATTAGTAGTCGATCCATTTTGAATACAGTAGTAGTCGAACCATTGTGTATACATTAGTAGTCAAACCATTGTGTATACATTAGTAGTCAAACCATTGTGTATACATTAGTAGTCGAACCATTTTGTATACATTAGTAGTCGAACCATTTTGTATACATTAGTAGTCAAACCATTTTGTATACAGTAGTAGTCGAATCATTTTGTATACATTAGTAGTCGAACATTGTATACATTAGTAGTCGAACCATTGTGTATACATTAGTAGTCGATCCATTTTGTATACATTAGTAGTCGAACCATTTTGTATACATTAGTAGTCGAACCATTGCGTATACATTAGTAGTCGAACTATTGCGTATACATTAGTAGTCGAACCATAGTGTATACATTAGTAGTCAAACCATTTTGTATACATTAGTAGTCAAACCATTTTGTATGCAGTAGTAGTCGAACCATTTTGTATACATTAGTAGTCGAACATTGTATACATTAGTAATCGAACCATTGTGTATACATTAGTAGTCGAACCATTTTGTATACATAAGTAGTCGAACCATTTTGTATACATTAGTACTCGAACCATTGTGTATACATTAGTAGTCAAACCATTTTGTATACAGTAGTAGTCGAGCCATTTTGTATACATTAGTAGTCGAACATTGTATACATTAGTAGTCGAACCATTGTGTATACATTAGTAGGTCAAACCATTTTGTATACATAAGTAGTCGAACCATTTTGTATACATTAGTCGTCGAACATTGTATACATTAGTAGTCGAACCATTATGTATACATTAGTAGTCGAACATTGTATACATTAGTAGTCGAACCATAGTGTATACATTAGTAGTCAAACCATTTTGTATACATTAGTAGTCAAACCATTTTGTATGCAGTAGTAGTCGAACCATTTTGTATACATTAGTAGTGGAACATTGTATACATTAGTAATCGAACCATTGTGTATACATTAGTAGTCGAACCATTTTGTATACATAAGTAGTCGAACCATTTTGTATACATTAGTACTCGAACCATTGTGTATACATTAGTAGTCAAACCATTTTGTATACAGTAGTAGTCGAGCCATTTTGTATACATTAGTAGTCGAACATTGTATACATTAGTAGTCGAACCATTGTGTATACATTAGTAGGTCAAACCATTTTGTATACATAAGTAGTCGAACCATTTTGTATACATTAGTCGTCGAACATTGTATACATTAGTAGTCGAACCATTATGTATACATTAGTAGTCGAACATTGTATACATTAGTAGTCGAACATTGTATACATTAGTAGTCGAACCATTGTGTATACATTAGTAGTCGAACCATTTTGTATACATTAGTAGTCGAACCATTTTGTATACATTTGTAGTCGAACCATTTTACATACATTAGTAGTCGAGCCATTGTCTATACATTAGTAGACGAACCATTTTGTATACATTAGTAGTCGAACCATTGTGTATACATTAGTAGTCGAACCATTGTGTATACATTAGTAGCCGAACCATTTTGTATACATTCGAAGTCGAACCATTGTGTATACATTAGTAGTCGAACCATTTTGTATACATCCGTAGTCGAACCATTTTGTATACATCCGTAGTCGAACCATTGTGTATACATTAGTAGTCGAACCATTGTGTATACATTAGTAGTGGAACCATTTTGTATACATTAGTAGCGAACCATTTTGTATACATTAGTAGTGGAACCATTTTGTATACATAAGTAGTCGAACCATTATATATACATTAGTAATCTAACCATTGTGTATACATTAGTAGTCGAACCATTATGTATACATTAGTAGTCGAACCATTATGTATACATTAGTAGTCGAACCATTATGTATACATAAGTAGTCGAACCATTGTGTATACGTTAGTTATCGAACCATTGTGTATACATTAGTAGTGGAACCATTTTGTGTACATTAGTAGTCGAACCATTGTGTATACATTAGTAGTCGAACCATTTTGTATACATTAGTAGTCGAACCATTTTGTTTCAGTCGTATCGAAGTTGATGTCGTCTAAAATTCATCAACAATAATACCATTGAATTGTTTTGTTTTCAAAAGTTAAGCTAACTATGCCATTACATGTGTATTTATTATACTAATGTTGGTGTTTTTTTTTTATAAACAACACGATACATGTAGGTGAAAAGAGTTTTACAAATCAGTTCACGTTGTATACATGCAGGTATCTTATAAATATACTGTAACGCTATAGTTGTACGACGTATGAGAAATAATTGACAAACACTCATATGTGCAACATAACCCCTGTAACGGTATTGTACAGTTGATCATCAATATTTGTTGATACACCCATGGGCCTAAACATTGCTGTAAACAGTGGACCATTCATGCGTTGACCATCTCTCAAGAAACACTGGCAGCGTTAGTTGTTTCCTAAAAGCATACATTTTGACGGTTTTTGTACCAAAGTTATGTTATACACAGGTCAAGAAATGAAACACTAACACAATAATACTGAAATAGTGAAAAGACTTTGGCCTATATATCTGGACTATGGAAAAGCCTTTATCTACTTTACCCGATAAGATAAAGAGCGCTTTTTGTGAAGATACATTTTTAGAAAGTCAATTATAGAAAAATGCGTTCAATGCAGTCACACTTGAAGCAGCGGGATAGTGACCGTAAGTAAATCGCTATTACATTTTACAATATGCTTACATTTGCTGACAACAATGATAATGCAATGTTGTAGCGAATATATAGTGACATTTTTTATTGGATAACCAGAATCTGTCCGTTTTTGCTTGCATTTGTCGCTGCAAAAATTGTGTATACAACAAAACAACGAAACAGATCAAATCAAATCTAACCGATTAGCTGGTCAAATAAACACGCACTTGCATGGATGTTTAACATTATCTTTTGTTCATTTTTAATTGTTATTATTTGTAACACTTGTTCGGGAGGGTTAAAACGTGACAAAAATTAGAACGGTCTATTCTGCAAAGGCGTAACAGGACACGCTATATTTTATTTTCAGAAAATCAAGGCCGCAATCGATCGTGCAATTCTGGTATTCGACCTTCATTTACGTTGTGTATCGATCGTGCTCGTTAAAAAAGAAAACTGTTCGTCAAAATACGTTTTACACCGTGTGGTAACACTGCGTCAAGGACTAAACGACGTATAAGAGGATCCGCGTAAGTTAGCAAATTTTATTTAATAAATAAACTTACCTGGAATAACACTGAGGATACTCTTGTTCTGATCTGCATAATATGCATATCCACCAGAAGTAAGCTATTTACATGTACATTCACTGAAATATACTTTTATACACAATAATAAACGTCAGTGGAATTCTAATACATAACTAGAATAACTATATTTGTATACATTTATCATTAGATTTATTAAAATCAATTTTGATTCCTTCTTATAGTAAATATCGACATAATCATACTTAAGTAAAACACCGTGTTTTCTTGGCATCAAAGTCTCTGTATATTAAAAAAGATGCATGTCTTAAATGCAATTTTAAAACAGAATGTATCACTTTACGGTTCGGAAAACATATATAGTGTCCGACATGTTTGTTTCAGTCATATCGAAGAAGATGTTTTCTAAAAAGCTGTTTACACTTTGTCTCCTGCTGTGTCTGTTTCCGAAAGGCGCTGGAGGTAAGCTGCCAGAGCTTTTTTTGGCCGATATTCGGTTATATTCCCGATGGCAAAAAGTTTGTTTCCGAATTCGGATACAAAAATTCCCAATCGTACTGAAATTTATTTTTTTGAACTCTGTTAATTTTTGACGTATTTTTGTCCATAATGCGACCTTTCTACTACGTATTGGGCTGAATCACATTGAGTACGAACTGCAGTAACCCGGATATTACTAATGCGGAATACTTTCGGCTATTATCGTTACGTTAATGTCCCAATGTAAGCGTTCTTTTGACTGAGACGCTTTTGGCATGGTAAGATGTCGCACAAGAGCAAGTATTTCAGAAAATAACAACAACACACAAATGGCAAAAAGATTGATGTTTTGTTCAAACAAGCGTGTCTGGCGGCGACAGCAACAGCAATTGAGCAGCAACCTACAAGTACAACTTGCAGTAAACAGTAATTATTCAAATTTGGCATTAAAACAAACACTTTCAATATTAATCAAACTAATATAATTTTTTCCCAATTTTAGGCAAATTGACGTTAAATTTCCCAATTTTATGGGTATAGGTCATATTCCCCAAATGGTGAAAAAAGCCCTGGACTGCTGACTAACCAAACTGATACCAGCTGCATTTATATGGTAATAATTATATTGTAAAGATGAGGTAACTTGTTGCTTCAGACTACATATAAAGCACTTGTATTTAATCATTAATTTAATAAGTACATACTTTGGTCAGATATAATGATATACCACAGGTAAATGCATTGCATTGTGTATTACTTTTATCCCATGTATCGCATACTTCACTTATCTTCGACGGGTTTTCATAAAATTAAAGTTATTGCAAAATCTAACATGCTTGTACCCAAGTTTACCATTGGCGTTTCTTATAGCTCCATATTAATATCAATAGTGCATGTCAAGAAGATACGACACAGACGCCGTTAATATACTCTAAGTTGTCACTTTATTTTCTTAAACTGCTTCGCACATTGGAATAGCTACAAACATATATGGTAGGCGCCTTAAACAACTTAAACCAATGTTGACATCAGCTTAATAAGATCGTTTTAAGTACCAACACAAACAGAAATGCTATTGTTTTTTGTGAGTGTTTGTTTTTATATTCAGGTGGACCAATTTGTACAGTGTCATGTCTTGCTGTCGTGGGCGTGGGAGGCTATTTCCTCGGTGCAGCCATACTCCCCTTGCTTGGGTTCACCTCCGCTGGGATCGCGGCCGGATCTTGGGCCGCCAGCTGGATGGCTGCATACGGAGGTTCGGTGCCCGCCGGAAGTCTCTTTGCATTGCTTCAAGCGGCAGGGGCTACTGGCTCATTCTCGCTAAGCTCTTTCGGCGGTGTCTTTGGATTTTGCGGCTCTCTTTGTGCTATTTTCCCGTAGAGGAGCTTATGTGTGTCCAAGTGTGATTTGTGTGAATTGTTTAAATACCTTTTACTGTTGTTGCATTCATTGAGGTTCGTAAACAATTTGTATAGTGTGGTTATTGCTTTCACGTGAACGTCTTTTCCCCGAAATGTAGCTCTGTTTTGGTACACATTCTGTAGAACGTTTGCTGTTTCTGTTTGTATTCCACACACTTTATGTTTTGTAGTTCAAAAATCATCAAACGTGATTGTAGTAATTAAGCTGCAACATGTATTGTGTTTTACTATGTATTATGTTGTTTTGAATGATATAAAGACAATACAAAGCTACTTGCATTGTTTTTGGATCATTTCAAACCCTTTAACATTATATATGAGATATAGATCTAATATAATGTTGTAATTGAACGAAGTGTGATACATGATTGAAGAGCATTATTTTGTTTTGCTCTTCAAAATGCTCCAGCTTAGTTTGTTCATACACTTCGAATATTGTTGTTATCAGTTAATAGTTCAGAATTATTTCCAATGCTGTATCTCAAATGGCAGTATTTTGATAAAACTATACGTGAAGCTTCAATAACAAAAGATGAGCATATTGTCATGGCATAGTTAGTATACATGCAATTCAGAAACATTAACGAAACCCATTATTGCATCAGTCTTCTCGATTAACCAGTGGACCGTGGACCGAGTCCACAAACTTTTTGCTGGTTCCAGAAAAATTAGTAAATTAACTGTACCGGCAGTCCATCAATTTACGGTCCCTCTGTCAATATGCAAACGGTAATCTCTTTAAAAAAGAACACGATTATTTTTTAGCAATTGATCCACCATTTTACTTCGTATCTAAAGAAGAAACTGTTTCCCATTTAATGATAGAATAATAGTCCAAAAATCATGTTTTTACTTATTTATACAACATCTTGAAAATATATAGGAGACTGAAAGCAAATCTACAATTATGGTCCACTAAATTGTAGTCCGGTCCAGTCTATTTACTTGGTGGACCGACAGTCCACTGATTGAAAATTTATTCGTGAAAAATGTTGCATATGCGTCAAATTGGACGTTTTTAACAGACGGTTATGATTGTCATTACCGATCACACATTGCGAGTTTCATTCGCACATTTATAACGATTTTCTACTGATTGAAACTGAACAAAGGCACACCTAAGATGGCACATAAAAGTTTTGTAATTAAGGTGCGTCGCACTTTAAAAATAAACTTATCAAGGCAAAATATCAATAAGAGTTTTGTGTCTTATAAAAAATCTTTATAGTTTTTTCTATTTAACTTCGTATAAACTGTAGAAACAATTATTTTTGATTTGGCGAATATTGATACATCAGCAAAATACTGGTGACGAAAAAACAATCAACCTCTACCAATAACCCTAACCTTGGGCATGCACAAAATGTACAGGATAAGAAAAAACGTTTACAGTTTTATTTCAGCATTTAGAAACACATAACACAATGCAGTAGGAACGAACACCTAGTTAATATTTCCTTAAAATATCTAGTATTTGTATACTTGTAATGCTAGGTTAGTTTTTACATTTCAGCTCGTGACCACTGTGAGTAATTAAATAAAAAGCTCTCATTTATGTTTAAACAATGGATGCATTTTTGAAACCAATTTAATAATATTATTATTATGTGACCGTCATGTGGAATTCGCTTAAAGAAAATCTTGGTATTCACATATAATGGAATTTGCTCGAATAATGGTGGTATTTCAGAAACATGTTTATTCGTTTGTTTGGAATTTTCGCCGTATTTAACAGTATTTCAGTCATATCACAGCGGTCAGTTAACCTACACACACTTCCCTGGGCAAGCTTAGCCGATTTATGCGGTTTGCCAGTACAAAGTGCACATACTTATACCTACAAATAACTGACAACTGCCCTACATAAATAATTTCATAACCAATCCCCACACAAGTTATGTGGCCGGGCTGGGGAGTGAACTCACGAACCCTGGATTGACAGTCCAGCGCTCTACACACTGAACTAGTCGGGCCCGGCTATTTCAGAAACACCTTAAATAATATATTATTCTTAACCTTAAAATCAACATTTTGTTTACCTTTTTATTTCCTTTGTACAGTGCATTGTGGTTATTATTTATAACTTATCACATATAGTATATTATTGATTGTTCAAATAAACATAAAAATATTCAAAAATGTATAGGTAGTTTTTAAAATATAACACTTTGAAATGTTTACCTTCAATGAAGACATTTTAAGAAGCACTGTAGATGTTTTGGAAACATGGGCCCTGTAGACTAAATTAATCGAAAATTGTATCAGTAAAGCTTCTAATGAAAGGAAAACGTGAAGAAGTACATTATATATAATTGTTCCGCAAATAAACATTTACATCAACACGTGTATCTTTTAAATGTGAATAATTAATACACATCACACAATTAAACATAATTGCTCGACGTTTTCCATCTGCTGTTTAACAGGAACAGTTTGTTCAGCATCGTGACTTGCCGTCGTGGGTTTGGGAGGCCTTTCGGTCGATGCAGCCGTAATTTCCTTGCCTAGGTTCAACTCCACTGGGGTGTCCGGATGTTAAAGAAATAGTGAAGGGGTTGGCGTATTCATACATCCCAAAGGTAATGTAGGCATTATTCATCCCAGTGAAAAACGCGGGTTTAATTAAAATTCAAAATGAAAATACATGTATTCATTCATAAACAGATATGGAGAGTGGTGATGATACAACATTTTTCGGTAAGTTGTATAATTATATTCTGATAAATAATAATGATAAATCGTATATAATCGGTGGGGATTTTGATACCGTTTTGAACGCAAACATTGATAAAGCATGTTAATCATAATAAAAAATTTTAAAAGTAGAAAACATACTGTTAGGAACATATAATCGCCATGCGAATTCACCGATATTTGGAACTTTTTTGGCAAACGATTACACTTTTTAACACTGGAACCGATAGCCCATTGACTCCATTGGAAACCACATTAGTGACTTAAAAGAAATGTATGACCTATTTCCTAATACCGCGAAATAAAACTGTACTAAGAATTGGTTCCTTAAATAAAACAAATACCAAATTGTGTAAAGATACTATTAAATCTTCTATTTGGACTTCCGAGGAAGCAAAGCCATTGAGAATAAAAATTAACAATCATCAGGTGTCCAATACTCAAACTATTACATGAATTAAACATTTGTTCAAAACGTTGGCAACATAGAAAACTTACATTAAACTTACATAGACGGTATTTCCCATAAATATATAGTATTTTATTTATAAAAAAAACGTATTCCTATTTTTCACGAATATATATTTCTAGTAACAGAACAGAAATCTATAGATGGCATCGTTAAGAAAAATATTTATTATATGCTTAGTAGTGAAATATAGAAACCTATCAGTGAAATAAAAAGAGAATAACAGGTTACTGGCTGGTATTGTGTAATGTATCATACCATTATGCTGAAATCGGCCTAATTCAAAGGTGCCCGATATATTTTTTTTATATCAGATCGCTAGCGTTTATATATTAAGTAAATCATTAGAGGTACATCATAATACTTGGAATCAACGTTTTCAGTGAAAATGAATCAGATTCAACAAAACAAACGATTTGATACCAATAGGTCAAATTACATCAACACGGAAGTCACATCCTCAGGGTTACAGTCGGCTTTGTAAACAGCACGCTTCAATAAATTTCCTAAGTGCCTTATGTCTTAAAAGTGTTCATTTTTATGTTCATTCCTTTTGTTCACACCAGCATGACTCCTAGAGTCACCATCACCAGTATAACCAGCTATTTGAACATCATTTGATATGTTGCGGGACACTATTTCAGACCATGTACCTTCGTTACCTATTGGATCTGATTCGGATACATTTGCGGAGCAATGACCCCTATGGTTTGGACAAACAACACTGTTCGACTTATTTCGCAAGCGAGCTACAATCATACACAGTTTATTGGCAATATGTACACCTACTATTTTCTTGTCTTTAGTGTTGTTTTCACAAAACGTGGTTGTCGCTATAGACCCTGTCTGAAATGGGGTCGAGTTCGAAATGGTACATGGGGGTTATTGTAGCACGAGTCGCCCTCCACATTTACAGTTTTGGCATTTTTTTTTTACCTATTATGGCATTTTCCTTCACAAGGGACACTCTTTGCTCATGCATGTTCTGAACATTGACACGTTCTACCTTTTCATTAACTTTGTTACTTAACTTTTGCATGGAAAACTGGGTGGGGGCTATTATATTAGCGTTGTTCAGAATTCTGCGCACACCGGTATTGCTGATTGGTGTAGTGCACAGACCAAGCTGAAGGCCTATGTTTATCTTTATGGCACGCCTACTACGACCTTGTTTACTATCAACCTCCTCGTAAAGATTGCGATACTTGCTAATGTATTAACACTTTGTACACTTTAGCCGCTCACGCCAACCTAGACCCCACTTAATGGAGTTAGCGGCATCAAAATTTAAATCACCATCACAGTTAGGTTTAATTTTAGTATGTTCTTTAAATGCAGTGTTGAAAAGAACCTGGACCTCAGCCTGAACCATCAACTTATTGGTATACAAGTCTGGATGAAGTGACGAGTCATCAAAACTACTGTACTCATCAACTACATTGGAGGCATTGGGACGGGGTCGAAACGCTGACACAGTCGTGTCCGTACCATCGGTATCTTTGAAGGTTAGTACATTGTTATTGTCATGTATTCTACTATCAAATGATTTCTTTTCCAACCTCACATACTTCTTATCAACAACAGTAGGAAAAGAATGAGTTTTACCCGTGTTGGGACTCCCAGGTCGCTTTTTGAACCAAACTTTTCGCAAGTGAGCTCGACACTTTGTAGCCCGCATACCGACTAGCCTTATCGCAATAAAAAACTAAGTAAACTATTGTATATGTACACTAATTATATCTAACTTACACTAGTAATCACAATAATAAGTAAACATGCACAGAAAACCTTCTTATTTTCACAGATCACACAGCAGAGAGTACTGGATACAGACTGAAGATGGTTGGAGACTGGCCTAGAAGGATTTCACACCTCACCCACGGGTTCAGGTGAGACACAAGACTGTAATTTTAGTACCTGACATTGACATTTAAGGGTCATGTTTTTGTTTGTTGTGTGTCAGGAGGTAAATTCTGTTGATTGTTATGTAAACAAACCCTTCTATGGGATCAAATGGCATCTAAAATGCTACTTTTATATGGATTTTATCCCCCAAAAATGCAGAATATTTTTTTTTAGCTCGAAACAGCTAACAAACCTGTTCTATAACATTTAGAATTCCAACGAAGAGTGATTTCACTTCTGATATTATATATTATGTCTGCCATACCTATCAAAACTCAAAGTTGCGCTTTATTTTGAGTTAAAATAATGTTTTCCAAGATGTACATAAGTATATTTTTTTGGGTCAAAATTCTTGTCTCACAACGCCTTTATATGTGGTATATTTTTTTCCAATAAATCCTTATAACAGTGTGATAGTACTTCATGTTCTTTCTCGAAATAGATCAGATTTATGAAGCATGTGGTTTTTATTCAAATTTGAAAGGGTTGTGTTCTCTTTAAGGTCAAATTACACCAAAACCGAAGTCACATCCTCAGGGTTACATAATAAACACATAGGGTTCAGTGTATGAAAATGATTTTTAAAATACTGTTTACATGATATGTTTTGGTATCAATTTAAAGGTATATATGTAAGAAATAAGAAAAAAGACAGTTTTAGGGATTACTCTATCTTAAATAGTTCCCAGCTTCATAACTTTTGGCCCATGTATTCAAGCACAAAATGACATGCTGTTTATTCAAACAATTATGGCCTTATCTTTCCAACAATGTATGGTGATATATTGGGAAGACGCTTGGTCATTGTGAAAACTGAGCTCAAGCATTGACTATTTTATATGTAACAATGAAGGAAATTATTTGCGCATGCGTAAACAATAAAACGTATATAGTTTTTAATTTTTAATCGCATAGATCACAAAACTTTATTTTTTAAATATGTGCATAAAACCGCACTTTGGCAGTGATATGAGGTCAGAACAATAAATCATCCAGACACAATAGAACCTTTTCACATTCCCGTTATAGGTCACAATACACTAAATAAATAAGAGATGTAGGCCTGTACTCTCTAAATAAACAAGTTTAAATCGAATTCATGTTTTAAGGTTTAGACTCTTGCTTTGATATTATTTGTTTGAGATGTTGGTTTGGTAAGCATCGGCATGCACAAATAGATCACTGATATGTTTTAAGATTGGAGACTACAGTATGACATTTGCGCTGAGGCGGGTTACATTCAATTAGAAAGAAGCCGCTAAAAGATTTTGATAAAACAGTCAACTTTGTTAAGCGTCGAGTTCTCTCTTACATAACACATGAAATAAATCAATTCAGCTTAGAATGCTCTTTAAGAAAAGGTATGGTTATGAGTGTCCCTATGAGCAAAATGTTGCATTTATTTTTGGTAAAAGTTATCGCTTTTACATTGAATTACATAAGGATTGGAATTAGTATATTGTAACCTAAAAGATCACACTCTGGATCAGCAGACGATTTATTGCATAAATCAATCTTACGGAGCATTCCGGAGATAGTCGATGTATCACGATTGAAAAGAGTACTGTAGGAGTTGTCTCCATTGATAAAGCGGTTCGAGGACGAGGCTGACGATGTATTGGTTACGCATGCGCAAATAAATTCCTTCTTTGTTACTTATAATACTTATTCTATGTGTTGTAACTCAAAATAATTACCTTAAAAAAAACACACCGGTTTTGACGGGCGTGGAGGATGCCATTTTGCGCATGAATACATGGGCCAAAGGTTATGAAGCTGGGAACCACTAGACAAAAAGTAGTGCATAAAACAGCCTTTTTTCTTACTGCTTATTTTACAAATTATATGCATCCTGCACTCAACCACATGTGCTTATTATTTAACCCTGGGGATGTGACTTCCGTTTTGTGGTAATTTGACCTATTGGCTGTAATTGTCCATAAACGAAAATAATGTTACTTCATATTATATTTTAATAACTTTACATTCCAAATAAATGCAGTAACAGTCATTACACAGGATCAATTTATGTTGAGCCTTAAACGTCTTTTACCAAAATTGAACATGCTGTATAGTCAATATTGATACGATCTTGGACAGGCTTTTAGGCTCCAGCCCCCCCCCCCCCCCCCACCCACCCACCCAGCTGAGCCCGGTGATATCATTTTCGGGTGGGCTTTGATCTTAGACAAGTTGTAAAGGGCTTGTGTACCAATAAGTATACCGTATATTGCCTTATTTTATGACATTGTCGACATTGGGCTTTGATCTTACGCTAGAAGTAAACGGTTGGCTTGTCACTTTGTGTACCGTATACTGCCTTATCCATCACTTTATGTGGACATTTAATCTGAGAGCTGGGTTGTACCTTGCTGAGCATACACCGATCATGGTGTTCTAGTGGCTCGACATATATTCTTTGGTAGAATAATATTTGAATATTTAATTAACCACGGTCGGAAGCACCCTAATTGTAAGTCAGAAAGTTACTTTAAACTATCTGGTTTAGGTAGAGGTATTACGCATACGTCATAACGATTTTTTTTCTAACAGATTTTTTAAAGGCTGATGACGGGACTGAACCCCAAAGATTTGGAGAAAATAATCTACCCCAATACATTTGGTTCATACTGAGATGTATCGATACAATAATTATATAATATTAATAATGTTATATAATACGAAAACGCTCGTAGATATGGAAACAATCCATATGAAAGTCAATTTAGGGTGAAAAGCTCTGATTTAAAATTTGAAAAGATATGCCTACGTATGGTCCCTGCTATATGGTATATAACCTATTTTCTTATAGCGTATAATAAATTACAAATTTATATTGCGTTCAAACAGTCCTATTAACATAAAAAGAACAAGGAGCAAAACGAGCCATCACAAATGACCATTCCCTATATATTATAAACTGGTAGCTAAAACTATATTGTTGTTTTATTTTTCTCGCCGCTATTTTTATTAATTTGTTAGGTCTTTCAAGGTCCATTATTGAGTGATTTTTTTATAATCTGTGATTGGTATTTGAACTAGACATGTCTCAGTAGGACACGAATGCCCCACATTCCGCTGGTTGTCACACAACTCCGCTGATGTCAGAAAAAAATGCACCATATACCCAGGTGCATAAGTTCGCATGCTGATGAATATGTTTATGGAGTTTCAGCACTCTAGCAGTTATACTTTTTGAGTTACTCGCTACAGAAGTCATTGTTTGCTAAAAAATGAGCCACAACTCCGCCAATGTCGGGAAAAATGCACCAAAATACCCAGGTGCACAAACCCCTGTGCTGATCAATATGTTTATGAGGTTTCATCACTTTAGCACTTAAACTTTTTGAGTTACGCTCCTCTCTTACTACACCTCTACTACTGCTGCTGCTTATTGTATTGTACTTCAGCTACTACTACTACTACTACTACTACTACTACTACTACTACTACTACTACTACTACTACTACTACTACTACTACTACTCCTACTACTACTTCTACTACAACAACAACAACAACAACAACAACAACAACAACAACAACAACAACAACAACAACAACAACAACAACAACAACAACAACAACTACTACTACTACTACTACTACTACTACTACTACTTCTACTACTACTACTACTACTACTACTACTACTAGTGCTACTACTAGTACTACTACTGCTACTAGTACTACTACGATTACTACGTCTACTACTACTACTACTACTACTACTACTACTACCACCACCACCACCACCACCACCACTACTACTACTACTACTACTACTACTACTACTACTACTACTACTACTACTACTAAGAATAATATTATTATTACTACTACTGCTGCTGCTGCTACTACTACTACTACTACTACTACTACTACTACTACTACTACTACTACTACTACTAATACTACTACTACTACTACTACTACTACTACTACTACTACTACTTCTACTACTACTACTACTACTACAACTACTTATAATGCGACTACTACTCTTGCTGCTGCTGCTGATGATGATATTGATACTACTTGTGCAGCTGCTACCACTACGCTTACTGCTTCTGCTGTTGCAACTGCTGCTAAAATTACTGCCACTACCAATTCTACATCATCTAGGTCCAGCCCCCCCCCCACCCCGGCCAAGCCTGGTCTGCGTTCGGCCCTTCTGGAAATTACAATTTTAATACACAACTCCACAATGGCGTCTTCAAACTGTTCGGTGACGTGTGTTCTCTTATTAAATTTATCATTACAATCCATTTCAGTGTGCATTTTTAATATTGTATAAATTAACGTGCGTGTAATTTATGTATTGCATTTGAACAAAATAAGGTATTATCAAGTCAACTTTTAGAAATCCATCAGTTACATATACGTGGACGTGTAAAAGTCAAAGCAGCAAAATCAGCGCTGCTCTTATTTTTTAACAATAGGGTATTGCCTCTATATATCAGATGAGGCATATAATAATATTACGGCGAGGCTAACCCTCAAGTAATAACTTCAATTAGCAGCGCTGCACATATTTATTACATATTGCTCTGTGTGTATTAAGTTTTTATATCCAATAACCCCGCATAAATGTCTAGTTTTATCTTTCTTTATTTGACCCCCCCCCCACTCTGTGTATTGGCACCCTACTGTGGTCACAGTGTTTTAACCCTTATCAGCTGAGATAATACACTGCTGCGGAGGTAGAGATACCCCTTGGAGATGCCAGACATTCCTTAAAGGCCATTGGGTATTTCACTCTGTGTATTGGTCTACCATAAAATCTCTTATCATAATCTGTAATATTTTCTCTCAGCTGACTGAGCAATTGTGTTCCTATTGCAGCATCTCAGTTGATGAGGACCGCCACACTGTGTCCACACTGTGACCACAGCAGATTGCCAATATACAGGAGTACAATACCTCAGATTTGGGAGAGGGATCAAATAAAGAAGGAATATAGGCCTACATTGTAGTTTAAGGAATGTTTGGCGTCTCGTGGGGAAGTCCACTCTATATATTGGTCCACCAAAATATCTATAATCATTATCTGCAATCATATCACTCAGCTGACTGGGCATTGGCTAAGTGCACTGTTTGATCTGGAGCAGTGTATTAATATCAGCTGATTAGGGTCGTCACAAGGTATCCACACTGTGACCACAGCAGGGAGCCAATACACAGGGGTACAATACACCATATTGGGAGGGGGGGGGGTCTAATAAAGAAGGATTAAACTAGGCCTTTAAGTATTTAAGTATGCACTATGTTTCTGTAAGAAGTGTTCAGCGTTCAATTTTCCGCCTTCTTATTTTCTTGGCCGACTTTTAATCCAATTTGCATAGATAAATCCGAATAATTAGTATAGAAAACACTTTATACGTACAATTAATACGTTTTTAGCTCGCCTGTGCACAACGTGCTCATGGTGAGCATTTAGGATCGCCTTTTGTACGTCATCCGTCGTGCGTCGTGTGTCAACATTTTCATTCGAAGAACATCTCCTCCTAAACTGCTTGGCAGATTTTCATCAAACTTCACAGGAATTATCCTTGGGTGACCCTCTTTAAAAATTGTTCAAAAATAGATTTAAAAACTGAAAACTTTAAGAAAATATTCATCTCTGAAACCAAAGGCTTGGAGGTTTCATATTTGATATGTGACATCCTCTAGTGGTCTTCTGCAAAGATTGTTCAAATGAAGCCCCTGGCTACGCCCCGGGGTCACGTGGTTTATATAGACTTGTATATCAAAATGATTTTAAAATCTTCTCCTCTGAAACCGCAAGGCACAGAGGTTTCATAATTGGTGTGTAATATTGTATAGTCCTCTACAAAGAGTGTTCAAATGAAGCCCCTGGCTACGCCCCGGGGGTCACGTGGTTTATATAGACTTGTATATCAAAATGATTTTAAAATCTTCTCCTCTGAAACCGCAAGGCACAGAGGTTTCATAATTGGTGTGTAATATTGTATAGTAGTCCTCTACAAAGAGTGTTCAAATGATGGCCCTGGGGTCAAAACTGGGACACCCTGGGGTCACATGGTTCATAGAGACGTAAATAGCAAAATGACTTTAAAAATCTTCTTCTCTGAAACCGCAAGGCACAGAGGTTTCATATTTGATATATTATATTGTATAGTGGCCTCTACAAAGATTGTTCAAATGATGCCCATGGGGTCAAAACTGGCCACACCCCGTGGCTCACATGGTTTATATATACTTAAATAGCAAAATGACTTCAAAAATCTTCTCCTCTGACCTTGCAAGGCTCATAGGTTTCATATTTGGTATGCAACATTGTATAGTGGTTCTCTACAAATTTTGTTCAAATGATGCCCCTGGGGTCAAAACTGGCTACATCCAGGGCGTCACAATGTTTATATAGACTTCCATAGCAAAATGATTTCAAAAATCTTCTTTTCTGAAACCGCAAAGCCCAGAGGTTTCATATTTGGTGTATAATGTTGTATAGTGGTCCTCTACAAAGAATTTTCAATTGTTGTCCCAGGGGTAAAAACTGGCCACACCTCGGGGCTCACATGGTTTATGCAGACGTAAATGGCAAAATGATTAAAACATTCTTATCCTATGAAACCACAAGGCCTAGAGGTTTCATATTTGGTTGGAAACATTGCATAGTGATCCCCATCAAAGATAGTTCAAAAGATGCCCCTGAGCTCAAAACTGGCCACGCCCGAGGGTCACTTGGTTTATATAAACTTAAATAGCAAAATGACGTTTAAATCTTCTCCTCTGAAACTGGAAGACCCAGTGTTTTGTTAACCAAATTTTTCGAAGAAACATTTCGGTTATTATATTGGCGTATGTTGTTGGGTGTACGGGTGATTGTGCGGGGGGCCGGGCCTAGCAATTTTCGTTTTTCATGGAATTTCCACGTTTCTTGTAAGTGGTATGCAACATTGTACAGTGGTCCTCTACAAAGATTGTTCAAAAGATGTCCCTAGGGTAAAAATGGCCTCGCCCTGCGGATCATATAGTTGATATAGATTTCAATAGCAAAATGATTTTAAAAATATTCTCCTATCATGCCTTTGTAGTAAAAACTGGCCATGTCCCGGGGCTAACATGGTTTATGTAGTCTTGAATAGAAAAATCTCCTTCAACCGCAAGGGCCAGTGCTTTCGCATTTGGTTGGTAACATTGTATAGTGGTCCTCTACAAAGATTGTTCAAATGATGCCCCTTGGATAGAACGTGGCCACGCCCTGTGGACTATATAGACTATATAGACTATACAAATATTCTCTGAAACTGCAAGGCCAAGAAGTTTATACTCAGATAAGTGCTTTAGTGTCATTTGGCCCTCTTATTATAAGCCATTATGATGCATTTAACTCAGGTGAGCGACATAGGGCTATCGTGGCCCTCTTGTTTATCAAATCAAGTTTGTGCTTAATCTAAGTTAGCATTTGTAGCAAAACAATTGATTAATGTTTTGTAACAAAGTAAAATATAAAAATATAATGATATGGCAGGGCAAACCAATTTTGTTTAGGGACGTATGTTTTGATAAGGCTTCATCTTAGTTACGAATATGACTTGCCTATCCATTTTCGTATGACGAGTTGCCAATTTACAAGCTAATGTATTAGCAAGGAATGAGAAGCACTTTGATTATTTTATTTAAAGTTAAGTTTTAGTTTATTATTTTACGAGGCACACACATGGTTTTAAAAGTAGTAACATTACTATTGATGTTCATTATCTGTACGGACATAAAACATTCAAGACGTTAACGTACATACATGTATGTTAGTATTGGGACATCGTTTTGAAATTGCAATCGATCATCAGGTTGGATTCGGTTGCCACTTCTGATGCGATTTTACTGATTATAATCGGTTTCAAATATTATTTTGTAGTATGCAGATTTCTTTTCTTTTAACGTAGATTTCGGGGGTTGTGTCTGATTTGGAATCGTGGTTTATTTAAAAACGCAGAAAAAAATATTATAGTGGTTTATTTTCTGGTTGACCGTTTCTATTGATGCCAAACTACGAAATTCTGAAAGAAACATTAAATTAAACGTAGAAAACGAATAATTATCATATCAAAATAAATGCATGGAAAATACACATACATGTCGGTACGGTGTGCCAATTATTATTTTAGCCATAAAATACAATAGACACATATTTTACAAATACACGCGTAAAATACAAAAACTATACTTTAAATTAAAACACGAACCTGTATTTGTTTATAATAATAATAATAATTAACCTGAATAAATATCAAATTTTCTTCAACTTCTTGAAATATGTCCAACCTGAACTAACTTTTTCGTGCACGTGGATCAAAGGTTAAGGTGCGATAATTACGTTGTTAGTCGATTATGCATGCAACTGTTTGGGTTGTTTCCCTTTTATTATTAAACGTTTAATGTATTTGTATATCGTAATAATGAACATGTGTTTAAATAATCAATGATAATTTACAATAACTGGAATAAAATTTAAAGTGTTTAATTTTATACCGTACGACATAGACAAAATAGTTTATGATGGGTGTATATGTGTTTCTTTTGTGCATCAATAATAAATGTAAACAAACAAACAATAATTTCAAACACATAACTTTTATTTTTACTAAACTGATCGATGCTTGAACATTTTGAACGTATAAAAGTATCGAGCAAGTAAATTAAACATGGAAAAACTGTAAAACATTTCGTAATGAAAGTCAAAACGATAATCTATTTTGTAACTGAGACATCGACAATCGACAACAAAATAAATGTACGCGCTGCTACTCGATTGTTTCCGATCATCATCCCATCACTAATGTATGGTGTCCATAAATGTTTGTCATTAGGACATGGCATTGTAAGGTGACAGCGTCCAAAATTAAGTTATCTAAGTCCAAACAGTTCCATTACTATTATGTCGCTGATGTGTCAAAACTATGGGTTGCAAATCGTGCCAAGTTTACAGTCTTTAAGGAGTTCATATATTTATGAACAATTATTCAGTACTTTGAATATTGGGCATACAACGTGGACACAGAACAGCTTTATAGTTAAGCAAACATGAATAAAGAGGGAAAGATATGGCTTTGACAATAGATATTAACAGTTCCTTAATGGTGTTCAATGGCTGTGGTTTAATGTTTTCTTTCTGTAGATTGGTTCTGTACAAAGAGCTTTTCCGGTCACTAGAAAGCTGCATTGTATACCCGATCGAAAGCCAACAGTGTTCCAAACATAGTAAAAACAATTGTTAATACCTTTTTAATTAGGAATTCAGGTTTTAAATCTTGTTTAAACGAAGTCATAATTATTGGCCTACACGGCCAGTTGACTGACAAATGTCCGGTTGCCCCACTAACGCAGAAATCCTGATACCGGTAGCTGTTTTTAAACGGGCCAAGATAACGGACTCCATAAATCGTGAAGTTCTCATATTAAGCTGGCTTAATTTTCTCGGCAATCGTCAATGCGGATAAGTGGGAAATTCGATACCTTGTCATTTCAGGTTTCTAAGCAGTTGAATTTCAAATATGCAGACTTAACAGAACTTTAGTTCAGAAATAAGCAATAAAGCTCTAGAAATATGTTGCAGCTTACTGCAATGAACAGCGTATATAGCGTAAATTCACCGTGGTCATTTATAAGGTATTCTTGAATGTATTTTCAATGTTTGATAATACTCCCTGAATATACTATAGAAATATAATTGACCTCCATGTACATCCATCCGTACACACTACTTCGTTGGCATAACTCCATTACCGATAAAGGAATTAAAATAAAAACTACCGGTTTATAATAATGATACAGGGCTTTGAGAGGAATGCACAGTATGTAATCCAAAACTGTATGCACAATAATTATGCAGTAATTGTCTTCACCTTTTGTGACCTTATTACTGATAAACTTTATAATCATAAATGATATTGTGCTATTTTATTGACCTGGCTCTCATGAATATTCCGTTTATATTTGTAAATCTATGGTAAGCTGCTAACTCTGAAATGAGACTAAGACGCGCATATGCATGTATCATCTCTTTACTCTGTTACCTTTTGATACTGTATTTCATTGGTAAGCATGCATAGATTGTAAGCGTGATGTTTTTGGCTTGAATCCCAGTATGTTTTTTTAATTGATCATTTTACGGACGTCATGACACGGAATCTCATCATTAACCTCGATTCTGACACAGAAGAGATCTGCACCAATACTGTGAGCGAAACTGAGTTTTTGGCAGTGCATTTTTATCTCACCTGAGCATGAAGTGCTCAAGGGTGAGCTATTTTGGTCATTCTGTGTCCGGCGTCCATCGTCCGTCATCCGTCTTCACATTTTACTTCAAACTACTTCTTCTATCAAACTACTAAGCGGATTTTGACCAAACTTGGTAGAAATGTTCCTGGGATGGTCTTTTATTAAATTCTTTCAATTCATTCAAATACATTGAAAACTCTGGTTGTCATGGCAACCAAAGGCTTAAAAACTGGAAAACTTAAACAATCTTCTTGTCAGAAACCACTAGCTGGATTTGAAAATAGTTTTTACAGAAGGCTCCTTGGGTGACCCTCAACCAAATTCCTTCAAGTCATTGTGATTTGTTAAAAAACATGGCCGCCAGGGGGCAGGGCAGTTTTCCTTATATAACTATACTGAAATTTTTTAAAATCTTCTTGTCTGACACCACTGGCTGGATATCGAAATAATTTCACAGAAATGTTCCTTGGTTGACGCTCTACTAAACTCCTTGAAATCATTTCGATTGTTTAAAAAAATGGCCGGCAGGGGGCGGGGCAGTTTTCCTTATATGGCTATATTGAAAACTTAAAAAACCTTCTTGTCTGAAACCACTGACTGAATTTCAAAATAATTTCACAAAAATGTTCCTTCGGTAACATTTACACGAAGTAGTACACAAATATATATCAGGGGCGTGGAAGGGAAAACCGGTCTGAATGCATGTGCGTAAAGTGTCGTCTGGATTAGCCTGTGCAGTCCACACATGCTAATCCAGGACGGCACTTTCCGCCTACAGTGGATTTATGTTTAGAAGAGACTTCATTGAAACAGAAAATACCATACAAGCGGAAAATACCGTCCTGGATTAGCCTGTGCGGACTGCACACATATAAATCATGCATAGTAGTAATCTGTGTAATACTAATTCTCGACTGAACTAAGCAAAGATAAATTACAACATTACAACATACAAATACAAATATTAACAATGCTATAGTTAACAACAGCAAAATATCGATTTAAATGAGTATTTAATAAATATACAAAGCAACATGCGGAGTATGACGTGAATCCGGATATTGGCCAATCGTTATGATGGCTTTGAACTGCCTTACGATAACTACTTAAGGTTCGAGAAAATAATCGTGTTACCACTAAAGTTTCGTGTTATCCATATTACATCTTGATAGCGTTTGCGGAAAAACAGACCTGAAAGTGCCCAAAAATGACATCTGAATTTCAGTTTATAAAAACTTATGTGGTATCAGGAATATAAACTTGTTAAGATATGCGTTACAAGATAATTATCATGATAACATTCGCGTTAGTAATATGCTGCGGAAGACCTCGGGCACATTCAAGTGATAACAGGAATATTAACGTGTTAAGATTTGTGTTTTCAGATAATTATAGTGATAATTTTCGCGTTAGATAACACGAATTTGTTTGTGAATACATTTGCGATATTTAAGTGGTATCAGGAATATTAACGTGTTAAGATTTGCGTTGTCAGATAATTATCACGACAAAATTCGTGTTATTAAAATATTTCGGGAGACCTCGGGCACAAATTAACTGGTAACAGGAATATTAACGTGCTAAGATTTGCGTTGCAAGATACTGTAATTATCATGATAAAATTCCCGTTAGTAAGAAACTGCGGGAAGACCTCGTGCACATTTTAAGTGGTAACAGGAATATTAACGTCTTAATATTTGTGTTGTCAGATAAGTATCGTGATAATATACGCGTTAGATAACACCAATTGGTTTGCAAATACATTTGTGATAATTAAGTGGTATCAGAAATATTAACGTGGTAACATTTGCGTTGTTCAAATAATGATCGTGATACAATTCGCGTTAGTAAGATACTGTGGAAGACCTCGCAATCTCAAGAAAATGTATATTATGTCAGTTCTTTGCACGTTTAAGCCATTTAGAATAATAATAAAATATATAGCAGAACAATATTCGCAAACGCTAACTTAATATCTAGATAAATATCGTAATAAATAAGTGGTAACACAAATATTTTCGTGAACGCTAAGTAGTTAACACGAATTTTTTTGCAAACCTTAAGTATTTAGCACGAACGTTTTCGCGAACCTTAAGTAGTTATCGTAAGGCAGTTCTATGCCACCATAAATTGACGAGCCAAAAAGCTCGCGTGTCTTAGAAAACAGCTACAACAACGGTAAACTAAACACCGATTTTGTATTCTGTATATACTTTAATAAATGCATGTGCTGACATATACTGCCAACGAACAATATTATGAACATTTCTTGAAATGTTCAACCTCTCGTGTTGCTTATTAGGTATTTTCTAAGCCTTTAACAATGACAACTCGTGTACTGAGTTTTGCTTACAGGTTTACTGAGTACTGCATTATATCAAAATTTAATGTACTGGGTATTGCGTAAAGGGACATTATCCAAAGCTTGATCGATACGTACAGTATAGTATACACAAGTAATAGTTAAATATTAACATCGATTCATTTCGTGCATTAGATATACACTGTACTGCATGTACTTTTTTGCAGAATCACCAGCATTAGCATGTATGCCTGTTTTTACTGTGAAAATCTACAGAAAGACACCATTGGACATCTAGTTGACAATCAATTATTTCACATGAAGATGTCTAAAGCGAAAGTTTATCCAATCCATGATCTCATAACTGAAAGGGGGCAAGATTGCAGTCATACGAGTCTGTATGTGTACCCTTCACATATCGGAGAGATTTTCATACGATAATACATTAAATTTAATAAGCTTCCTTTAAATGTTAATTCTTACACGGCTTCGTGTATTTTTTTCCATTCAACAAATATAACAAGATGTGTTTGTGAAACAACATGTCCTTGACCTACTGATTTAAAATCTGTATTGGCCAAATGAAGAGTAGAATTTCATGATCATTTAAAATGCATGCATTATCGTTGTATTAGCGTAGTCAGTTTCGTTAATAGTCAAGGTCACAGTGACCTTGATTTTTCACTTAGTAATTTAAACGATTGTAAGAACTTTCCTTACAAAATAAGTACTGAAACTTAATTTTGAAACACTTAACACCATTGTTACTGTTTTATTATTTTACTTTTGGCATTTTTTAAAGTTTGATGTAAAATCCAGGGGGAAAAGTTATGCCTACAGACGTCTGATCGATAAAGAGCCGACAAAGCTGCGAGAGGTGTCTCAGGGAAAAGACAATATGATAAGTGCAACGGCAGCAAGACTCTAGCTTATCAACGTATAGGCATTGAATGATTTACATGATTTTGAATTCTTAGAATGAACAAAACTAAACTGATAAATATTTACAATTTTATGCAACTTTGTTTGAAGCATACACTTTCTCGCGTTGGTATAATTGTTATTGTGTGCATATATTTAAAACATATGAATTATACGGTTTGACGAGATTGTGTTCTTTATACATTTATTCCATTGTAAGAACAAGACTAAAATGCAACATTGTTGTGTTCTAGACGAAGACAATCACATGAATCATTATTCGTTATTTATTAACAAATGATTTGAGCAATTTTAATAATACACGTATGCTACAATACGTAAAATCAAAGAATGGAACCATAATGTAATAATATCATTTATTGGTTTAACACTACTCTGTGCAATGGTTAAAACAGTGTACATCATGAAAAGTCACATCAGAGAATCACAGGTATTTAAATAAACTGACACTATAAACAAGAGGAACGAGTGATCATAACTTGCCCATATCATTGATATAATATACGTGTGGTGAAAACTTTATGGTTCATACTTGATTTTGTGTATTTATTTCAATTACTGTAGCATAATCAAAATATTGTAAGGTGCCCTCCGCCCGACAACTACCCGACAACAATATACCCATGTATGAAGTTTGTATTGTCCGGTTTTCCACGCCAAATTCAGATGTAATAACGTCAAAGACTACCCCATACGAGTTACCGACTGACTCGCTGCTATGAAATACTACAGTAGGCAATACGCAGTACAGTAGAAGGCAATACCCCGTACACGAGCCACTGAAGAAGTCAATGCCCAGTACACCTGACAATATATATTGGAGTCATGTATTCATCAAAATTTCTAAAACTTGGAACATGTGTTCCTTATATCATTTGTAAATAATCAGTCGATTCAAATTTTTCGATGGAGGTTTAAAATCCTCAATAATTGACTGAAACGAGCGAGGACCGGCAATTCTTTAGGAGCACTTTCATAAAAGCTGATTTTGTAATTTTCATCTATTACATGGGTCATAGGGAATACTCGAAGGGCTTCAGAATTTAGTTGGCAGTCTACAAAATAACATGTTTATAGTATATTGTCAACATATTAATTAAAATCGGTATTAAACTTACTGTGGTTTAATGATTAACTCTATTTTGACTTCATTATTGGCCAATATTTGGTGTCACGTCATACTTAGTGAGTGTTGACTTATTGATAAAAGCTCAACATTATTTAACGACAAAATATATACTATAAACTTTATATTGATTGCATTTATCATTTGAAACTTAAAGCTGCTGCGTCACAGATGATAAGACGCATATTGTGCGATTTTATTGACCTGGCACTCATGAATATTCCGTTTATTTTCGTAAATCTATATTTAAACTACTAACTCAGATAGGAGACTTAACGCGAATATGTATTGATTAAATCTTTACTCCGTTACAGTTGATGCTGTAGTGCAGTGGTAAGCACGCAAAGTTTGTATTTTAAAGTTTATTTAATTTATCATTTTGTTGACGTCATGGCACGGATTTTCATCAACGACCTCGATTCTGACATAGAAAATATCTGCACCGATACTGTGAGCGAAACAGAGTCTTTGTGAATGCAGTTTTATGTACATAACATGAATTAACTAATAAAGAATAAAACGCTTGAAAAAGGAAAAAAATAAAATAAAGAAAAATGTCATGAGAATACGTGATGTTAAAGTAAAAGAAAGTGATAAAACAAGAGGGCCACGATGGCCCTTGGTCGCTCACCTGAGTGTAAGACATCATAATGGAATAGAACAAGAGGGCCAAATGGCACTAAACCACTTACCTGAGTATAAAGAATTGGGCCTTGCAGTTTCAGGAGAAGATTTTTATAGTCTATATAAACCATGTGACCCACAGAGCGTGGCCACTTTCTACCCTAGGGTCATAATTTAAACAATATTTGTAGAGGACCACTATACAATGTTACATATCAAATGCGAAACCTTTGGGCCTTGCAGTATCAGAAAAGAAAATTTTAAAAGTCCACTTGCCATATAAAAGTCAATATAAATCATGTGCCCACCAGGGTGTGTCCAGGTTTTACACCAGGGGCATAATTTGAACAATCCTTGTAGAGGATCACTATACAATGTTACATACCAAATACCAAACATCTGGGCCTTGCAGATTCAGAGAAATAGAATTTTTTAAGTGATTTTCTAAAAAAGTATAGATTAACCATGAATGGAGGCGTGGCCAGTTTTGACCCCAAATTCATTTTGCTATTTAAGTCTATATAAACCATGTGACCTCCGGAGCGTGGCCAGTTTTGACCCCATGGGTATCATTTAACAATCTTTGCAGAGGACCACTATTCAATGTTACATACCGAATATGAAACCTCTGGGCCTTGCGGTTTCAGAGGAGAAGATTTTTAAAATCATTTTGCTATTTACGTCTATATAAACCATGTGACCCCCGGGACGTGGCCAGTCTTGACCCCAGGGGCATCATTTGAACAATCTTTGTAGAGGACCACTATACAATGTTACCAACCAAATACGAAAGCACTGGCCCTTGCGGTTTAAGGAGATTTTATTAGTCATATTTCTGTTCAAGCCTACATAAACCATGTGAGCCCCGGGGCATGGCCAGTTTTGACTCCAAGGGCATCATTTGAACAATCTTTGTAGAAGACCAGTATGGCTTAAGAAAATTAATTATTTGTTTTTCAGGCCCTTTTTCCCAAAAATCAGGAGGGAGGGCGCATTTTTTTATTGAAGTATTTTTCATTATTTTTTTCTCCTACTCGTTTTTATTGGCACTATGCAATGCAAATAAGTACAGATTAAAACAATGTTAAGTTTTAATAACACCATAAGCATCCCTTCTTATACAATTTTTAATATAGATTCATTAATCACACCAACGGTCATTTATGCAAGCTGACGTTAAAAGGCATCAATTTGAATGTTCATAATTAACAGAAGTGTCTTCAAATTGATATACCATCAGCGTTAAAGTACTTCTATTTATACAATTTAAATTTTTCATAAGGAAATCAACACTTGTCAATGCAACAGCATTTTCGTTTGTTTCCATAGGACTTATATTGACAGATTTTCTTCGAAAAATATGGAATGCTATTAATGTACAAACAAAACCATCTACCAAACAAAAGTTTAAATCAACAAATAGACGATACTTATAAAGGTTCCAGATCAAATATGACTTTTTTTAAAATTTACACAGTATTTCACAATTTGTGTATATCCGATTTATATAATTGAATCAGACAGGAATAAAGTTACTGGAAGTACCGAAATCTCTACAGGGTTACGCTTCTTCTGCTATGTTAAAATGCGGAATCGTTTAATTTTAAGCCGCTCTCCATGGAATCTTATTCAATACATCGTAATTTTAGTAATTGTTCTTATGAACAGTTGTGGTGTTTATGCGTCCGAAATCTTTTTCTTATTTACACAAGGGATTGTTCAAAAGCGCTTCGTACGAACGGAATATATTATAATGTACATGCTGGTTTACTCCAGAGTCATCACCAGTTATCACATACAGAAAATAGACGATAGCAAGTTACCACAAGGCAGTCCAAAGGACAGCTATATCCCCCGCCGTGATCCTTCATAAGTTTTTAAAGGTGACTTTGAAGTATCACACTGACCTTAATCTGGCACAGTTGGACCAGATATGAAAGTACAGTTTCAGAAATTTAAATATGGAGCTGACACGAAAATGGAGGCTGCTCCATGCATTCTGCACATCACCTCAATGTGATAAACATTTGAGCCAAGTTTTATAAAAATCCTTCAAAGGGCATAGGAGATATGGAGCAGACACAAAAATGGGGGCTCAAACATTTGACCTTCAAGTGTGACCTTGACCTTGAGGTGGCGTGACTGCCTCATGCCTTCTGCACATTGCCTATGTGTTAAACATTTGAGGCAAGTTTCATGAAAATCCTTTAAAGGGCACAGGAGATATAGAACGGACATGAACATACAGGCTCAAACATTCATTCTTCAATTGTGACCTTGACCTTGAGTATGCCTTCTGCACATGGTCTCAATGGGCAAAACATGTAAACAAGTTTCATGAAAATCCTTCAAAGGGTATAGGGGATATGGAGCGGACACGAAAAACGGACACGAAAATGGAGGCTCAAAAATTTAACCTTCAAGTGTGACCATGACCTTCAGCTGGCGTGAAAGGCCCATGCCTTCTGCACATCGTCTCAATGACCTAAACATTTGAGCCAAGTTTCATGAAAATCCTTCAAAAGGCATAGGGGAAATGGAGCAGACACAAAATGGAGGCTTGGATATTTGACCTTCAAGTGTGACCTTGACCTTGAGCCGGCGTGACTGACTCATGCCTTCTGCGTCTCAATGACCTAAACATTTGAGCCAAGTTTGATGAAAATCCTTCAAAGAGTATAGGAGATATGGGGCGGGCACGAAAATGTTACGGACAGACGGACGTACGTACGGACGGACAAAGGGCATTCCTATTACCCCCCCCTCCCGCTTCGCGGCGGGGATTAAACATGTTTATAAAATTCACAGATTTCAATGCGTAGTTTTTTTTGTATTTTGTTCGGTAACATGCCCATTAGAAAAACTTGCAAAGTTTTGTTTTTATTAACATATTTGAGCACTACTCCTTAAAAACCCGGGCGCGATCGTCAGCAAATAGTTAATACAATTTTGTTCGGCATTAAATTAAATTCGTGGCGGGCAATAAAAAACGTTGAGGCGCTGCCTTAGAAACAAATCATTAACTTTTTTTAGTCTATACAATGTTACATATCAAATATAAAACCTCTGGCCCTTGCGGTTTCAGAGGAGAAAAGTGGATTAGTATAACTTGTGAAGTGTTTGATTGGATTGAATGACCATGAGAACAATTTACAGATTAGTTCAAAATTAGAAAACTAGTTTTTACAACAGAAATCTAATATGAGTAATCTCATCCTATGACACAGGCAATATATTGGTGGAATCATTTAGAAAAAAGTATATACAAAGACAAAAATAATTTTTGGGAAACATGGCTTCCGTAGGATTCAAAATCACGCCAACAAATTTCTTGCTCTTTAATGAAAACTTTCCCATGCTATGCACTGTTTACCGGTATCAAGGGTGCACATGTGTGTAACGGTACCTCATGTACATTAAAGTAGTAGTAGTAGTAGAAATTTGTATTAATATAGATTCTACACACTACTACAACTTTTATTTGTTTATGGGTTGTTCCGTCCGAGGACAATCAACACTGTAACGAATGAATATCACATTATTAGACATCTGCAACGTGCAATCGATATAAACGTAATCATATTTCTTTAAACATTATAATGTACAATGATTGGTATGACTGGTAACATTACATTTTAGTTTAATACAAATAATAAATAATATTAATCTATAATAATGAATTTAAGGATATATTTCTAAACCTATTTATTATAAAATATTACTATTGATAATAATAAATATTATTATAAGAAAAACAACTAACCTGTAACGAATGAATATCACATTGATATATTAGACATCTGCAATGTGCAATCGATATAAACGTAATGATATTTCTTGCACCTTGACATAGTCATGAGACGCTAAGTCATGCGTGACAGGTTTATAATAAGTGGATTAGTATAACTTGTGAAGTGTTAGATTGGATTGAATGACCATGAGAACAATTTACAGATTAGGGCAAAATTAGAAAACTAGTTTTTACAACAGAAATCTAATATGAGTAATCTCATCCTATGACACGGGCAATAAAAACGTTGCGGCGCTGCCTTAGAAACAAATCATTAACTTTTTTTAAGCCTATACAATGTTATATATCAACTATAAAACCTCTGGCCCTTGCGGTTTCAGAGGAGAAGACTTTTAGACTGTTGGAGAAAACCAACGGTCTATTGAGAGGGTAATTTCCAAACCAGGTATCGCTGAAAACTACTTCTTTTATGTGCAGGCTACGAGTCAGTAAATCGTAACCCGAACTCAAAACTACAAAAATTCACGCCTGTTTTCTTACCTTTCAATTACTTTAGATAATGTATGACATGTGTATTATAATATTGAATTAATGTGATTTAGTACAATTACAGTTTCTGAAAACAAGTCAGTTTTTTGAAAACGTTACGTCAAACTAAGGAGCCTAATTTTCGCGATGTATTTGTATGTAACCGAAATATTCACCTGGGTGTCCTGGAATAAGACGACTAAATTTATGCGCTTCATCGGTTATTTTTTTTACTCGTTTCGAAAGTTTTATTTATTGTAACCGATTCTTATTCTGAATATGTTGACAACAAATTACTGCAATTCATTGATTTTAAACTGTAGTATGGAAAATCGAGAGCACGCATCGTATGACCTACTTTTAACTCAGTAGGCTACGAATCACTAACAATCGCTTCTAACTACCACGCTTCATCGGTTATTCTGCATGACTCGCTGCAGATTGGCTTGTTAACTGGCATGTACATACCGTTTGAGTTAGATAATTAGCTTGAAAAATACTTTTTCGTCACTTACAAATTAATTTTTATTATGATTTCGTATACTATTGAATAAGAAGCCATATTATCAAGTTTAAAGGTAGGGAAATTGAACTTCATTCAAACAAACATTTCATTTTAGCAAAAATGCACTCATAATTCACATGCTTTTAGTTTCTTTCGTCGCCAACAGTCTTTCTACGCTGTCAGCGTTTTGATTAAATTCATTTTCTATTTAAGTCAATTTAAACCATGAGACCCCTGGGGCGTGGCCAGTTTTGACCCCAGGGGCATCAGATGTTACATACCAAATAGGAAACCTGTGGGCTATGCGGTTTCAGAGGAGAAGATTTTAAAAGTCATTTTGCTATTTATGTCTATACAAATCAGGTGAACCCCGGGGCGTGGCCAGTTTTAACCCCAGGGAAATAATTTGAACAGTCTTTGTAGAGGACCACTATACAATGTCACATACCAAATATGAAAGCTCTGAGCCATGCGGTTTCAGAGGAGAAGATTTTTGAAGTTTTTTCTTTTTTTTTTTATAAACTTTTTAAATCTATTTTTAGCTCTGGTGACCGACTTATGCAGCGGACCGAAACGATTTGAACAACTTCGAAAGAGGGTCACCCAAGGATCAATCCTGTGAAGTTTAGTGAAAATCTCCCAAGCGGTTTAGGAAGAGATGTTGATTGAATGAAAATGTTGACGCAAGACGCACGACACACGACGCACGACGGACAAAAGGCGACTACAAAAGCTCACCATCAGCACGTTGTGCTCAGGTGAGCTAAAAAGAGAAAGATTTTGACTGGACTCGAACCACAGTCATTGTGAATGGATTCAAAGTCTAAAACAATATCCACCGCGCTTTTCTTCCCGACGCTTGTTGAGGGTGCTTTTGTCATATGATTATGAAATCCTTTCCTCGGACGCTACGTAAATGTTAAACCGATATAAATAGAACAGTCGAGCGCTACCGGATATTAATGAGTATATCAGGTCATTAAAATCGCACAGTACAACTGAGGCCAAAACAGTTCTTTGTAATGTAAACAATACGATATAGAGCTACAACGATTTAGCCTTGGCGCGATTCGATTCGATTTCGATTTCAAACTTCATTTAGTTGAGTATTTCGTGTCGATTCCTGTTTTCTTTTTTTACAGGCTCGTTTTTACGTATTCATGACTTAAAATATAGTATTTATTTGTTATCATTAATGTCATTGTTTTGGTTAATGTCAACGTATGTGCCTTGTATATCAATATAAATAAATAAGAACAATGGAGAATGTGGAGGTAATGTTTGACAACAAGTTAAACATTACAGCAAACATGATCACATCGGGGCCTATATAATGGATGTATCGATGCATCGAAAAAATCTTTGCAGCTCTAATACGATACTCATCAAATGCAGTCAATAAAGTTGCTTAAAGCATCACTAAATAGTATAATAACAATACAAATAACAGCTGAATAAACAACTCTTTTGGGAAAGCCATTATAAAAATAGACCAGGACTGTTCGATGTGTGATACTTAATAATAATATGTCGGACTGTTTATGAACATGCCAGATGCGATTTCAATAGCTTATTAAAATGAAAGATATATAGTATTTGAATGATTTTATTTATTTACGTTTATCGATATATTTCGTTATTACCTTACAAACACCTTTGAAATGAAAAATTATTCGCACTTGCGGGGAATTGAACCCGGATCCTCGGCGTAACTAGGCAGATGCTGTAACCGCGCCGCTAGGTCATTTGCATTTTGCGCTGCTTGTAATTTCGGATATATGTTTTGTTAACGACGGGACTCCGGAAGTGAAATTGATTGGCTGTTTTGACCACGTGGTAATTAAACAACAGCAACCTACCAGTTATAAATAGTTAAAGAGCGTCTCGAGACGCTTTTGAAATCGGGTTGAAATGCGTTGTAATGATTAAACCAGGATGTTTGGAGCTTTTGTTAATGTGCCAAAAATGTTATTTCAGTCAGTTCTGTTTAATAATATCTGTTTTACTAGATTTGAGACAATTTGTTTTAGTTTTTGTAGTTTTCCCAATCTGTGACGTAGCAGCTTTAAATACAATCTAGAACGATAATGCATAGAGCTAGGACCCAACAATATGGCGATAAAGAATACTCAATAACATTTAAAAAATGTGTTGATTTTCGGTGTTATAAGCGCTCATGAAAATATTAATTGTCTCTATTTCCGGTGATGATATAACGCGTAATCACACCAAAAACAATCACATATCCTCTATATATTAAATGCCAAAAAAATTGTTTTCGATACATGGAACTCACGCCTACAAAATCGCGCACTTCAATGAAAACTGTGTGTGTGCATTTCGAAGTTTATGAGGTCTTTCCGCGCCGAAGCTGCATTATGTGAGGACCCGGGGTGTGTCCAAGCACCCCTTTCTAATTTTGAGAGACACATCGAAAGTTTCAACGAAGTTTTAATAACAGCTGCAATTTCCAGCAGTTTACACTAGGTGCTTCACACCAGGGACTAAAAGACACAGGGTCGCCTCTGGAAAGGGGCGTCTCCTGTATCTTGCACTTTTCCCCGAAAGAATCCTGGTGCACTCGATAAATGCACTACACATACACAAAGTATAATGGTGACCACTTTTATAAATATATTTTACTGTTTGTTTATAAAATCGAGACCTATGCGTTAGGCAATCATTTAATGAATACTATATATAAATATTGATCTATTTTTGAAAAAAAAAACGTATCCATGATAAATAATGAGTATCTGGACTTTGCTGCAACGTTTCTGAAGGATTTCGAAGAGAAATTGTATTCACGTACGGTTGTCTATTTAATTCAGTGTTTTATTTAAGATAAAATGTTGAATGAAACATATACTACCATTGTATTTATTACACATTGTATTTATTACACTTATAAGCAAACCAGTTTGTAATAAGTTGTAAACGAACTAGTTTTTATACTTGAACATGTGTAAATAACTAAATATTCTAGAATATATAACTTTATATAGTGACACGCTCCTGATAAATGTATTTTTTGTGACACGCCACATTCTTTTAGCGTTTCAGCGCTTTGACCTAGTTTATCTGTCTGTATCAAGAGATAACGTGAAGTGGTATGTGTACAGAAACACATGTTACCGGTCTTTTTGAGAAAAGGTTAAAGATAAAACTTCGTTAGTTGCAGCGACAACGCGGTATAACAGGAACCATACGTGCAAAGTAAGTTAACTGTATTATATGTTTACTCAATTATTACATGGTACATTTTAATTTAAAAAAATGCTGCAAACAGTGATAGGGTAATGGTTTACATGTATGCATTTATGCATTTTGTTTCGTGTTCCGTTTGTAAAATTGTTGTATCGATAAACCAGATTCAGTTCATGTTGTCTTGATAGTGTCGCTGCAAAATTTATACATTAAAATAATGAAACAAATATGTTCGATAAGCTGGTCAAACATACGCGCACACTTATGTTTTAAATTATCGATAGGGTCATTATGCATTTTGTATTTGCACATTTGATGTAAATGTGCGTTTTCCTTTGTGGATTTGTCTTTTTCAATGCAAGACATATAGAAGAATAACCGCCACGAGATAATCGATATCCAGCCTGCAGCGGTATATAGAAATATATAGGGACCAAACTCGCCATAACTTTATTATCGTTTAAATGAATCCTCAGGTGCAAATGGTTTGATTAAATTCAATCTTTTATCTATTCAAAGGTATATTTTTTAATTTTTTAAAGTTAAAAACATTTAGTCCTTTTTAAGTTTGAAATACGTTACCATCTCAATTTACTATATATTTCTACTGAAAATCGGGAATTTTTGGTTAGTTTTTACACCAAATTTTTAAACGTTTTGCTTCGCTGTTCGAACAGTATTGTCTCAAAGGTTAGGTGCAAATGGTTTCACAAAAGATAATATGTCTATTATACAATATGTAAATTTCATGAATTTAAACAAATATTATTTTAGCCCGTTTTTGCGTTTAAAATTAGTTGGTGTTATACCTTTTTGATTTCTGTCACACTTCAGGATTTTCCGTGTTTTTTGCCCGAGGATGACCCGATCAACTGATAAGATCTGTGTTCGTCTCGGGGATATTGGTTTTATGGGGTAATAAAATAAGGACCATATACTAGGAAACTGAGAGTTACCCTAACAGAGCATTTGAAATGTGGTTCTTACCAGTTTCATATATAGAAGGTCACACCAACATTCAATGAAATCTAAACCTTTACAATAATTATTTAGTGTATTTTCAGACAGAAGGTTCACGTTGTTAAATAAAGAATATATGCGAATCTTTATACGTTGTTTTTGACATGTCTTAAACAAACATCAATAAACAAAAACAAACATAAGTTAAGTAGACAACCGTACGTGAAAATCGTAAATGTCATATTATTTAAAAATGTATTTTATGAATTTTATTTATTTTGAAAGTTGTTTATTGCATGTATGTAGATTTTAAGCATAATGCCCATTTTTCAAGATTAAGAGTGCACGGATTAAAAATATTCGTGTGTACCTGTTACTGCATATAAACTATTTTGAAGAAACATCATCAGCTGGTAGTTTTACCCTACGTCAGCTGTCGCCGCACTTCTGCGGTCAACTTCATCCGATAAGATTTGATAACGGTATAATAAGATGACTATCTAAATACACCGACTGCTATCAATGATAAAGATGACTATCTAAATACACCGACTGTTATCAATGATAAAGATGACTATGTAAATTCATCGACTGTTATCAATGATAAAGATGACTATCTAAATACACCGACTGTTATCAATGATACTCTTGTCCGTTATGGAGGGAATATATTCATTAATTCAATAAGAAAGCTACCTTATTAATTAATAAAAAGTTTATAATGCGAGGATAAACAACTGAAATCACTGAAAAACTTCTTTTTTATTAAACCTGAACAATGCACTTAAACAATATACAACTTTTGATATAACACAACTATACCTTGAAATAAGTAAAATAGGAAATTCGCATGTCTTCAGTTTTTGAAGAAGTTTACTAAAACATAATTGTTTTATTTAAACTATATAATTTTGATTGTATAGTTTATTTCAATTAAATCATAAAATATTTTGAAGATAAAAACAAAACAAAACAATTAAATATAACGTTCTAAGGGGTCTGCCTTAATTTTTGATTATTAGTATAAAACACCATTTACATACAATTTTGGAAAACAACTTATTCAGCAACTTCATTAGCTGAAGTATGATTCCTTTGTTTAACTACTAGCAAATAACGTTCTAATCTATTGCTAAATGCACATATGTATTATTTTTTATTCTGACAAATCTAGAAATCAATTTAATTTCATCTTCTTAACAACGATTCTTGAAATTTAACTTATCAGTGTCTTATCTGTTTGCCTAGCTGATATATTTTATGATCCCAACCGATTGAAAGCAATAAACCATCGGAACACGACGCCTGGTTTCGGCAATGATCGGCTGCAATCGCTGATGCGTCTAAGTGGATTATTGGATTTCCAACAGCGTACCAGAGTGGCGTTATTCTTCGATATTGAAATCGCTAAACGCCATATATATGCTTCAATTATTATGCAATAATGCACTCGCTAGCTGAGCCAATGCTTCCGGGCCACACATATATTGGCATATATAAAACGGTTATACTGGATTAATATGCTCCGTTTTTCGCTCGCCTCGCTCAATTTCGTAGATTATACACAATTACGTCAGCAAAACATACCAGTTCTAGCCCCTACCAGTTCTTAAGAACATCGCAGTACCGGTGTCAATGTGCAGCGAAAAAAAAACGGCGTTGTCCCAGTGTGTGTGTTTGAATGTAGTCAGCTATGGATTTTTCATGTTTAAAGATGTTCCTGATATATATAACATTAAATGTTCAATACTAAGTGGACAGGCACATCAAACAACGACAATTTACTGCCAAAACAGGTGCATGACATACAGATGAACAAACAAGTCTATAGAGCATACTAGTATTATAGTGAAAGATTAATTTATTGTTTCATTCTGTGAAACAATGTATATTTGATACATCTCTGTGTTGTGTCAAACACAAAGTTTCGTGATTAATTTCTATTTCGATAACCAGTAGTACCGGGTAAAATATGAAACTGCTAGGGTGCCAAATTTGTGTACACCACCTCCCTTTAACACGCCCTTCAGTTCACATAAACATTTTAAAATGCTGCAATTTGGTGTGAATGCAGATGGAACATTGGACACAAAATCTGTCGCTTTTCAGTTTTGGAAACTAAGTTATTTATTGTAAAAAAAAAGGAACAATCGAACTCCTCTTTGAAATTCACCAAGAACAGAAAAGAATTACAATGGTCATTTTAATGCTTCTGTCTTAAATGCAATTTTAAAACAGAATGTATCACTTTACGGTTCGTAAAACATATGTAGTGTCCGACATGTTTGTTTCAGTCATATCGAAGACGATGTTTTCTAAAAAGCTGGTTGCACTTTGTCTCCTGCTGTGTCTGTTTCCGAAAGGCGCTGGAGGTAAGCTGCCAGAGCTTTTTTTGGCCGATTTTATAGCCGTTATTCGGTCATATTCCTGATGGCAAAAAGTTTTTTTCCCAAATCGAATACAAAAATTCCCAATCGTACTGAAATTATTTTTTTTGAACTCTGTTAATTTTTGACGTATTTTTGTCCATAATGCGACCTTTGTACGACGTATTGGGCTGAATCATATTGAGTACGAACTGCAGTAACCCGGATATTACTAATGCTGAATACTTTCGGCTATTATCGTTACTTTAATGTCCCAATGTAAGCGACTTTTGACTGAGACGCTTTTGGCACGGTAAGATGTCGCACAAGAGCAAGTATTTCAGAAAAAACCCAACAAACAAGCGTGTCTGGCGGCGACACCAACAGCAATTGAGCAGCAAGTACAACTTGCAGTAAACAGTAATTATTCAAATTTGCCATTAAAACATACACTTTCAATATTAATCAAACTAATATAATTTTCCCCAATTTAGGCAAATTGGCGCTAAATTTCCCAATTTCATGGGTATAGGTCATATTCCCCAAATGGTGAAAAAAGCCCTGGACTGCTGACTAACCAAACTGACACCAGCTGCATTTATATGGTAATAATTATATTGTCAAGATGAGGTAACTTGTTGCTTCAGAATACATATTAAGCACTTGCACTTAATCATTAATTTAATAAGTACATACTTTGGTCAGATAGAATGATATAACACAGGTAAATGCATTGCATTGTGTATTTCTTTTATCCCATGTATCGCATACTTTACTTAATTTCGACAGGTTTTCATAAAATTAAAGCTATTGCAAAATCTAACATGCTTGTACCCAAGTTTACCATTGGCGTTTCTTAGAGCGCCATATTAATATAAATAGTGCATGTCAAGAAGATAAAACACAGACGCCGTTAATATACTCTAAGTTGTCACTTTATTTTCTTAAAGTGCTTCGCACATTGGAATAGCTACAAAAATATATGGTAGGCGCCTTAAACTACTTAAACCAATGTTGACATCAGCTTAATAAGATCGTTTTAAGAACCAACACAAACAGAACTGCTATTGTGTTTTTGTGAGTGTTTGTTTTTATATTTAGGTGGACTAATTTGTACAGCGTCATGTCTTGCTGTCGTGGGCGTGGGAGGCATTTTCCTCGGTGCAGCCGTACTCCCCTTGCTTGGGTTCACCTCCGCTGGGATCGCGGTCGGATCTTGGGCCGCCAGCTGGATGGCTGCATATGGAGGTTCGGTGCCCGCCGGAAGTCTCTTTGCATTGCTTCAAGCGGCAGGGGCTACTGGCTCATTCTCGCTAAGCTCTTTCGGCGGTGTCTTTGGATTTTGCGGCTCTCTTTGTGCTATTTTCCCGTAGAGGAGCTTATGTGTGTCCAAGTGTGATTTGTGTGAATTGTTTAAATACCTTTTAAAGTTGTTGCATTCCTTGAGGTTCGTAAACAATTTGTATTGTATTGTTCTTGCTTTCACATGAACGTCTTTTTCCCGAAATGTAGCTCAGTGTTGGTACACATTCTGTAGAACGTTTGCTGTTTCTGTTTGTATTCCACACACTTTGTTTTGTAGTTCAAAAATCATCAAACATGATTGTAGTAATTAAGCTGCAACATGTATTGTGTTTTACTATGTATTATGTTGTTTTGATTGAAATAAAGACAATACAAAGCTACTTGCATTGTTTTTGGATCATTTCAAATCCTTTAACATTATATATGAGATATAGATCTAATATAATGTTGTAATTGAACGAAGTGTGATACATGATTGAAGAGCATTATTTTGTTTTGCTCTTCAAAATGCTCCAGCTTAGTTTGTTCATACACTTCGAATATTGTTGTTATCAGTTAATAGTTCAGAATTATTTCCAATACTGTATCTCAAATGGCAGTATTTTGATGAAACTATACGTGAAGCTTCAATAACAAAAGATGAGCATATTGTCATGGCATATTTAGTATACATGCAATTCAGAAACATTAACGAAACCCATTATTGCATCAGTCTTCTCGATTAACCAGTGGACCGTGGACCGAGTCCACAAACTTTTTGCTGGGTCCAGCAAAATTTGTAAGTTAACTGGACTGAACTGGACATCAATTTACGGTCCCTCTGTCAATATGAAAACGGTAATCTCTTAAAAAAGAACACAATTATTTTTAGCAATTGATCCACCATTTTGTATTGACTTTGTATCTAAAGAAGAAACTGTTTCCCATTTAATGATAGAATAATAGTCCAAATATCATGTTTTTACTTATTTATACAACATCTTGAAAATATATAGGAGACTGAAAGCAAATCTACAATTATGGTCCACTAAATTGTAGTCCGGTCCAGTCTATTTAGCTGGCTTGGTGGACCGACAGTCCACTGATTTGAAAATGTATTCGTGAAAAATGTTGCATATGCATCAAATTGGACGTTTTTAACAGACGGTTATGATTGTCATTACCGATCACACATTGCGAGTTTCATTCGCACATTTATAACGATTTTCTATTGAGTGTAACTGAACAGAGGCACACCTAAGATGACACATATTGTTTACCTATGAGTATCGGACTGGAACTTTTGGCATCAATTCAATTTATAACAATATAAACGTTTTGTAATTAAGGTGCGTCGCACTTTAAAAATAAACTTATCAAGGCAAAATATCAATAAGAGTTTTGTGTCTGATATAAAATCTTTATAGTGTTTTCTATTTAACTTCGTGTAAACTGTATAAACAATTATTTTTGTTTTGTTGAATATTGATACATCAGCAACATACGCGTGGCGAAAAAAAATCAAACTCTACCAATAACCCTAACCTTGGGCATGCACAAAATGTACAGGATAAGAAAAAAACGTTTACAGTTTTATTTCAGCATTTAGAAACACATAACACAATGCATTAGGAACGAACACCTAGTTAATATTTCCTTAAAATATATAGTATTGTATACTTTTAATGCTAGGTTAGTGTTTACATTTCAGCTCGAGACCACTGTGAGTAGTTAAATAAAAAGCTCTCATTTATGTTTAAACAAGGGATACATTTTTGAAACCAATTTAATTATATTATTATTATGTGACCGTCATGTGGAGTTCGCTTAAGGAAAATCTTGGTATTCACATATAATGGAATTTGCTAGAATAATGGTGGTATTTCAGAAACATGTTTGTTCGTTTGTTTGGATTTTTCGCCGTATTTAACAGTATTTCAGTCATATCACGGCGGTACTTGAATCAGAGGTAGGGGGAGATTGGCCGTATAAATAATTTCATGACCAATCCCCACACAAGTTATGTGGCCGGGCTGGGGAGTGAACTCACGAACCCTGGATTGACAGTCCAGCGCTCTACACACTGAACTAGTCGGGCCCGGCTATTTCAGAAACATCTTAAATAATATATTATTCTTAACCTTAAAATCAACATTTTGGTTACCTTTTTATTTCCTTTGTACAGTGCATTGTGCTTATTATTTATAACTTATCACATATAGTATTTTATTGATTGTTCAAATAAACATAAATGATTCAAAAATGTATAGGTAGTTTTTAAAATATAACACTTTGAAATGTTTATCTTAAATGAAGACATTTTAAGAAGCACTGTAGATGTTTTGGGAACATGGACCCTGTAAACTAAATTAATCGAAAATTGTATCAGTAAAGCTTCTCATGAAAGGAAAACGTGAAGAAGTCCATTATATATAATTGCTCCGCAAATAAATATGTACATCAACACGTGTATCTTTTAAACGTGAATAATTAATAAACAACAAACGATTAGACATAATTGCTTGACGTTTTCCATCTGCTGTTTAACAGGAACAGTTTGTTCAGCATCGTGACTTGCCGTCGTGGGTTTGGGAGGCCGTTCCGTCGGTGCAGCCGTAATTTCCTTGCTTGGGTTCACCTCCACTGGGGTGTCCGGATGTTAAAGAAATAGTGAAGGGGTTGGCGTATTCATACATCCTAAAAGTAATATAGGCATTATTCATCCCAGTGAAAAAAGCGGGTCGATTATTAGCGAGTTTAATTAAAATTCAAAATGAAAATACATGTATTCACTCATAAACAGATATGGACAGTGGTGATGATACAACATTTTTCGGTAAGTTATATAATTTATATACTGATAAATAATAATGATAAATCGTATATAATCGGTGGGGATTTTGATACCGTTTTGAACGCAAACATTGATAAAAGCATGTTAATCATAATAAACTTTTTAAATGTAGAAAACATACTGTTAGGAACATATAATCGCCATGCGAATTAACCGATATTTGGAACTTTTTTGGCAAACGATTACACTTTCTAACACTGGAACCGAAAGCCCATTGACTCCATTGGAAACCACATTAGTGACTTTAAAGAAATTTATGACCTAAGTCTTAATACCGCGAAATAAAATTGTACTAAGAATTGGTTCCTTAAATAAAACAAGTATCAAATTTTGTAAAGATACTATTAAATCTTTCATTTGGACTTCCGATGAAGCAAAACCCTTGAGAATAAACATTAACAATCATCAGGTGTCCAATACTCAAACTATTAAATGAATTAAACATTTGTTCAAACGTTGGCAACATAGAAAACTTACTTTAAACTTAAATCGACGGTATTTCCCATAAATATAGTATTTTATTTTAAAAAAAACGTATTCCCATTTTTCACGAATATATTTTTCTAGTAGCAATACAGAAATCTATTGATGGCATCGTTAAGAAAAATATTTATTATATGCTTAGTAGTGAAATATAGAAACATATCAGTGAAATAAAAAGAGAATAACAGGTTACTGGCTGGCATTGTGTAATGTATCATACCACTATGCTGAAATCGGCCTAATTCAAAGGTGCCTGATATATTTTTTTTTTATCAGATCGCTAGCGTTTATATATTAAGTAAATCATTTGAGGTACGTCATATTACTTGCAATCAACATTTTCAGTGAAAATGAATCAGATTCAACAAAACAAACGATTTGATACCAATAGGTCAAATTACACCAAAACGGAAGTCACATCCTCAGGGTTACAGTTGGCTGAAGTTGGCTTTGTAAACAGCACGCTTCAATGAATTTCATAAGTGCCTTATGTCTTTAAAGTGTTCAACTTTATGTTCATCCCCTTCGCTCACACCAGCATGACTCCTAGAGTCACCATCACCAGCATAACCAGTTATTTGAACATCATTTGATATGTTGCGGGAAACAATTTCAGACCATTTACCTTCGTTACCTATTGGATCTGATTCGGATACATTTGCGGAGCAATGGCCCCTATGGTTTGGACAAACAACATTGTTCGACTTATTTCGCAAGCGAGCTCCAATCATACACAGTTTATTGGCAATATGTACCCCTACTATTTTCTTGTCTTTAGTGTTAATTTCACAAAACGTGGTTGTCGCGATAGACCCTGCCTGAAATGGGGTCGAGTCGGAATGTAACATGTGGTTATTGTAGCACGAGTCGCCCTCCACATTTACAGTTTTGGCTTATATTTTTTTTACCTATTAGGGCATTTTCCTTCAAAAGGGACACTCTTTGCTCATGTATGTCCTGAACATTGACACGTTCTACCTTTTCATTAACTTTGTTACTTAACCTTTGCATGGAAGACTGGGTGGGGGCTATTATATTAGCGTTGTTAAGAATTCTGCGCACACCGGTATTGCTGATTGGTGTTGTGCACAGACCAAGCTGAAGGCCTATGTTTATCTTTGTGGCACGCCTACCACGACCTTTTTTACTATCAACCTCCTCGTAAAGATTGCAATACTTGCTAATGTATTAACACTTTGTACACTTTAGCCGCTCACGCCAACCTAGACCCCACTTAATGGAGTTAGCGGCATCAAACTTTAAAGCACCATCACAGTTTGGTTTAATTTGAGTATGTTCTTTAAGTGCAGTTTTGAAAAGAACCTGGACCTCAGCCTGAACCATCAAATTATTGATATACAAGTCTGGATGAAGTGACGAGTCATCAAAACTACTGTACTCATCAACTACATTTGAGGCATCGGGACGGGGTCGTAACGCTTACACAGTCGTGTCCGTACCATCGGTATCTTTGAAGGTTAGTACATTGTTATTGTCATGTATTCTACAATTAAATGATTTTTTCCAACCTCACATACCTCTTATAACAACAGTAGGAAAAGAAAGAGTTTTACCCGTGTTAGGACTCCCAGGTCGCTTTTTGAACCAAACTTTTCGCAAGTGAGCTCGACGCTTTGTAGCCCGCATACCGACTAGCCTTATCGCAATAAAAAACTAAGTAAACTAGTGTATATGTACACTAATTATATCTAACTTACACTAGTTATCACAATAATAAGTAAACATGCACAGAAAACCTTCTTATTTTAACAGATCACACAGCAGAAAGTACTGGACACAGACTGATGATGGCTGGAGACTGGTCTAGAGGATTTCACACCTCACCCACGGGTTCAGGTGAGACACAAGACTGTTATTTAGTACCTGGCATTGACATTTAGGGATCATGCTTTTGTTTATTGTGTGTCAGGAGGTAAATTCTGTTGATTGTTATGTAAACAAACCCTTCTATGGGATCAAATGGCATCTAAAATGCTACTTTTATATGGATTTTATCCCCCAAAAATGCAGATTTTTTTTTTAGCTCGAAACAGCTAAAGAAAACCTGTTCTATAACATCTAGAATTCCAATGAAGAGTGATTTCACTTCTAATATTATATATTATGTCTGCCATGCCTATCAAAACTCAAAGTTGTGCTTTATTCTGAGTTAAAATAATGTTTTCCAAGATGTGCCTAAGTATTTTTTTTGGTCAAAATTCTTGTCTCACAACGCCTTTATATGTGGTATTTTCAACTTTTTTTTCCAATAAATCCTTATACCAGTGCGATACTACTTCATGTTCTTTCTCGAAATAGATCAGATTTATGAAACATGTGGTTTTTATTCAAATTTGAAAGGGTTGTGCTCTCTTAAAGGTCAAGTTACACGAAAACGGAATTCACATCCTCAGGGTCACATAATAAACACATAGGGTTCAGTGTATGAAAATGATTTTTAAAATACTGTTTAAATGATATGTTTTGGCATCAATTTAAAGGTATATATGTAAGAAATAAGAAAAAAGACAGTTTTAGGGATTACTCTATCTTAAATAGTTCCCAGCTTCATAACTTTTGGCCCATGTATTCATGCACAAAATGGCAGCCCCCATGCCTGTCAAAACCGCTGTGTTTATTCTGAGGTAAATATTTTGAGTTACAACGTATAGAAATTTTTAACATGCTGTTTTTTTCAAAAGGCTATGGCCTTATCTTTCCAACAATGTATGGTGATATATTGGGAAGACGCTTGGTCATTGTGAACATTGAGCTAAAACATTGACTATTTTATATGTAACAATGAAGGAAATTATTTGCGCATGCGTAAACAATAACGTATATAGTTTATAATTTTTAATCGCATAGATCACACAACTTTATTTTTTTAATATGTGCATAAACCGGCAATTTGGCAGTATATGAGGTCAGAACAATAAATCATCCAGACACAATAGAACCTTTTCAGATTCCCGTTATAGGTCACAATACACTAAATAAATAAGAGATGTAGGTCTGTACTCTCTAAATAAATAAACTAGTTTAACTCGAATACATGTTTTAAGGTTTAGACTCTTGCTTTGATATTATTTTTTGGAGATGTTGGTATGGTAAGCATTGGCATGCACAAATATATCACTGATATGTTTTAAGATTGGAGACTACAGTATGACATTTGCGCTGAGGCGGGTTACATTCAAAGTAGCCGCTAAAAAGATTTTGATAAAACAGTCAACTTTGTTAAGCGTCGAGTTCTCTCTTACATAACACCTGATATAAATCAATTCAGCTTAGAATGCTCTTTAAGAAAAGATATGGTTATGAGTGTCCCTATGAGCAAAATGTTGCATTTATTTTGGTAAAAGTTATCGCTTTTACATTAAATTACATAAGGATTGGAATTAGTATATTGTAACCTAAAAGAGTACTGTATGAGTTGTCTCCATTGATAAAGCGGTTCGAGAACGAGGCTGACGATGTATTGGTTACGCATGCGCAAATAAATTCCTTCTTTGTTACTTAAATATTCCAAATTTGATCTAACTTTTCACCATGACCAATCTACTTTCCAATATATCATCATAGATTGTTGGAAAGATGAGGGCATAACCTTTTGAAAAAAAACAGCATGTCAAAAAATTCTATGTGTTGTAACTCAAAATATTTACCTTAGAAAAAGCACACCGGTTTTGACGGGCATGGAGGCTGCCATTTTGCGCATGAATACGTGGGCCAAAAGTTATGAAGCTCTAACAACTAGACAAAAAAGTAGTGCACAAAACATCATTTTTTTTATTGCTTATTTTACAAATTATATGCATCCTGCACTCAACCACATGTGCTTATTATCTAACCCTGGGGATGTGACTTCCGTTTTGGGGTAATTAGACCTATTGGCTGTAATTGTCCATAAAGGAAAATAATGTACAGCGGATAAAATGTCGAATAAACTGATAAATTGTGTTCGTTTTTTTTTCATAAAACGTGTTTATGTTTTATTCGCTAAATCATGTTTACGTGGATATGTTTAAAATACTTAAATTATAATGCAAATAATGTAACAACCACAACATCGCCCAATCTGCTAACGAAACTATGTTGGACATCACAATTATGTTACTTCATATTATATTTTAATAACTTTACATTCCAAATAAATGCACTAACAGTCATTACACAGGATCATTTTATGTTGAGCTTTAAACGTCTTTTACCAAAATTGAACATGCTATATAGTCAATATTGATACGATCTTGGACAGGCTTTTAGGCTCCAGCCCCCCCGCCCCCCCCCCCACCCCCAACCCACCCAGCTGAGCCCGGTGATATCAATTTCGGGTGGGCTTTGATCTTAGACAAGTTGTAAAGGGCTTGTGTACCAATAAGTATACCGTATATTGCCTTATTTTATGACATTGTCGATATTGGGCTTTGATCTTACGCAAGAAGTAAACGGTTGGCTTGTCACTTTGTGTTCCGTATACTGCCTTATCTATCACTTTATGTGGACATTTAATCTGAGAGCTGGGTTGTATTTATGCTGAGCATACACCGATCATGGTGTTCTAGTGGCTGGACATATATTCTTTGGTAGAATAATATTTGAACGGGCTCGACGTCGTTAATTAACCACGGTCGGAAGCACCCTAATTATAAGTCAGAAAGTTACTTCAAGTTATCTGGTTTAGGTAGAGGTATTACTATACTTCATAACGATTTGTTTTCTGACAGATTTTTTAAAGGCTGATGACGGGACTGAACCCCAAAGATTTCAAGAAAATAATCTACCCCAATACTGCTTCATACTGAGATGAATCGATACAATACTTATATAATATTAATAATGTTATATAGTACGAATACTCACGTAGATATGGAAACAAATCATATGGAAGTTGATTAGGGTGAAAAGCTCGTGATTGAAAATTTGAAAAGATATGCCTACATATGGTCCCTGCTATATGGTATATAACCTATTTTGTTATAGGGTATAATAAATTACAAATTTATATTGCGTTCAAACAGTCCTATTAATATAACAAGAAGAACAGCGAGCAAAACGAGCCATCAAAAATGACCATTCCCAATATATCATAAACTGGTAGCCAAAACTATCTTGTTTTTTTCTCGCGGCTTTTTTTTTAAAATTAGGTCTCTTAAGGTCCATAATTGTGTGATTTTTTTTATAATCTGTGATTGGCATTTGAACTAGACATGTGTCCGTAACCACATTCCAGTGGTTGTCACACAACTCCGCTGATGTCAGAAAAAATGCACCATATACCCAGGTTCATAAGTTCGCATGCTGATGAATATGTTTATGAAGTTTCATCACTCTAGCAGTTATAGTTTTTGAGTTACTCGCTACAGAAGTAAATGTTTGCTAAAAAATGAGCCACAACTCCACCAATGTCGGAAAAAAATGCACCAAAATACCCAGGTGCATAAACCCATGTGCTGATCAATATGTTTATGAGGTTTCATATGAGGCAATCATACTGTTTGAGTTACGCGCGACACAAAAATCCGACGGACGGACGGACGGGATGGGACAGACAAGGGAAAATCTATATGCCCCCCCTCTAAAAGTGGGATCAAAAAAACTACTTCTCCTACTACACCTCTACTACTGCTGCTGCTGATTAAACTACTTCAGCTACTACTACTACTACTACTACTACTACTACTACTACTACTACTACTATTACTACTACTACTATTACTACTACTACTACTACTACTACTACTACTTCTACTACTACTAGTGCTACTACTTCTACTAGTACTACTACGTCTACTACGTCTACTACTACTTCTACTACTACTACTATTACTACTACTACTACTTCTACTACTACTACTACTACTACTACTACTACTACTACTACTACTACTACAACTACTTAAAATACGACTACTAATGTTGATGCTGCTGCTGATGATGATATTTATACTACTTGTGCAGCTGCTACCACTACAATTACTGCTTCTGCTGTTGCAACTGCTTCTAAAATTACTGCCACTACCAATTTTACATCATCTAGGTCCAGCCCCCCCCCCCCCTGGTCTGCGTTCGGCCCTTTTGGAAATTACAATTTTAAAACACAACTCCAAAATGGCGTCTTCAAACTGTTCGGTGACGTGTGTTCTCTCATTAAATCGATCGTTACAATTCATTTCAGTGTGCATTTTTAATATTATATAAATTAACGTGTGTGTAATTTATGTATTGCCAGTGAACAAAATAAGGAATTATCAAGTCAACTTTTAGAAATCCATAAGAACATGTACGTGGACGTGTAAAAGTCAAGCAGCAAAATCAGCGCGGCTCTTATTTTTTAATATATATATATAAATCAGCTGGTTTTGGGTAATTTTTAGAAAACCGTGGTATGATGAAAACAACAAAAACAACAGGGTATTGCCTGGTCTTGTGTAATACATTACACAAGACCAGACAGTAACAATTTTCGCTATATATCAGATGAGGCATATAATAATATTACGGCGAGGCTTAACCTCAAGTTATAACTTCAATTAGCCGTGCTGCACATATTTATTACATATTGCTCTGTGTGTATTAAGTTTTTATATCCAATAACCCCGCATAAAAAATGTCTAGTTTTATCTTTCTTTATTTGACCCCCCCCCCCCCCACTCTGTGTATTGGCACCCTACTGTGGTCACAGTGTTTTAACCCTTATCAGCTGAGATAATACACTGCTGCGGAGGTAGAGATACCCCTTGGAGATGCCAGACATTCCTTAAAGGCCATTGGGTATTTCACTCTGTGTATTGGTCTACCATAAAATCTCTTATCATAATCTGTAATATTTTCTCTCAGCTGACTGAGCAATTGTGTTCCTATTGCAGCATCTCAGTTGATGAGGACCGCCACACTGTGTCCACACTGTGACCACAGCAGATTGCCAATATACAGGAGTACAATACCTCAGATTTGGGAGAGGGATCAAATAAAGAAGGAATATAGGCCTACATTGTAGTTTAAGGAATGTTTGGCGTCTCGTGGGGAAGTCCACTCTATATATTGGTCCACCAAAATATCTATAATCATTATCTGCAATAATATCACTCAGCTGACTGGGCATTGGATAAGTGCACTGTTTAATCTGGAGCAGTGTATTAATATCAGCTGATTAGGGTCGTCACACTGTATCCACACTGTGACCACAGCAGGGAGCCAATACACAGGGGTACAATACGCCATATTGGGAGGGGGGGGGGGTCTAATAAAGAAGGATTAAACTAGGCCTTTAAGTATTTAAGTATGCAATATGTTACTGTAAGAAGTGTTCAGCGTTCAATTTTCCGCCATCTTATTTTCTTGGCCGACTTTTAATCCAATTTGTATCGATAAATCCGAATAATTAGTATAGAAAACACTTTATACGTACAATTAATACGTTTTTAGCTCGCCTGTGAACAACGTGCTCATGGTGAGCATTTAGGATCGCCTTTTGCACGTCGTCCGTCGTGCGTCGCGCGTCGTGTGTCGTGTGTCAACATTTTCATTCCAAGAACATCTCCTCCTGAACCGCTTGGCAGATTTTCATCAAACTTCACAGAAATGATCAGTGGGTGACCCTCTTTAAAAATTGTTCAAACATTGATTTTAAAACTGAAAACTTTAAGAAAATATTCATCTCTGAAACCACAAGGCTTGGAGCTTTCATATTTAATATGTGACATCCTCTAGTGGTCTTCTACAAAGATTGTTCAAATGATGCCCCTAGGGTCAAAACTGGCTACGCCCCGGGGGTCACGTGGTTTATATAGACTTGTATAGCAAAATGACTTTAAAAATCTTCTCCTCTGAAATCGCAAGGCCCAGAGGTTTCATATTTGGTATGTAATATTGTATAGTAGTCCTCTACAAAGAGTGTTCAAATGATGCCCCTGGGGTAAAAACTGGGCACACCCCGGGGGTCACATGGTTCATAGAGACGTAAATAGCAAAATGACTTTAAAAATCTTCTTCTCTGAAACCGCAAGGCCCAGAGGTTTCATATTTGGTATGTAACATAGTATAGTGGCCTCTACAAAGATTGTTCAAATGATGCCCATGGGGTCAGAACTGGCCACACCCCGTGGCTCACTTGGTTTATATATTCTTAAATAGCAAAATGAATTTAAAAATCTTCTTCTCTGAAACCGCAAGGCCCAGAGGTTTCATATTTGGTATGTAACATTATATCGTGGTTCTCTACAAATTTTATTCAAATGATGCCCCTGGGGTCAAAACTGACTACATCCCGGGCGTCACAATGTTTATATAGACTTAGATAGCAAAATGACTTTAAAAATCTTCTTTTCTGACACCGCAAAGCCCAGAGGTTTCATATGTGGTGTGTAATGTTGTATAGTGGTCCTCTACAAAGATTTTTCAAATGTTGCCCCTGGGGTAAAAACTGGCCACACCCCGGGGCTCACATGGTTTATACAGACATAAATGGCAAAATGATTTAAACATTCTTATCCTCTGAAACCACAAGGCCCAGAGGTTTCATATTTGGTTGGAAACATTGTATTGTGATCCCCATCAAAGATAGTTCAAAAGATGCCCCTGAGGTCAAAACTGGCCACGCCCGAGGGTCACATTGTTTGTATAAACTTAAATAGCAAAATGACGTTTAAATCTACTCCTCTGAAACCGGAAGACCCAGTGTTTTGTTAACCAAATTTTTCGAAGAAACATTTCGGTTATTATATTGGCGTAAGTTGTTGGGCGGACGGGTGATTGTGCGGGCGGCCGGGCGATTGTGCTGGCGGCCGGGCGTAGCACTTTTCGTTTCCACTCTCTAACTCGAGAACGGATTGAGCTATTGTAATGAAACTTCATACATAGATACCTTATAGGGAGACCTCGCTTAGGATTGCTTATGGGATTGGTGGCCTCAAGGTCAAGGTCACTGTTACTAAAAATAGAAAAAAACAGTTAACGCTCAATAACTTGAGAACGCATTTTAGTGAAATTTCAAACATAGATATCTTATATCAAGACCTCGCTTGGGATTGCATATCAGGTCGGTGGGGTCAAGGTCACCATTACTAAAAATGGACTAAACAATTTTGTGCTGACTCGGATGCATTTCGTTTGAAATATTTGGTTTTCGTGGAATTTCCACGTTTCTTGTAAGTGGTATGTAACATTGTACAGTGGTCCTCTACAAAGATTGTTCAAATGATGTCCCTGGGGTAAAAATGGCCACGCCCTGTGGATCATATAGTTTATATAGATTTAAATAGCAAAATGACTTCAAAAATCTTCTCCTCTAAAACCGCAAGGCCCAGTGGTTTCCTATTTGGTATGTAACATTGTACAGTGGTCCTCTACAAAGATTGTTCAAATGATGTCCCTGGGGTAAAAATGGCCACGCGCTGTGGATCATATATTTTATATAGATTTAAATAGCAAAATGACTTCAAAAATCTTCTCCTCTAAAACCGCAAGGCCCAGTGGTTTCCTATTTGGTATGTAATATTGTATAGTGGTCCTCTACAAATATTGTTCAAATTATAACGCTGGGGTAGAAAGTGGCCACATCCTGTGGGTCACACGGTTTATATTGACTATACAAATATTCTCCTGAAACTGCAAGGCCCAGAGGTTTATACTCAGATAAGTGCTTTAGTGCCATTTGGCCCTCTTGTTATAAGCCATTATGATGCCTTTAACTCAGGTGAGCGACCTAGGGCTATCGTGGCCCTCTTGTTTATCAAATCAAATTTGTGCATAATCTAAGTTATCATTTGTAGCAAAACAATTGATAAATGTTTTATAACAAAGTAAAATATAAAAATGTAATAATGCTTATCTACAAAAACAATTCCCCTTTTTCCGTAAAATTCTCCGTCTGAAGGGCCCCGCAACCTTTCCCCCAAATGCAAAAAAACACACTGAAATATATCCAGTTTCAGTACGAACAATTTGAAGCCTTCATTGCATGTACATTTTATATATTTTTTGTATTGCATGTTAAGTAAAGTTTGATCGTATTGTTAATTATGGTGTGTTTGCTCTACATCCTCAGTTTATTTCACTTAACCACGTGTCGCACTTACATGTGCGATACATGTCCTCGTCATTTTACTGCAATCAATAATGGTGTTTCTTTAAAAGCTTAGGCACTTAAGTTTTCTGTGCTAACATGATAAATTGTTTGCCAAGGCATTCATTAACAAGCTCAAAAACATTTTACAAAATTGCTGGTAATCTCTTTAAAGTTCCAAGATGAATTCAAGCTGATGATGCTCTATGCAGAATTTGCCAATCGCTATCAATTAGATTATTTGGCTAAAGAAAACCGCCACATTGTTGGCAATGGTTTCAAATTTTTCATCTTAAAATCTTCAAAAAAACAGTAATATGGCAAGGCAAACGAATTTAGTTTAGGGACGTATGTTTTAATAAGGCTTCACCTTAGTTACGAATATGACTTGCCTATCCATTTTCGTATGACGAGTTGCCAATTTACAAGCTACATGTATTAGCAGGGAGTGAGAAGCACTTTGATTATTTCATTAAAAGTTAAGTTTTAGTTTATTATGTTACGAGGCACACAAATGGTTTTGAAAGTAGTACCATTACTATTGATGTTTATTATCTGTGCGGACATAAAACATTCAAACCGTTAACGTAAATACATGTATGTTAGTATTGGGACATCGTTTTGAAATTGCAATCGATCATCGGGTTGGAATCGGTTTCCACTTCTGATGCGATTTTACTGATTATAATCGGTTTCAAATGTTATTTTGTATTATGCATATTTCTCTTCTTTTAACGTAGATTTCGGGGGTTGTGTCTGATTTGGAATCGTGGTTTATTCAAAAACGCAGAAATAAATATTATAGTGGTTTATTTTCTGGTTGACCGTTTAGATTGATGCCAAACTACGAAATTCTGAAAGAAACATTAAATTAAACATAGAAAACGAATAATTATCATATCAAAATAAATGCATAGAAAATACACATACATGTCGGTACGGTGAGCCAATTATTATTTTAGCAATAAAATACAATAGACACATATTTTACAATAGACATAGACAATTTACACATACAATAGACGCGTAAAATACAAAAAGTATACTTTAAATTAAAACACGAACCTGTATTTGTTTATAATAATCATAATAATTTACCTGAAAAATATATAATTTTCTTCAACTTCTTGAAATATGTCCAACCTGAACTAAATTTTTCGTGCACGTGGATCAGGGGTTTAAGGTGCGATAACTACGTTGTTAGTCGATTATGCATGCAACTGTTTGGGTTGTTTCCCTTTTATTATTAAACGTTTAATGTATTTGTATATCGTAATAATGAACATGTGTTTAAATAATCAATGATAATTTACAATAACTGGAATAAAATTTAAAGTGTTTAATTTTATACCCTACGACATAGACAAAATAGTTTATTATGGGTGTATGTGTGTTTCTTTTGTGCATCAATAATAAATGTAAACAAACAAACAATAATTTCAAACGCATAACTTTTATTTACTAAACTGATCGGTGCTTGAACATTTTGAACATATAAAAGTATCGAGCAAGTAAATTAAACATGGAAAAACTGTAAAACAATTCGTAATGAAAGTCAAAACGATAATCTTTATTGTAACTGAGACATCGACAATCGACAACAAAATAAATGTACGCGCTGCTAATCGATTGTTTCCGATCATCATCCCCTCACTAATGTATGGTGTCCATAAATGTTTGTCATTAGGACATGGCATTGTAAGGTGACAGGGTCCAAAATTAAGTTATCTAAGTCCAAACAGTTCCATTACTATTATGTCGCTGATGTGTCAAAACTATGGGTTGCAAATCATGCCAAGTTTACAGTCTTTAAGGAGTTCATATATTTATGAACAATTATTCAGTACTTTGAATATTGGGCATAAAACGTGGACACAGAACAGCTTAATAGTTGAGCAAACATGAATAAAAGATGGAAAGTATACATTACATAGGTTTACTAAGGATGTCAGATGTCCAAATGTTTCAAAGTCATTGCAGCTTCAGATAATAGAAAGAGATGGCTTTGACAATTGATATTAACAGTTCCTTAATGGTGTTCAATGGCTGTGGTTTGATGTTTTCTTTCTGTAGATTGGTTCTGTACAAAGAGCTTTTCCAGTCACTAGAAAGCTGCATTGTATACCCGATCGAAAGCCAACAGTATTCCAAACATTGTAAAAACAATTGTAAATACCTTTTTAATTAGGAATTCAGGTTTTAAATCTTGTTTAAATGAAGTCATAATTATTGGCCTACACAGCCACTTGAGTGACAAATGCCCGGTTGCCCCACTAACCCAGAATTTCTGATACAGGTAGCTGTTTTTAAACTGGCCAAGATAAGGGACTCCATAAATCGTGAAGTTTTCATATTAAGCTGGCTTTATTTTCTCGGCAATCGTCAATGCAGATTAGTGGGAAATTCGATACCTTGTCATTTCAGGTTTCTAAGCAGTTGAATTTCTAATATGCAGACTTAACAGAACTTTAGTTCAGAAATAAGCAATAAAGCTCTAGAAATATGTTGCAGCTTACTGCAATGAACAGTGTATATAGCGTAAATTCACCGTGGTCATTTATAAGGTAGTCTTGAATGTATTTTCAATGTATTATTATACTCCCTGAATATACTATAGAAATATAATTGACCTCCATGTATATCCATCCGTACACACTACTTCGTTGCCATAACTCTATTACTGATAAAGGAATTTAAATAAAACTACCGGTATATAATAATGATACAGAGCTTTGAGAGGAATGCACAGTATGTAATCCAAAACTGTATGCACAATAATTATGCAGTAATTGTCTTCACCTTTTTTGAAGAGCATCACCTTATTACTGATAAACTTTATAATCATAAATGATATTGTGCTATTTTATTGACCTGGCACTCATGAATATTCCGTTTATATTTGTAAATCTATTGTAAGCTACTAACTCTGAAAGGAGACTAAGACGCGAATATGCATTTATCAAATCTTTACTCTGTTACCTTTGATACTGTAGTTTATTGGTAAGCATGCATAGATTGTAAGCGTGATGTTTTGGGCTTGAATGCCAGTAATTTTTTTAATTGATCATTTTACGGACGGCTTGACACGGAATCTCATGATTAACCTCGATTCTGACACAGAAGAGATCTGCACCAATACTGTGAGCGAAACTGAGTTTTGGCAATGCATCTGTAGCTCACCTGAGCACGAAGTGCTCAAGGGTGAGCTATTGTGGTCAGTCTGTGTCCGGCGTCCGTCATCCGTCGTTCACATTTTACTTCAAACTACTTCTTCTCTGAAACTACTAAGCGGATTTTAACCAAACTTGGCAGCAATGTTCCTGGAATGGTCTTTTATTAAATTCTTTCAATTCATTAAAATATATTGAAAACTCTGGTTGTCATGGCAACCAAAGTCTTAAAAACTGGAAGATCTTCTTGTCAGAAACCACTCGCTGGATTTGAAAATAGTTTTCACAGAAATGCTCCTTGGGTGACCCTCAACCAAATTCCTTCAAGTCATTGTGATTTGTTAAAAAAACATGGCCGCCAGGGGGCAGGGCAATTTTCCTTATATAACTATACTGAAAACTTTAAAAATCTTCTAGTCTGAAAACACTGGCTGGATTTCAAAATAATTACACAGCTTTGGTTCTTGGGTGACCCTCTACCAAATTATTTGAAATCATTTTGATTTGTTAAAAAACAGGACTGCCAGGGGGCGGGTCAGTTTCCATTATATAGATATATTGAAAACTTTAAAAATCTTCTTGTCTGACACCACTGGCTGGATTTCGAAATAATTTCAAACAAATGTTCCTTGAGTGACCCTCTACCATATTCCTTCAAATTATTTTGATACGTTAAAAAACATGGCCGCCAGGGGGAGGGGCAATTTTCCTTATAGCCATATAAGGAAATAATAGCCATATCATGATAGCCATATCATGATAGTTATCATGATATGGTTATCATGATAGTTATCATGGTAGTTATCATGATATCATATGGTTATCATGATAGTTATCATGATATGGTTATCATGATAGTTATCATGATAGCCATATCATGATAACTTAAAAATCTTATAATCTGAAAACACTGGCTGGATTTCAAAATAGGTTCACAGAAATGTTCCTTGCGTGACCCTCTACTAAACTCCTTGAAATCATTTTGATTTGTTTAAAAAACATGGCCGGCAGGGGGCGGGGCAGTTTTCGCTATATGGCTATATTGAAAACTTAAACAATCTTCTTGTCTGAAACCACTGGCTGAATTTCAAAATAATTTCACAAAAATGTTCCTTCGGTAACCCTCTATCAAATTCCTTGAAAACATTTTGATTTGTTAAAAAAACATGGCCGGCAGGGGGCGGGCATTTTTCCTTATATGGCTATGTTGAAAACTTTAAAAAAAATATTTGTCTGAAACCACTGGCTAAATTCCAAAATAGCCAGTAGCTTCAAAGATGGCGTCGAAGAGACTGCTCGAGTCGCTATCAAACGTCTGTTAGATTTAGAAACTAAAATCATGCTAAAACAACTACTTACCTCTAAAACATTTTCGTAAAATCGAGAAATCAATGCTATATGACGTAAAGAATCTACACCGAGAGCGATGGTTTATACCATTAAAGCGACTGGCCAGTTGTTTTTGTCACAAGACGCTGCTGTAAGTTGGAATGGTGTATATGGTTTGGTTTATTCAATATACATCAGACATACAGTCCATGAGTATACATGAAGTAGTACACAAATATATATGAGGGGCGTCGTGGGAAAACCGGTCTTAATGCATGTGCGTAAAGTGTCGTCCCGGATTAGCCTGTGCAGTCCGCACATGCTAATCCAGGACGGCACTTTCCGCCTACAGTGGATTTATGTTTAGAAGAGACTTCATTGAAACAGAAAATACCATACAAGCGGAAAGTGCCGTCCTGGATTAGCCTGTGCGGACTGCACAGGCTAATCCGGGACGACACTATACGCACATGCATTAAGACCGGTTTTCTCACGACGCGCCACATATAAATGCATGCATAGTGGTAATCTGTGTAATACTAATTCTCGACTGAATAAAGCATACATAAATTACAACAGGTTGAACATATAAATACAAATATTAACAATGCTATAGTCAACAACAGCAAAATATCGATTTAAATGAGTATTTAATAAATATACAAAGCAACATGCGCAGCGAGAAGTGAAGTGTGAATACATTTACGGTAATATTAATCGTAATAATATGTGTATTGGTTTCTTCGAATAAACGCTTTATGGACATACATAGCTAAGTTAATGTTAATAATTACGTTGTCGGATTGCATTAATTCTATAAATGTGGGTACATTTGGTCTTTTCCAGTAATACTTCTTAATATATAGTTTTCTAATATCATTATACAGTGAACATTCTGACAAGAAATGAAACTCATCTTCAAGAACATTGCAATACTGATATTTTCTTTCATGAAAATGTATAGGTTCAGGTTTATTCCATCGACCTGATTCGACTTCTATCCTCTGTGAAGACACTCTCAATTTACTGTTAATTTAACTGCAGATTTTCGCTCAAACAACAAGTAGATTTGCGTTTTAATCCCGTGATTTGGTATAGCCCATCAAATGAAAAAGAAACAAATATCATAGTTATAAGCGCATTGAAATTGACAAAAAAACGACTTTAAAAATCTTCTCCTCTGAAACCGCAAGGCCCAGAGGTTTCATATTTGGTATGTAATATTGTATAGTAGTCCTCTACAAAGAGTGTTCAAATAATGCCCCTGGGGTCAAAACTGGGCACACCCCGGGGGTCACATGGTTCATAGAGACGTAAATAGCAAAATGACTTTAAAAATCTTCTTCTCGGAAACCGCAAGGCACAGAGGTTTCATATTTGGCATGTAACATTGTATAGTGGCCTCTACAAAGATTGTTCAAATGATGCCCATGGGGTCAAAACTGGCCACACCCCGTGGCTAACATGGTTTATATATACTTAAATAGCAAAATGACTTTAAATATCTTCTTTTCTGAAACCGCAAAGCCCAGAGGTTTCATATGTGGTGTGTAATGTTGTATAGTATTCCTCTACAAAGATTTTTCAAATGTTGCCCCTGGGGTAAAAACTGGCCACACCCCGGGGCTCACATGGTTTATACAGACGTAAATGGCAAAATGATTAAAACATTCTTATCCTCTGAAACCACAAGGCCCAGAGGTTTCATATTTGGTTGGAAACATTGTATAGTGATCCCCATCAAAGATAGTTCAAAAGATGCCCCTGAGGTCAAAACTGGCCACGCCCGAGGGTCACATTGTTTGTATAAACTTAAATAGCAAAATGACGTCTAAATCTACTCCTCTGAAACCGGAAGACCCAGTGTTTTGTTAACCAAATTTTTCGAAGAAACATTTCGGTTATTATATTGGCGTAAGTTGTTGGGCGGACGGGTGATTGTGCGGGCGGCCGGGCGTAGCACTTTTCGTTTCCACTCTCTACCTCGAGAACGGATTGAGCTATTGTAATGAAACTTCATACATAGATACCTTATAGGGAGACCTCACTTAGGATTGCTTATGGGATTGGTGGCCTCAAGGTCAAGGTCACTGTTACTAAAAATAGAAAAAAACAGTTAACGCTCAATAACTTGACAACGCATTTTAGTGAAATTTCAAACATAGATATCTTGTATCAAGACCTCGCTTGGAATTGCATATCAGGTGGGTGGGGTCAAGGTCACCATTACTAAAAATGGACTAAACAATTTTGTGCTGACTCGGACGCATTTCGTTTGAAATATTTGGTTTTCGTGGAATATCCACGTTTCTTGTAAGTGGTATGTAACATTGTACAGTGGTCCTCTACAAAGATTGTTCAAATGATGTCCCTGGGGTAAAAATGGCCACGCCCTGTGGATCATATAGTTTATATAGATTTAAATAGCAATATGACTTCAAAAATCTTCTCCTCTAAAACCGCAAGGCCCAGTGGTTTCCTATTTGGTATGTAATATTGTATAGTGGTCCTCTACAAATCTTGTTCAAATTATACCCCTGGGGTAGAAAGTGGCCACGTCCTGTGGGTCACACGGTTTATATAGACTATACAAATATTCTCCTGAAACTGCAAGGCCCAGAGGTTTATACTCAGATAAGTGCTTTAGTGCCATTTGGCCCTCTTGTTATAAGCCATTATGATGCCTTTAACTTAGCTGAGCGACCTAGGGCTATCGTGGCCCTCTTGTTTATCAAATCAAGTTTGTGCATAATCTAAGTTATCATTTGTAGCAAAACAATTGATAAATGTTTTATAACAAAGTAAAATATAAAAATGTAATAATGCTTATCTACAAAAACAATTCCCCTTTTTCCGTAAAATTCTCCGTCTGAAGGGCCCCGCCACCTTTCCCCCAAAGGCAAAAAAACACACTGAAATATATCCAGTTTCAGTACGAATAATTTGAAGCCTTCATTGCATGTAAATTTTATATATTTTTTGTATTGCATGTTAAGTAAAGTTTGATCGTATTGTTAATTATGGTGTGTTTGCTCTACATCCTCAGTTTATTTCACTTAACCACGTGTCGCACTTACATGTGCGATACATGTCCTCGTCATTTTACTGCAATCAATAATGGTGTTTCTTTAAAAGCTTAGGCACTTAAGTTTTCTGAGCTAACATGATAAATTGTTTGCCAAGGCATTCATTAACAAGCTCAAAAACACTTTACAAAATTGCTGGTAATCTCTTTAAAGTTCCAAGATGAATTCAAGCTGATGATGCTCTATGCAGAATTTGCCAATCGCTATCAATTAGATTATTTGGCTAAAGAAAACCGCCACATTGTTGGCAATGGTTTCAAATTTTTCGTCTTAAAATCTACAAAAAAAAAACAGTCATATGGTAAGGCAAACCAATTTCGTTTAGGGACGTATGTTTTAATAAGGCTTCATCTTAGTTACGAATATGACTTGCCTATCCATTTTCGTATGACGAGTGGCCAATTTACAAGCTACATGTATGAGCAGGGAGTGAGAAGCACTTTGATTATTTCATTAAAAGTTAAGTTTTAGTTTATTATGTTACGAGGCACACAAATGGTTTTGAAAGTAGTACCATTACTATTGATGTTTATTATCTGTGCGGACATAAAACATTCAAACCGTTAACGTAAATATATGTATGTTAGTATTGGGACATCGTTTTGAAATTGCAATCGATCATCGGGTTGGAATCGGTTGCCACTTTGAAATGCGATTTTACTGATTATAATTTCTAATGTTATTTTGTATTATGCATATTTCTCTTCTTTTAACGTAGATTTCGGGGGTTGTGTCTGATTTGGAATCGTGGTTTATTCAAAAACGCAGAAATAAATATTATAGTGGTTTATTTTCTGGTTGACCGTTTAGATTGATGCCAAACTACGAAATTCTGAAAGAAACATTAAATTAACCATAGAAAACGAATAATTATCATATCAAAATAAATGCATAGAAAATACACATACATGTCGGTACGGTGAGCCAATTATTATTTTAGCAATAAAATACAATAGACACATATTTTACAATAGACATAGACAATTTACACATACAATAGACGCGTAAAATACAAAAAGTATACTTTAAATTAAAACACGAACCTGTATTTGTTTATAATAATAATAATAATTTACCTGAATAAATATCAAATTTTCTTCAACTTCTTGAAATATGTCCAACCTGAACTAAATTTTTCGTGCACGTGGATCAGGGGTTTAAGGTGCGATAACTACGTTGTTAGTCGATTATGCGTGCAACTGTTTGGGTTGTTTCCCTTTTATTATTAAGCGTTTAATGTATCTGTATTTGTATATCGTAATAATAAACATGTGTTTAAATAATCAATGATAATTTACAATAACTGGAATAAAATTTAAAGTGTTTAATTTAATACCCTACGACACAGACAAAATAGTTTATTATGGGTGTATGTGTGTTTCTTTTGAGCATCAATAATAAATGTAAACAAACAAACAATAATTTCAAACACATAACTTTTATTTACTAAACTGATCGGTGCTTGAACATTTTGAACATATAAAAGTATCGAGCAAGTAAATTAAACATGGAAAAACTGTAAAACACTTCGTAATGAAAGTCAAAACGATAATCTATTTTGTAACTCAGACATCGACAATCGACAACAAAATAAATGTACGCGCTGCTAATCGATTGTTTCCGATCATCAACCCCTCACTAATGTGTGGTGTCCATAAATGTTTGTCATTAGGACATTGCATTGTAAGGTGACAGGGTCCAAAATTAAGTTATCTAAGTCCAAACAGTTCCATTACTATTATGTCGCTGATGTGTCAAAACTATGGGTTGCAAATCATGCCCAGTTTACAGTCTTTAAGGAGTTCATATATTTATGAACAATTATACAGTACTTTGAATATTGGGCATAAAACGTGGACACAGAACAGCTTAATAGTTGAGCAAACATGAATAAAATATGGAAAGTAATACATTACATAGGTTTACTAAGGATGTCAGATGTCCAAATATTTCAAAGTCATTGCAGCTTCATATAATAGAAAGAGATGGCTTGACAATTGATATTAACAGTTCCTTAATGGTGTTCAATGGCTGTGGTTTGATGATTTCTTTCTGTAGATTGGTTCTGTACAAAGAGCTTTTCCAGTCACTAGAAAGCTGCATTGTATACCCGATCGAAAGCCAACAGTATTCCAAACATTGTAAAAACAATTGTAAATACCTTTTTAATTAGGAATTCAGGTTTTAAATCTTGTTTAAATGAAGTCATAATTATTGGCCTACACAGCCACTTGAGTGACAAATGCCCGGTTGCCCCACTAACCCAGAAATCCTGATACCGGTAGCTGTTTTTAAACTGGCCAAGATAAGGGACTCCATAAATCGTGAAGTTTTCATATTAAACTGGCTTTATTTTCTCGGCAATCGTCAATGCAGATTAGTGGGAAATTCGATACCTTGTCATTTCAGGTTTCTAAGCAGTTGAATTTCTAATATGCAGACTTAACAGAACTTTAGTTCAGAAATAAGCAATAAAGCTCTAGAAATATGCTGCAGCTTACTGCAATGAACAGTGTATATAGCGTAAATTCACCGTGGTCATTTATAAGGTAGTCTTGAATGTATTTTCAATGTTTTATTATACTCCCTGAATATACTATAGAAATATAATTGACCTCCATGTACATCCATCCGTACACACTACTTCGTTGGCATAACTCTATTACTGATAAAGGAATTTAAATAAAACTACCGATATATAATAATGATACAGGGCTTTGAGAGGAATGCACAGTATGTAATCCAAAACTGTATGCACAATAATTATGCAGTAATTGTCTTCACCTTTTTTGAAGAGCATCACCTTATTACTGATAAACTTTATAATCATAAATGATATTGTGCTGTTTTATTGACCTGGCACTCATGAATATTCCGTTTATATTTGTAAATCTATTGTAAGCTACTAACTCTGAAAGGAGACTAAGACGCGAATATGCATTTATCAAATCTTTACTCTGTTACCTTTGATACTGTAGTTTATTGGTAAGCATGCATAGATTGTAAGCGTGATGTTTTGGGCTTGAATGCCAGTAATTTTTTTAATTGATCATTTTACGGACGGCATGACACGGAATCTCATCATTAACCTCGATTATAACATTGAAGAGATCTGCACCAATACTGTGAGCGAAACTGAGTTTTGGCAATGCATTTGTAGCTCACCTGAGCACGAAGTGCTCAAGGGTGAGCTATTGTGGTCAGTCTGTGTCCGGCGTCCGTCATCCGTCATCCGTCATCCGTCGTTCACATTTTACTTCAAACTACTTCTTCTCTGAAACTACTAAGCGGATTTTAACCAAACTTGGCAGGAATGTTCCTGGGATGGTCTTCTATTAAATTCTTTCAATTCATTAAAATATATTGAAAACTCTGGTTGTCATGGCAACCAAAGTCTTAAAAACTGGAAGATCATCTTTTCAGAAACCACTCGCTGGATTTGAAAATAGTTTTCACAGAAATGCTCCTTGGGTGACCCTCAACCAAATTCCTTGAAGTCATTGTGATTTGTTAAAAAACATGGCCGCCAGGGGGCAGGGCAGTTTTCCTTATATAACTATACTGAAAACTTTAAAAATCTTCTAGTCTGAAACCACTGGTGGATTTCAAAATAATTATACAGCTTTGGTTCTTGGGTGACCCTCTACCAAATTATTTGAAATCATTTTGATTTGTTAAAAAACAGGACTGCCAGGGGGCGTGACAGTTTCCATTATATAGATATATTGAAAACTTTAAAAAATCTTCTTGTCTGACACCACTGGCTGGATTTCGAAATAATTTCAAAGAAATGTTCCTTGAGTGACCCTCTACCAAATTCCTTCAAATTATTTTGATACGTTAAAAAACATGGCTGCCAGGGGGAGGGGCAGTTTTCCTTATATGGCTATCATGATAACTTAAAAATCTTATAATCTGAAAACACTGGCTGGATTTCAAAATAATTTCACAGAAATGTTCCTTGGGAGACCCTCTACTAAACTCCTTGAAATCATTTTGATTTGTTTAAAAAACATGGCCGGCAGGGGGCGGGGCAGTTTTCGCTATATGGCTATATTGAAAACTTAAACAATCTTCTTGTCTGAAACCACTGGCTGAATTTCAAAATAATTTCACAAACATGTTCCTTCGGTAACCCTCTATCACATTCCTTGAAAACATTTTGATTTGTTAAAAAAACATGGCCGCCAGGGGGCGGGGCAGTTTTCCTTATATGGCTATGTTGAAATCTTAAAAAAAAATATTTGTCTGAAATCACTGGCTAAATTCCAAAATAGCCAGTACCTTTAAAGATGGCGTCGAAGAGACTGCTCGAGTCGCTATCAAACGTCTGTTAGATTTAGAAGCTAAAAATCATGCTAAAACAACTACTTACCTCTAAAACATTTTCGTAAAATCGAGAAATCAATGCTATATGACGTAAAGAATCTACACCGAGAGCGATGGTTTATACCATTAAAGCGACTGGCCAGTTGTTTTTGTCACAAGACGCTGCTGTAAGTTGGAATGGTGTATATGGTTTGGTTTATTCAATATACATCAGACATACAGTCCATGAGTATACATGAAGTAGTACACAAATATATATGAGGGGCGTCGTGGGAAAACCGGTCTTAATGCATGTGCGTAAAGTGTCGTCCCGGATTAGCCTGTGCAGTCCGCACATGCTAATCCAGGACGGCACTTTCCGCCTACAGTGGATTTATGTTTAGAAGAGACTTCATTGAAACAGAAAATACCATACAAGCGGAAAGTGCCGTCCTGGATTAGCCTGTGCGGACTGCACAGGCTAATCCGGGACGACACTATACGCACATGCATTAAGACCGGTTTTCTCACGACGCGCCACATATAAATGCATGCATAGTGGTAATCTGTGTAATACTAATTCTCGACTGAATAAAGCATACATAAATTACAACAGGTTGAACATATAAATACAAATATTAACAATGCTATAGTCAACAACAGCAAAATATCGATTTAAATGAGTATTTAATAAATATACAAAGCAACATGCGGAGCGAGAAGTGAAGTGTGAATACATTTACGGTAATATTAATCGTAATAATATGTGTATTGGTTTCTTCGAATAAACGCTTTATGGACATAAATAGCTAAGTTAATGTTAATAATTACGTTGTCGGATTGCATTAATTCTATAAATGTGGGTACATTTGGTCTTTTCCAGTAATACTTCTTAATATATAGTTTTCTAATATCATTATACAGTGAACATTCTGACAAGAAATGAAACTCATCTTCAAGAACATTGCAATACTGATATTTTCTTTCATGAAAATGTATAGGTTCAGGTTTATTCCATCGACCTGATTCGACTTCTAGCCTCTGTGAAGACACTCTCAATTTACTGTTAATTTAACTGCAGATTTTCGCTCAAACAACAAGTAGATTTGCGTTTTAATCCCGTGATTTGGTATAGCCCATCAAATGAAAAAGAAACAAATATCATAGTTATAAGCGCATTGAAATTGACAAAAAAATGACTTTAAAAATCTTCTCCTCTGAAACCGCAAGGCCCAGAGGTTTCATATTTGGTATGTAATATTGTATAGTAGTCCTCTACAAAGAGTGTTCAAATAATGCCCCTGGGGTCAAAACTGGGCACACCCCGGGGGTCACATGGTTCATAGAGACGTAAATAGCAAAATGACTTTAAAAATCTTCTTCTCGGAAACCGCAAGGCACAGAGGTTTCATATTTGGTATGTAACATTGTATAGTGGCCTCTACAAAGATTGTTCAAATGATGCCCATGGGGTCAAAACTGGCCACACCCCGTGGCTAACATGGTTTATATATACTTAAATAGCAAAATGACTTTAAATATCTTCTTTTCTGAAACCGCAAAGCCCAGAGGTTTCATATGTGGTGTGTAATGTTGTATAGTATTCCTCTACAAAGATTTTTCAAATGTTGCCCCTGGGGTAAAAACTGGCCACACCCCGGGGCTCACATGGTTTATACAGACGTGAATGGCAAAATGATTAAAACATTATTATCCTCTGAAACCACAAGGCCCAGAGGTTTCATATTTGGTTGGAAACATTGTATAGTGATCCCCATCAAAGATAGTTCAAAAGATGCCCCTGAGGTCAAAACTGGCCACGCCCGAGGGTCACATTGTTTGTATAAACTTAAATAGCAAAATGACGTTTAAATCTACTCCTCTGAAACCGGAAGACCCAGTGTTTTGTTGACCAAATTTTTCGAAGAAACATTTCGGTTATTATATTGGCGTAAGTTGTTGGGCGGACGGGTGATTGTGCGGGCGGCCGGGCGTAGCACTTTTCGTTTCCACTCTCTAACTCGAGAACGGATTGAGCTATTGTAATGAAACTTCATACATAGATACCTTATAGGGAGACCTCACTTAGGATTGCTTATGGGATTGGTGGCCTCAAGGTCAAGGTCACTGTTACTAAAAATAGAAAAAAACAGTTAACGCTCAATAACTTGACAACGCATTTTAGTGAAATTTCAAACATAGATATCTTGTATCAAGACCTCGCTTGGGATTGCATATCAGGTGGGTGGGGTCAAGGTCACCATTACTAAAAATGGACTAAACAATTTTGTGCTGACTCGGACGCATTTCGTTTGAAATATTTTGTTTTCGTGGAATTTCCACGTTTCTTGTAAGTGGTATGTAACATTGTACAGTGGTCCTCTACAAAGATTGTTCAAATGATGTCCCTGGGGTAAAAATGGCCACGCCCTGTGGATCATATAGTTTATATAGATTTAAATAGCAAAATGACTTCAAAAATCTTCTCCTCTAAAACCGCAAGGCCCAGTGGTTTCCTATTTGGTATGTAATATTGTATAGTGGTCCTCTACAAATATTGTTCAAATTATACCCCTGGGGTAGAAAGTGGCCACGTCCTGTGGGTCACACGGTTTATATAGACTATACAAATATTCTCCTGAAACTGCAAGGCCCAGAGGTTTATACTCAGATAAGTGCTTTAGTGCCATTTGGCCCTCTTGTTATAAGCCATTATGATGCCTTTAACTTAGGTGAGCGACCTAGGGCTATCGTGGCCCTCTTGTTTATCAAATCAAGTTTGTGCATAATCTAAGTTATCATTTGTAGCAAAACAATTGATAAATGTTTTATAACAAAGTAAAATATAAAAATGTAATAAAGCTTATCTACAAAAACAATTCCCCTTTTTCCGTAAAATTCTCCGTCTGCAGGGCCCCGCCACCTTTCCCCCAAAGGCAAAAAAACACACTGAAATATATCCAGTTTCAGTACGAATAATTTGAAGCCTTCATTGCATGTAAATTTTATATATTTTTTGTATTGCATGTTAAGTAAAGTTTGATCGTATTGTTAATTATGGTGTGTTTGCTCTACATCCTCAGTTTATTTCACTTAACCACGTGTCGCACTTACATGTGCGAAACATGTCCTCGTCATTTTACTGCAATCAATAATGGTGTTTCTTTAAAAGCTTAGGCACTTAAGTTTTCTGAGCTAACATGATAAATTGTTTGCCAAGGCATTCATTAACAAGCTCAAAAACATTTTACAAAATTGCTGGTAATCTCTTTAAAGTTCCAAGATGAATTGAAGCTGATGATGCTCTATGCAGAATTTGCCAATCGCTATCAATTAGATTATTTGGCTAAAGAAAACCGCCACATTGTTGGCAATGGTTTCAAATTTTTCGTCTTAAAATCTACAAAAAAAAAACAGTAATATGGCAAGGCAAACCAATTTAGTTTAGGGACGTATGTTTTAATAAGGCTTCATCTTAGTTACGAATATGACTTGCCTATCCATTTTCGTATGACGAGTGGCCAATTTACAAGCTACATGTATGAGCAGGGAGTGAGAAGCACTTTGATTATTTCATTAAAAGTTAAGTTTTAGTTTATTATGTTACGAGGCACACAAATGGTTTTGAAAGTAGTACCATTACTATTGATGTTTATTATCTGTGCGGACATAAAACATTCAAACCGTTAACGTAAATACATGTATGTTAGTATTGGGACATCGTTTTGAAATTGCAATCGATCATCGGGTTGGAATCGGTTGCCACTTTGAAATGCGATTTTACTGATTATAATTTCTAATGTTATTTTGTATTATGCATATTTCTCTTCTTTTAACGTAGATTTCGGGGGTTGTGTCTGATTTGGAATCGTGGTTTATTCAAAAACGCAGAAATAAATATTATAGTGGTTTATTTTCTGGTTGACCGTTTAGATTGATGCCAAACAACGAAATTCTGAAAGAAACATTAAATTAAACATAGAAAACGAATAATTATCATATCAAAATAAATGCATAGAAAATACACATACATGTCGGTACGGTGAGCCAATTATTATTTTAGCAATAAAATACAATAGACACATATTTTACAATAGACATAGACAATTTACACATACAATAGACGCGTAAAATACAAAAAGTATACTTTAAATTAAAACACGAACCTGTATTTGTTTATAATAATAATAATAATTTACCTGAATAAATATCAAATTTTCTTCAACTTCTTGAAATATGTCCAACCTGAACTAAATTTTTCGTGCACGTGGATCAGGGGTTTAAGGTGCGATAACTACGTTGTTAGTCGATTATGCGTGCAACTGTTTGGGTTGTTTCCCTTTTATTATTAAACGTTTAATGTATTTGTATTTGTATATCGTAATAATAAACATGTGTTTAAATAATCAATGATAATTTACAATAACTGGAATAAAATTTAAAGTGTTTAATTTAATACCCTACGACATAGACAAAATAGTTTATTATGGGTGTATGTGTGTTTCTTTTGAGCATCAATAATAAATGTAAACAAACAAACAATAATTTCAAACACATAACTTTTATTTACTAAACTGATCGGTGCTTGAACATTTTGAACATATAAAAGTATCGAGCAAGTAAATTAAACATGGAAAAACTGTAAAACACTTCGTAATGAAAGTCAAAACGATAATCTATTTTGTAACTGAGACATCGACAATCGACAACAAAATAAATGTACGCGCTGCTAATCGATTGTTTCCGATCATCATCCCCTCACTAATGTGTGGTGTCCATAAATGTTTGTCATTAGGACATGGCATTGTAAGGTGACAGGGTCCAAAATTAAGTTATCTAAGTCCAAACAGTTCCATTACTATTATGTCGCTGATGTGTCAAAACTATGGGTTGCAAATCATGCCCAGTTTACAGTCTTTAAGGAGTTCATATATTTATGAACAATTATTCAGTACTTTGAATATTGGGCATAAAACGTGGACACAGAACAGCTTAATAGTTGAGCAAACATGAATAAAAGATGGAAAGTATACATTACATAGGTTTACTAAGGATGTCAGATGTCCAAATGTTTCAAAGTCATTGCAGCTTCAGATAATAGAAAGAGATGGCTTTGACAATTGATATTAACAGTTCCTTAATGGTGTTCAATGGCTGTGGTTTGATGTTTTGTTTCTGTAGATTGGTTCTGTACAAAGAGCTTTTCCAGTCACTAGAAAGCTGCATTGTATACCCGATCGAAAGCCAACAGTATTCCAAACATTGTAAAAACAATTGTAAATACCTTTTTAATTAGGAATTCAGGTTTTAAATCTTGTTTAAATGAAGTCATAATTATTGGCCTACACAGCCACTTGAGTGACAAATGCCCGGTTGCCCCACTAACCCAGAAATCCTGATACCGGTAGCTGTTTTTAAACTGGCCAAGATAAGGGACTCCATAAATCGTGAAGTTTTCATATTAAGCTGGCTTTATTTTCTCGGCAATCGTCAATGCAGATAAGTGGGAAATTCGATACCTTGTCATTTCAGGTTTCTAAGCAGTTGAATTTCTAATATGCAGACTTAACAGAACTTTAGTTCAGAAATAAGCAATAAAGCTCTAGAAATATGCTGCAGCTTACTGCAATGAACAGTGTATATAGCGTAAATTCACCGTGGTCATTTATAAGGTAGTCTTGAATGTATTTTCAATGTTTTATTATACTCCCTGAATATACTATAGAAATATAATTGACCTCCATGTACATCCATGCTTACACACTACTTCGTTGGCATAACTCTATTACTGATAAAGGAATTTAAATAAAACTACCGGTATATAATAATGATACAGGGCTTTGAGAGGAATGCACAGTATGTAATCCAAAACTGTATGCACAATAATTATGCAGTAATTGTCTTCACCTTTTTTGAAGAGCATCACCTTATTACTGATAAACTTTATAATCATAAATGATATTGTGCTGTTTTATTGACCTGGCACTCATGAATATTCCGTTTATATTTGTAAATCTATTGTAAGCTACTAACTCTGAAAGGAGACTAAGACGCGAATATGCATTTATCAAATCTTTACTCTGTTACCTTTAATACTGTAGTTTATTGGTAAGCATGCATAGATTGTAAGCGTTATGTTTTGGGCTTGAATGCCAGTAATTTTTTTAATTGATCATTTTACGGACGGCATGACACGGAATCTCATCATTAACCTCGATTATAACATTGAAGAGATCTGCACCAATACTGTGAGCGAAACTGAGTTTTGGCAATGCATTTGTAGCTCACCTGAGCACGAAGTGCTCAAGGGTGAGCTATTGTGGTCAGTCTGTGTCCGGCGTCCGTCATCCGTCATCCGTCGTTCACATTTTACTTCAAACTACTTCTTCTCTGAAACTACTAAGCGGATTTTAACCAAACATGGCAGGAATGTTCCTGGGATGGTCTTTTATTAAATTCTTTCAATTCATTAAAATATATTGAAAACTCTGGTTGTCATGGCAACCAAAGTCTTAAAAACTGGAAGATCTTCTTGTCAGAAACCACTCGCTGGATTTGAAAATAGTTTTCACAGAAATGCTCCTTGGGTAACCCTCAACCAAATTCCTTCAAGTCATTGTGATTTGCTAAAAAACATGGCCGCCAGGGGGCAGGGCAGTTTTCCTTATATAACTATACTGAAAACCTTAAAAATCTTCTAGTCTGAAACCACTGGTGGATTTCAAAATAATTACACAGCTTTGGTTCTTGGGTGACCCTCTACCAAATTATTTGTAATCATTTTGATTTGTTAAAAAACAGGACTGCCAGGGGGCGGGACCGTTTCCATTATATAGATATATTGAAAACTTTAAAAAAATCTTCTTGTAAGACACCACTGGCTGGATTTCGAAATAATTTCAAAGAAATGTTCCTTGAGTGACCCTCTACCAAATTCCTTCAAATTATTTTGATACGTTAAAAAACATGGCTGCCAGGGGGAGGGGCAGTTTTCCTTATATGGCTATCATGATAACTTAAAAATCTTATAATCTGAAAACACTGGCTGGATTTCAAAATAATTTCACAGAAATGTTCCTTGGGTGACCCTCTACTAAACTCCTTGAAATCATTTTGATTTGTTTAAAAAACATGGCCGGCAGGGGGCGGGGCAGTTTTCGTTATATGGCTATATTGAAAACTTAAACAATCTTCTTGTCTGAAACCACTGGCTGAATTTCAAAATAATTTCACAAACATGTTCCTTCGGTAACCCTCTATCACATTCCTTGAAAACATTTTGATTTGTTAAAAAAACATGGCCGCCAGGGGGCGGGGCAATTTTCCTTATATGGCTATGTTGAAATCTTAAAAAAAAATATTTGTCTGAAATCACTGGCTAAATTCCAAAATAGCCAGTACCTTTAAAGATGGCGTCGAAGAGACTGCTCGAGTCGCTATCAAACGTCTGTTAGATTTAGAAGCTAAAAATCATGCTAAAACAACTACTTACCTCTAAAACATTTTCGTAAAATCGAGAAATCAATGCTATATGACGTAAAGAATCTACACCGAGAGCGATGGTTTATACCATTAAAGCGACTGGCCAGTTGTTTTTGTCACAAGACGCTGCTGTAAGTTGGAATGGTGTATATGGTTTGGTTTATTCAATATACATCAGACATACAGTCCATGAGTATACATGAAGTAGTACACAAATATATATGAGGGGCGTCGTGGGAAAACCGGTCTTAATGCATGTGCGTAAAGTGTCGTCCCGGATTAGCCTGTGCAGTCCGCACATGCTAATCCAGGACGGCACTTTCCGCCTACAGTGGATTTATGTTTAGAAGAGACTTCATTGAAACAGAAAATACCATACAAGCGGAAAGTGCCGTCCTGGATTAGCCTGTGCGGACTGCACAGGCTAATCCGGGACGACACTATACGCACATGCATTAAGACCGGTTTTCTCACGACGCGCCACATATAAATGCATGCATAGTGGTAATCTGTGTAATACTAATTCTCGACTGAATAAAGCATACATAAATTACAACAGGTTGAACATATAAATACAAATATTAACAATGCTATAGTCAACAACAGCAAAATATCGATTTAAATGAGTATTTAATAAATATACAAAGCAACATGCGGAGCGAGAAGTGAAGTGTGAATACATTTACGGTAATATTAATCGTAATAATATGTGTATTGGTTTCTTCGAATAAACGCTTTATGGACATAAATAGCTAAGTTAATGTTAATAATTACGTTGTCGGATTGCATTAATTCTATAAATGTGGGTACATTTGGTCTTTTCCAGTAATACTTCTTAATATATAGTTTTCTAATATCATTATACAGTGAACATTCTGACAAGAAATGAAACTCATCTTCAAGAACATTGCAATACTGATATTTTCTTTCATGAAAATGTATAGGTTCAGGTTTATTCCATCGACCTGATTCGACTTCTAGCCTCTGTGAAGACACTCTCAATTTACTGTTAATTTAACTGCAGATTTTCGCTCAAACAACAAGTAGATTTGCGTTTTAATCCCGTGATTTGGTATAGCCCATCAAATGAAAAAGAAACAAATATCATAGTTATAAGCGCATTGAAATTGACAAAAAAATGACTTTAAAAATCTTCTCCTCTGAAACCGCAAGGCCCAGAGGTTTCATATTTGGTATGTAATATTGTATAGTAGTCCTCTACAAAGAGTGTTCAAATAATGCCCCTGGGGTCAAAACTGGGCACACCCCGGGGGTCACATGGTTCATAGAGACGTAAATAGCAAAATGACTTTAAAAATCTTCTTCTCGGAAACCGCAAGGCACAGAGGTTTCATATTTGGTATGTAACATTGTATAGTGGCCTCTACAAAGATTGTTCAAATGATGCCCATGGGGTCAAAACTGGCCACACCCCGTGGCTAACATGGTTTATATATACTTAAATAGCAAAATGACTTTAAATATCTTCTTTTCTGAAACCGCAAAGCCCAGAGGTTTCATATGTGGTGTGTAATGTTGTATAGTATTCCTCTACAAAGATTTTTCAAATGTTGCCCCTGGGGTAAAAACTGGCCACACCCCGGGGCTCACATGGTTTATACAGACGTGAATGGCAAAATGATTAAAACATTATTATCCTCTGAAACCACAAGGCCCAGAGGTTTCATATTTGGTTGGAAACATTGTATAGTGATCCCCATCAAAGATAGTTCAAAAGATGCCCCTGAGGTCAAAACTGGCCACGCCCGAGGGTCACATTGTTTGTATAAACTTAAATAGCAAAATGACGTTTAAATCTACTCCTCTGAAACCGGAAGACCCAGTGTTTTGTTGACCAAATTTTTCGAAGAAACATTTCGGTTATTATATTGGCGTAAGTTGTTGGGCGGACGGGTGATTGTGCGGGCGGCCGGGCGTAGCACTTTTCGTTTCCACTCTCTAACTCGAGAACGGATTGAGCTATTGTAATGAAACTTCATACATAGATACCTTATAGGGAGACCTCACTTAGGATTGCTTATGGGATTGGTGGCCTCAAGGTCAAGGTCACTGTTACTAAAAATAGAAAAAAACAGTTAACGCTCAATAACTTGACAACGCATTTTAGTGAAATTTCAAACATAGATATCTTGTATCAAGACCTCGCTTGGGATTGCATATCAGGTGGGTGGGGTCAAGGTCACCATTACTAAAAATGGACTAAACAATTTTGTGCTGACTCGGACGCATTTCGTTTGAAATATTTTGTTTTCGTGGAATTTCCACGTTTCTTGTAAGTGGTATGTAACATTGTACAGTGGTCCTCTACAAAGATTGTTCAAATGATGTCCCTGGGGTAAAAATGGCCACGCCCTGTGGATCATATAGTTTATATAGATTTAAATAGCAAAATGACTTCAAAAATCTTCTCCTCTAAAACCGCAAGGCCCAGTGGTTTCCTATTTGGTATGTAATATTGTATAGTGGTCCTCTACAAATATTGTTCAAATTATACCCCTGGGGTAGAAAGTGGCCACGTCCTGTGGGTCACACGGTTTATATAGACTATACAAATATTCTCCTGAAACTGCAAGGCCCAGAGGTTTATACTCAGATAAGTGCTTTAGTGCCATTTGGCCCTCTTGTTATAAGCCATTATGATGCCTTTAACTTAGGTGAGCGACCTAGGGCTATCGTGGCCCTCTTGTTTATCAAATCAAGTTTGTGCATAATCTAAGTTATCATTTGTAGCAAAACAATTGATAAATGTTTTATAACAAAGTAAAATATAAAAATGTAATAAAGCTTATCTACAAAAACAATTCCCCTTTTTCCGTAAAATTCTCCGTCTGCAGGGCCCCGCCACCTTTCCCCCAAAGGCAAAAAAACACACTGAAATATATCCAGTTTCAGTACGAATAATTTGAAGCCTTCATTGCATGTAAATTTTATATATTTTTTGTATTGCATGTTAAGTAAAGTTTGATCGTATTGTTAATTATGGTGTGTTTGCTCTACATCCTCAGTTTATTTCACTTAACCACGTGTCGCACTTACATGTGCGAAACATGTCCTCGTCATTTTACTGCAATCAATAATGGTGTTTCTTTAAAAGCTTAGGCACTTAAGTTTTCTGAGCTAACATGATAAATTGTTTGCCAAGGCATTCATTAACAAGCTCAAAAACATTTTACAAAATTGCTGGTAATCTCTTTAAAGTTCCAAGATGAATTGAAGCTGATGATGCTCTATGCAGAATTTGCCAATCGCTATCAATTAGATTATTTGGCTAAAGAAAACCGCCACATTGTTGGCAATGGTTTCAAATTTTTCGTCTTAAAATCTACAAAAAAAAAACAGTAATATGGCAAGGCAAACCAATTTAGTTTAGGGACGTATGTTTTAATAAGGCTTCATCTTAGTTACGAATATGACTTGCCTATCCATTTTCGTATGACGAGTGGCCAATTTACAAGCTACATGTATGAGCAGGGAGTGAGAAGCACTTTGATTATTTCATTAAAAGTTAAGTTTTAGTTTATTATGTTACGAGGCACACAAATGGTTTTGAAAGTAGTACCATTACTATTGATGTTTATTATCTGTGCGGACATAAAACATTCAAACCGTTAACGTAAATACATGTATGTTAGTATTGGGACATCGTTTTGAAATTGCAATCGATCATCGGGTTGGAATCGGTTGCCACTTTGAAATGCGATTTTACTGATTATAATTTCTAATGTTATTTTGTATTATGCATATTTCTCTTCTTTTAACGTAGATTTCGGGGGTTGTGTCTGATTTGGAATCGTGGTTTATTCAAAAACGCAGAAATAAATATTATAGTGGTTTATTTTCTGGTTGACCGTTTAGATTGATGCCAAACAACGAAATTCTGAAAGAAACATTAAATTAAACATAGAAAACGAATAATTATCATATCAAAATAAATGCATAGAAAATACACATACATGTCGGTACGGTGAGCCAATTATTATTTTAGCAATAAAATACAATAGACACATATTTTACAATAGACATAGACAATTTACACATACAATAGACGCGTAAAATACAAAAAGTATACTTTAAATTAAAACACGAACCTGTATTTGTTTATAATAATAATAATAATTTACCTGAATAAATATCAAATTTTCTTCAACTTCTTGAAATATGTCCAACCTGAACTAAATTTTTCGTGCACGTGGATCAGGGGTTTAAGGTGCGATAACTACGTTGTTAGTCGATTATGCGTGCAACTGTTTGGGTTGTTTCCCTTTTATTATTAAACGTTTAATGTATTTGTATTTGTATATCGTAATAATAAACATGTGTTTAAATAATCAATGATAATTTACAATAACTGGAATAAAATTTAAAGTGTTTAATTTAATACCCTACGACATAGACAAAATAGTTTATTATGGGTGTATGTGTGTTTCTTTTGAGCATCAATAATAAATGTAAACAAACAAACAATAATTTCAAACACATAACTTTTATTTACTAAACTGATCGGTGCTTGAACATTTTGAACATATAAAAGTATCGAGCAAGTAAATTAAACATGGAAAAACTGTAAAACACTTCGTAATGAAAGTCAAAACGATAATCTATTTTGTAACTGAGACATCGACAATCGACAACAAAATAAATGTACGCGCTGCTAATCGATTGTTTCCGATCATCATCCCCTCACTAATGTGTGGTGTCCATAAATGTTTGTCATTAGGACATGGCATTGTAAGGTGACAGGGTCCAAAATTAAGTTATCTAAGTCCAAACAGTTCCATTACTATTATGTCGCTGATGTGTCAAAACTATGGGTTGCAAATCATGCCCAGTTTACAGTCTTTAAGGAGTTCATATATTTATGAACAATTATTCAGTACTTTGAATATTGGGCATAAAACGTGGACACAGAACAGCTTAATAGTTGAGCAAACATGAATAAAAGATGGAAAGTATACATTACATAGGTTTACTAAGGATGTCAGATGTCCAAATGTTTCAAAGTCATTGCAGCTTCAGATAATAGAAAGAGATGGCTTTGACAATTGATATTAACAGTTCCTTAATGGTGTTCAATGGCTGTGGTTTGATGTTTTGTTTCTGTAGATTGGTTCTGTACAAAGAGCTTTTCCAGTCACTAGAAAGCTGCATTGTATACCCGATCGAAAGCCAACAGTATTCCAAACATTGTAAAAACAATTGTAAATACCTTTTTAATTAGGAATTCAGGTTTTAAATCTTGTTTAAATGAAGTCATAATTATTGGCCTACACAGCCACTTGAGTGACAAATGCCCGGTTGCCCCACTAACCCAGAAATCCTGATACCGGTAGCTGTTTTTAAACTGGCCAAGATAAGGGACTCCATAAATCGTGAAGTTTTCATATTAAGCTGGCTTTATTTTCTCGGCAATCGTCAATGCAGATAAGTGGGAAATTCGATACCTTGTCATTTCAGGTTTCTAAGCAGTTGAATTTCTAATATGCAGACTTAACAGAACTTTAGTTCAGAAATAAGCAATAAAGCTCTAGAAATATGCTGCAGCTTACTGCAATGAACAGTGTATATAGCGTAAATTCACCGTGGTCATTTATAAGGTAGTCTTGAATGTATTTTCAATGTTTTATTATACTCCCTGAATATACTATAGAAATATAATTGACCTCCATGTACATCCATGCTTACACACTACTTCGTTGGCATAACTCTATTACTGATAAAGGAATTTAAATAAAACTACCGGTATATAATAATGATACAGGGCTTTGAGAGGAATGCACAGTATGTAATCCAAAACTGTATGCACAATAATTATGCAGTAATTGTCTTCACCTTTTTTGAAGAGCATCACCTTATTACTGATAAACTTTATAATCATAAATGATATTGTGCTGTTTTATTGACCTGGCACTCATGAATATTCCGTTTATATTTGTAAATCTATTGTAAGCTACTAACTCTGAAAGGAGACTAAGACGCGAATATGCATTTATCAAATCTTTACTCTGTTACCTTTAATACTGTAGTTTATTGGTAAGCATGCATAGATTGTAAGCGTTATGTTTTGGGCTTGAATGCCAGTAATTTTTTTAATTGATCATTTTACGGACGGCATGACACGGAATCTCATCATTAACCTCGATTATAACATTGAAGAGATCTGCACCAATACTGTGAGCGAAACTGAGTTTTGGCAATGCATTTGTAGCTCACCTGAGCACGAAGTGCTCAAGGGTGAGCTATTGTGGTCAGTCTGTGTCCGGCGTCCGTCATCCGTCATCCGTCGTTCACATTTTACTTCAAACTACTTCTTCTCTGAAACTACTAAGCGGATTTTAACCAAACATGGCAGGAATGTTCCTGGGATGGTCTTTTATTAAATTCTTTCAATTCATTAAAATATATTGAAAACTCTGGTTGTCATGGCAACCAAAGTCTTAAAAACTGGAAGATCTTCTTGTCAGAAACCACTCGCTGGATTTGAAAATAGTTTTCACAGAAATGCTCCTTGGGTAACCCTCAACCAAATTCCTTCAAGTCATTGTGATTTGCTAAAAAACATGGCCGCCAGGGGGCAGGGCAGTTTTCCTTATATAACTATACTGAAAACCTTAAAAATCTTCTAGTCTGAAACCACTGGTGGATTTCAAAATAATTACACAGCTTTGGTTCTTGGGTGACCCTCTACCAAATTATTTGTAATCATTTTGATTTGTTAAAAAACAGGACTGCCAGGGGGCGGGACCGTTTCCATTATATAGATATATTGAAAACTTTAAAAAAATCTTCTTGTAAGACACCACTGGCTGGATTTCGAAATAATTTCAAAGAAATGTTCCTTGAGTGACCCTCTACCAAATTCCTTCAAATTATTTTGATACGTTAAAAAACATGGCTGCCAGGGGGAGGGGCAGTTTTCCTTATATGGCTATCATGATAACTTAAAAATCTTATAATCTGAAAACACTGGCTGGATTTCAAAATAATTTCACAGAAATGTTCCTTGGGTGACCCTCTACTAAACTCCTTGAAATCATTTTGATTTGTTTAAAAAACATGGCCGGCAGGGGGCGGGGCAGTTTTCGTTATATGGCTATATTGAAAACTTAAACAATCTTCTTGTCTGAAACCACTGGCTGAATTTCAAAATAATTTCACAAACATGTTCCTTCGGTAACCCTCTATCACATTCCTTGAAAACATTTTGATTTGTTAAAAAAACATGGCCGCCAGGGGGCGGGGCAGTTTTCCTTATATGGCTATGTTGAAATCTTAAAAAAAAATATTTGTCTGAAATCACTGGCTAAATTCCAAAATAGCCAGTACCTTTAAAGATGGCGTCGAAGAGACTGCTCGAGTCGCTATCAAACGTCTGTTAGATTTAGAAGCTAAAAATCATGCTAAAACAACTACTTACCTCTAAAACATTTTCGTAAAATCGAGAAATCAATGCTATATGACGTAAAGAATCTACACCGAGAGCGATGGTTTATACCATTAAAGCGACTGGCCAGTTGTTTTTGTCACAAGACGCTGCTGTAAGTTGGAATGGTGTATATGGTTTGGTTTATTCAATATACATCAGACATACAGTCCATGAGTATACATGAAGTAGTACACAAATATATATGAGGGGCGTCGTGGGAAAACCGGTCTTAATGCATGTGCGTAAAGTGTCGTCCCGGATTAGCCTGTGCAGTCCGCACATGCTAATCCAGGACGGCACTTTCCGCCTACAGTGGATTTATGTTTAGAAGAGACTTCATTGAAACAGAAAATACCATACAAGCGGAAAGTGCCGTCCTGGATTAGCCTGTGCGGACTGCACAGGCTAATCCGGGACGACACTATACGCACATGCATTAAGACCGGTTTTCTCACGACGCGCCACATATAAATGCATGCATAGTGGTAATCTGTGTAATACTAATTCTCGACTGAATAAAGCATACATAAATTACAACAGGTTGAACATATAAATACAAATATTAACAATGCTATAGTCAACAACAGCAAAATATCGATTTAAATGAGTATTTAATAAATATACAAAGCAACATGCGGAGCGAGAAGTGAAGTGTGAATACATTTACGGTAATATTAATCGTAATAATATGTGTATTGGTTTCTTCGAATAAACGCTTTATGGACATAAATAGCTAAGTTAATGTTAATAATTACGTTGTCGGATTGCATTAATTCTATAAATGTGGGTACATTTGGTCTTTTCCAGTAATACTTCTTAATATATAGTTTTCTAATATCATTATACAGTGAACATTCTGACAAGAAATGAAACTCATCTTCAAGAACATTGCAATACTGATATTTTCTTTCATGAAAATGTATAGGTTCAGGTTTATTCCATCGACCTGATTCGACTTCTAGCCTCTGTGAAGACACTCTCAATTTACTGTTAATTTAACTGCAGATTTTCGCTCAAACAACAAGTAGATTTGCGTTTTAATCCCGTGATTTGGTATAGCCCATCAAATGAAAAAGAAACAAATATCATAGTTATAAGCGCATTGAAATTGACAAAAAAATGACTTTAAAAATCTTCTCCTCTGAAACCGCAAGGCCCAGAGGTTTCATATTTGGTATGTAATATTGTATAGTAGTCCTCTACAAAGAGTGTTCAAATAATGCCCCTGGGGTCAAAACTGGGCACACCCCGGGGGTCACATGGTTCATAGAGACGTAAATAGCAAAATGACTTTAAAAATCTTCTTCTCGGAAACCGCAAGGCACAGAGGTTTCATATTTGGTATGTAACATTGTATAGTGGCCTCTACAAAGATTGTTCAAATGATGCCCATGGGGTCAAAACTGGCCACACCCCGTGGCTAACATGGTTTATATATACTTAAATAGCAAAATGACTTTAAATATCTTCTTTTCTGAAACCGCAAAGCCCAGAGGTTTCATATGTGGTGTGTAATGTTGTATAGTATTCCTCTACAAAGATTTTTCAAATGTTGCCCCTGGGGTAAAAACTGGCCACACCCCGGGGCTCACATGGTTTATACAGACGTGAATGGCAAAATGATTAAAACATTATTATCCTCTGAAACCACAAGGCCCAGAGGTTTCATATTTGGTTGGAAACATTGTATAGTGATCCCCATCAAAGATAGTTCAAAAGATGCCCCTGAGGTCAAAACTGGCCACGCCCGAGGGTCACATTGTTTGTATAAACTTAAATAGCAAAATGACGTTTAAATCTACTCCTCTGAAACCGGAAGACCCAGTGTTTTGTTGACCAAATTTTTCGAAGAAACATTTCGGTTATTATATTGGCGTAAGTTGTTGGGCGGACGGGTGATTGTGCGGGCGGCCGGGCGTAGCACTTTTCGTTTCCACTCTCTAACTCGAGAACGGATTGAGCTATTGTAATGAAACTTCATACATAGATACCTTATAGGGAGACCTCACTTAGGATTGCTTATGGGATTGGTGGCCTCAAGGTCAAGGTCACTGTTACTAAAAATAGAAAAAAACAGTTAACGCTCAATAACTTGACAACGCATTTTAGTGAAATTTCAAACATAGATATCTTGTATCAAGACCTCGCTTGGGATTGCATATCAGGTGGGTGGGGTCAAGGTCACCATTACTAAAAATGGACTAAACAATTTTGTGCTGACTCGGACGCATTTCGTTTGAAATATTTTGTTTTCGTGGAATTTCCACGTTTCTTGTAAGTGGTATGTAACATTGTACAGTGGTCCTCTACAAAGATTGTTCAAATGATGTCCCTGGGGTAAAAATGGCCACGCCCTGTGGATCATATAGTTTATATAGATTTAAATAGCAAAATGACTTCAAAAATCTTCTCCTCTAAAACCGCAAGGCCCAGTGGTTTCCTATTTGGTATGTAATATTGTATAGTGGTCCTCTACAAATATTGTTCAAATTATACCCCTGGGGTAGAAAGTGGCCACGTCCTGTGGGTCACACGGTTTATATAGACTATACAAATATTCTCCTGAAACTGCAAGGCCCAGAGGTTTATACTCAGATAAGTGCTTTAGTGCCATTTGGCCCTCTTGTTATAAGCCATTATGATGCCTTTAACTTAGGTGAGCGACCTAGGGCTATCGTGGCCCTCTTGTTTATCAAATCAAGTTTGTGCATAATCTAAGTTATCATTTGTAGCAAAACAATTGATAAATGTTTTATAACAAAGTAAAATATAAAAATGTAATAAAGCTTATCTACAAAAACAATTCCCCTTTTTCCGTAAAATTCTCCGTCTGCAGGGCCCCGCCACCTTTCCCCCAAAGGCAAAAAAACACACTGAAATATATCCAGTTTCAGTACGAATAATTTGAAGCCTTCATTGCATGTAAATTTTATATATTTTTTGTATTGCATGTTAAGTAAAGTTTGATCGTATTGTTAATTATGGTGTGTTTGCTCTACATCCTCAGTTTATTTCACTTAACCACGTGTCGCACTTACATGTGCGAAACATGTCCTCGTCATTTTACTGCAATCAATAATGGTGTTTCTTTAAAAGCTTAGGCACTTAAGTTTTCTGAGCTAACATGATAAATTGTTTGCCAAGGCATTCATTAACAAGCTCAAAAACATTTTACAAAATTGCTGGTAATCTCTTTAAAGTTCCAAGATGAATTGAAGCTGATGATGCTCTATGCAGAATTTGCCAATCGCTATCAATTAGATTATTTGGCTAAAGAAAACCGCCACATTGTTGGCAATGGTTTCAAATTTTTCGTCTTAAAATCTACAAAAAAAAAACAGTAATATGGCAAGGCAAACCAATTTAGTTTAGGGACGTATGTTTTAATAAGGCTTCATCTTAGTTACGAATATGACTTGCCTATCCATTTTCGTATGACGAGTGGCCAATTTACAAGCTACATGTATGAGCAGGGAGTGAGAAGCACTTTGATTATTTCATTAAAAGTTAAGTTTTAGTTTATTATGTTACGAGGCACACAAATGGTTTTGAAAGTAGTACCATTACTATTGATGTTTATTATCTGTGCGGACATAAAACATTCAAACCGTTAACGTAAATACATGTATGTTAGTATTGGGACATCGTTTTGAAATTGCAATCGATCATCGGGTTGGAATCGGTTGCCACTTTGAAATGCGATTTTACTGATTATAATTTCTAATGTTATTTTGTATTATGCATATTTCTCTTCTTTTAACGTAGATTTCGGGGGTTGTGTCTGATTTGGAATCGTGGTTTATTCAAAAACGCAGAAATAAATATTATAGTGGTTTATTTTCTGGTTGACCGTTTAGATTGATGCCAAACAACGAAATTCTGAAAGAAACATTAAATTAAACATAGAAAACGAATAATTATCATATCAAAATAAATGCATAGAAAATACACATACATGTCGGTACGGTGAGCCAATTATTATTTTAGCAATAAAATACAATAGACACATATTTTACAATAGACATAGACAATTTACACATACAATAGACGCGTAAAATACAAAAAGTATACTTTAAATTAAAACACGAACCTGTATTTGTTTATAATAATAATAATAATTTACCTGAATAAATATCAAATTTTCTTCAACTTCTTGAAATATGTCCAACCTGAACTAAATTTTTCGTGCACGTGGATCAGGGGTTTAAGGTGCGATAACTACGTTGTTAGTCGATTATGCGTGCAACTGTTTGGGTTGTTTCCCTTTTATTATTAAACGTTTAATGTATTTGTATTTGTATATCGTAATAATAAACATGTGTTTAAATAATCAATGATAATTTACAATAACTGGAATAAAATTTAAAGTGTTTAATTTAATACCCTACGACATAGACAAAATAGTTTATTATGGGTGTATGTGTGTTTCTTTTGAGCATCAATAATAAATGTAAACAAACAAACAATAATTTCAAACACATAACTTTTATTTACTAAACTGATCGGTGCTTGAACATTTTGAACATATAAAAGTATCGAGCAAGTAAATTAAACATGGAAAAACTGTAAAACACTTCGTAATGAAAGTCAAAACGATAATCTATTTTGTAACTGAGACATCGACAATCGACAACAAAATAAATGTACGCGCTGCTAATCGATTGTTTCCGATCATCATCCCCTCACTAATGTGTGGTGTCCATAAATGTTTGTCATTAGGACATGGCATTGTAAGGTGACAGGGTCCAAAATTAAGTTATCTAAGTCCAAACAGTTCCATTACTATTATGTCGCTGATGTGTCAAAACTATGGGTTGCAAATCATGCCCAGTTTACAGTCTTTAAGGAGTTCATATATTTATGAACAATTATTCAGTACTTTGAATATTGGGCATAAAACGTGGACACAGAACAGCTTAATAGTTGAGCAAACATGAATAAAAGATGGAAAGTATACATTACATAGGTTTACTAAGGATGTCAGATGTCCAAATGTTTCAAAGTCATTGCAGCTTCAGATAATAGAAAGAGATGGCTTTGACAATTGATATTAACAGTTCCTTAATGGTGTTCAATGGCTGTGGTTTGATGTTTTCTTTCTGTAGATTGGTTCTGTACAAAGAGCTTTTCCAGTCACTAGAAAGCTGCATTGTATACCCGATCGAAAGCCAACAGTATTCCAAACATTGTAAAAACAATTGTAAATACCTTTTTAATTAGGAATTCAGGTTTTAAATCTTGTTTAAATGAAGTCATAATTATTGGCCTACACAGCCACTTGAGTGACAAATGCCCGGTTGCCCCAATAACCCAGAAATCCTGATACCGGTAGCTGTTTTTAAACTGGCCAAGATAAGGGACTCCATAAATCGTGAAGTTTTCATATTAAGCTGGCTTTATTTTCTCGGCAATCGTCAATGCAGATAAGTGGGAAATTCGATACCTTGTCATTTCAGGTTTCTAAGCAGTTGAATTTCTAATATGCAGACTTAACAGAACTTTAGTTCAGAAATAAGCAATAAAGCTCTAGAAATATGCTGCAGCTTACTGCAATGAACAGTGTATATAGCGTAAATTCACCGTGGTCATTTATAAGGTAGTCTTGAATGTATTTTCAATGTTTTATTATACTCCCTGAATATACTATAGAAATATAATTGACCTCCATGTACATCCATGCTTACACACTACTTCGTTGGCATAACTCTATTACTGATAAAGGAATTTAAATAAAACTACCGGTATATAATAATGATACAGGGCTTTGAGAGGAATGCACAGTATGTAATCCAAAACTGTATGCACAATAATTATGCAGTAATTGTCTTCACCTTTTTTGAAGAGCATCACCTTATTACTGATAAACTTTATAATCATAAATGATATTGTGCTGTTTTATTGACCTGGCACTCATGAATATTCCGTTTATATTTGTAAATCTATTGTAAGCTACTAACTCTGAAAGGAGACTAAGACGCGAATATGCATTTATCAAATCTTTACTCTGTTACCTTTGATACTGTAGTTTATTGGTAAGCATGCATAGATTGTAAGCGTTATGTTTTGGGCTTGAATGCCAGTAATTTTTTTAATTGATCATTTTACGGACGGCATGACACGGAATCTCATCATTAACCTCGATTATAACATTGAAGAGATCTGCACCAATACTGTGAGCGAAACTGAGTTTTGGCAATGCATTTGTAGCTCACCTGAGCACGAAGTGCTCAAGGGTGAGCTATTGTGGTCAGTCTGTGTCCGGCGTCCGTCATCCGTCATCCGTCGTTCACATTTTACTTCAAACTACTTCTTCTCTGAAACTACTAAGCGGATTTTAACCAAACATGGCAGGAATGTTCCTGGGATGGTCTTTTATTAAATTCTTTCAATTCATTAAAATATATTGAAAACTCTGGTTGTCATGGCAACCAAAGTCTTAAAAACTGGAAGATCTTCTTGTCAGAAACCACTCGCTGGATTTGAAAATAGTTTTCACAGAAATGCTCCTTGGGTAACCCTCAACCAAATTCCTTCAAGTCATTGTGATTTGCTAAAAAACATGGCCGCCAGGGGGCAGGGCAGTTTTCCTTATATAACTATACTGAAAACCTTAAAAATCTTCTAGTCTGAAACCACTGGTGGATTTCAAAATAATTACACAGCTTTGGTTCTTGGGTGACCCTCTACCAAATTATTTGTAATCATTTTGATTTGTTAAAAAACAGGACTGCCAGGGGGCGGGACCGTTTCCATTATATAGATATATTGAAAACTTTAAAAAAATCTTCTTGTAAGACACCACTGGCTGGATTTCGAAATAATTTCAAAGAAATGTTCCTTGAGTGACCCTCTACCAAATTCCTTCAAATTATTTTGATACGTTAAAAAACATGGCTGCCAGGGGGAGGGGCAGTTTTCCTTATATGGCTATCATGATAACTTAAAAATCTTATAATCTGAAAACACTGGCTGGATTTCAAAATAATTTCACAGAAATGTTCCTTGGGTGACCCTCTACTAAACTCCTTGAAATCATTTTGATTTGTTTAAAAAACATGGCCGGCAGGGGGCGGGGCAGTTTTCGTTATATGGCTATATTGAAAACTTAAACAATCTTCTTGTCTGAAACCACTGGCTGAATTTCAAAATAATTTCACAAACATGTTCCTTCGGTAACCCTCTATCACATTCCTTGAAAACATTTTGATTTGTTAAAAAAACATGGCCGCCAGGGGGCGGGGCAGTTTTCCTTATATGGCTATGTTGAAATCTTTGAAAAAAATATTTGTCTGAAATCACTGGCTAAATTCCAAAATAGCCAGTACCTTTAAAGATGGCGTCGAAGTCGCTATCAAACGTCTGTTAGATTTAGAAGCTAAAAATCATGCTAAAACAACTACTTACCTCTAAAACATTTTCGTAAAATCGAGAAATCAATGCTATATGACGTAAAGAATCTACACCGAGAGCGATGGTTTATACCATTAAAGCGACTGGCCAGTTGTTTTTGTCACAAGACGCTGCTGTAAGTTGGAATGGTGTATATGGTTTGGTTTATTCAATATACATCAGACATACAGTCCATGAGTATACATGAAGTAGTACACAAATATATATGAGGGGCGTCGTGGGAAAACCGGTCTTAATGCATGTGCGTAAAGTGTCGTCCCGGATTAGCCTGTGCAGTCCGCACAGGCTAATCCAGGACGGCACTTTCCGCCTACAGTGGATTTATGTTTAGAAGAGACTTCATTGAAACAGAAAATACCATACAAGCGGAAAGTGCCGTCCTGGATTAGCCTGTGCGGACTGCACAGGCTAATCCGGGACGACACTATACGCACATGCATTAAGACCGGTTTTCTCACGACGCGCCACATATAAATGCATGCATAGTGGTAATCTGTGTAATACTAATTCTCGACTGAATAAAGCATACATAAATTACAACAGGTTGAACATATAAATACAAATATTAACAATGCTATAGTCAACAACAGCAAAATATCGATTTAAATGAGTATTTAATAAATATACAAAGCAACATGCGGAGCGAGAAGTGAAGTGTGAATACATTTACGGTAATATTAATCGTAATAATATGTGTATTGGTTTCTTCGAATAAACGCTTTATGGACATACATAGCTAAGTTAATGTTAATAATTACGTTGTCGGATTGCATTAATTCTATAAATGTGGGTACATTTGGTCTTTTCCAGTAATACTTCTTAATATATAGTTTTCTAATATCATTATACAGTGAACATTCTGACAAGAAATGAAACTCATCTTCAAGAACATTGCAATACTGATATTTTCTTTCATGAAAATGTAAAGGTTCAGGTTTATTCCATCGACCTGATTCGACTTCTATCCTCTGTGAAGACACTCTGAATTTACTGTTAATTTAACTGCAGATTTTCGCTCGAACAACAAGTAGATTTGCGTTTTAATCCCGTGATTTGGTATAGCCCATCAAATGAAAAAGAAACAAATATCATAGTTATAAGCGCATTGAAATTGACAAAAAATGACTTTAAAAATCATCTCATCTGAAACCGCAAGGCCCAGAGGTTTCATATTTGGTATGTAATATTGTATAGTAGTCCTCTACACAGAGTGTTCAAATAATGCCCCTGGGGTCAAAACTGGGCACACCCCGGGGGTCACATGGTTCATAGAGACATAAATAGCAAAATGACTTTAAAAATCTTCTTCTCGGAAACCGCAAGGCACAGAGGTTTCATATTTGGTATGTAACATTGTATAGTGGCCTCTACAAAGATTGTTCAAATGATGCCCATGGGGTCAAAACTGGCCACACCCCGTGGCTCACATGGTTTATATATACTTAAATAGCAAAATGACTTTAAAAATCTTCTCCTCTGACCTTGCAAGGCTCAGAGGTTTCATATTTGGTATGTAACATTGTACAGTGGTTCTCTACAAATTTTGTTCAAATGATGCCCCTGGGGTAAAAACTGGCTACACCCCGGGCGTCACAATGTTTATATAGACTTAAATAGCAAAATGACTTTAAAAATCTTCTTTTCTGAAACCGCAAAGCCCAGAGGTTTCATATGTGGTGTGTAATGTTGTATAGTGGTCCTCTACAAAGATTTTTCAAATGTTGCCCCTGGGGTAAAAACTGGCCACACCCCGGGGCTCACATGGTTTATACAGACGTAAATGGCAAAATGATTAAAACATTATTATCCTCTGAAACCACAAGGCCCAGAGGTTTCATATTTGGTTGGAAACATTGTATAGTGATCCCCATCAAAGATAGTTCAAAAGATGCCCCTGAGGTCAAAAGTGGCCACGCCCGAGGGTCACATTGTTTGTATAAACTTAAATAGCAAAATGACGTTTAAATCTACTCCTCTGAAACCGGAAGACCCAGTGTTTTGTTAACCAACTTTTTCGAAGAAACATTTCGGTTATTATATTGGCGTAAGTTGTTGGGCGGACGGGTGATTGTGCGGGCGGCCGGGCGTAGCACTTTTTGTTTCCACTCTGTAACTCGAGAACGGATTGAGCTATTGTAATGAAACTTCATACATAGATACCTTATAGGGAGACCTCGCTTAGGATTGCTTATGGGATTGGTGGCCTCAAGGTCAAGGTCACTGTTACTAAAAATAGAAAAAAAACAGTTAACGCTCAATATCTTGAGAACGCATTTTAGTAAAATTTCAAACGTAGATATCTTATATCAAGACCTCGCTTGGGATTGCATATCAGGTGGGTGGGGTCAATGTCACCATTACTAAAAATGGACTAAACAATTTTGTGCAGACTCGGATGCATTTCGTTTGAAATATTTGGTTTTCGTGGAATTTCCACGTTTCTTGTAAGTGGTATGTAACATTGTACAGTGGTCCTCTACAACGATTGTTCAAATGATGTCCCTGGGGTAAAAAGGGCCACGCCCTGTGGATCATATAGTTTATATAGATTTAAATAGCAAAATGACTTCAAAAATCTTCTCCTCTAAAACCGCAAGGCCCAGTGGTTTCCTATTTGGTATGTAATATTGTATAGTGGTCCTCTACAAATATTGTTCAGATTATACCCCTGGGATAGAAAGTGGCCACGTCCTGTGGGTCACACGGTTTATATAGACTATACAAATATTCTCCTGAAACTGCAAGGCCCAGAGGTTTATACTCAGATAAGTGCTTTAGTGCCAATTGGCCCTCTTGTTATAAGCCATTATGATGCCTTTAACTCAGGTGAGCGACCTAGGGCTATCGTGGCCCTCTTGTTTATCAAATCAAGTTTGTGCATAATTTAAGTTATCATTTGTAGCAAAACAATTGATAAATGTTTTATAACAAAGTAAAATATAAAAATGTAATAATGCATATCTACAAAATCAATTCCCCTTTTTCCGTAAAATTCTCCGTCTGAAGGGCCCCGCCACCTTTCCCCCAAAGGCAAAAAAACACACTGAAATATATCCAGTTTCAGTACGAACAATTTGAAGCCTTCATTGCATGTAAATTTTATATATTTTCTGTATTGTATGTTAAGTAAAGATCGTATTGTTAATTATGGTGTGTTTGCTCTACAGCCTAAGTTTATTTCACTTAACCACGTGTCGCACTTACATGTGCGATACATGTCCTCGTCATTTTACTGCAATCAATAATGGTGTTTCTTTAAAAGCTTAGGCACTTAAGTTTTCTGTGCTAACATGATAAATTGTTTGCCAAGGCATTCATTAACAAGCTCAAAAACATTTTACAAAATTGCTGGTAATCTCTTTAAAGTTCCAAGATGAACTCAAGCTGATGATGCTCTATGCAGAATTTGCCAATCGATATCAATTAGATTAATTGGCTTAAGAAAACCGCCACATTGTTGGCAATGGTTTCAAATTTTTCATCTTAAAATCTACAAAAAAAACAGTAATATGGCAAGGCAAACCAATTTAGTTTAGGGACGTATGTTTTAATAAGGCTTCATCTTAGTTACGAATATGACTTGCCTATCCATTTTCGTATGACGAGTTGCCAATTTACAAGCTACATGTATTAGCAGGGAGTGAGAAGCACTTTGATTATTTCATTAAAAGTTAAGTTTTAGTTTATTATGTTACGAGGCAAACAAATGGTTTTGAAAGTAGTACCATTACTATTGATGTTTATTATCTGTGCGGACATAAAACATTCAAACCGTTAACGTAAATACATGTATGTTAGTATTGGGACATCGTTTTGAAATTGCAATCGATCATCGGGTTGGAATCGGTTGCCACTTCTGATGCGATTTTATTGATTATAATCGGTTTCAAATGTTATTTTGTATTATGCATATTTCTCTTCTTTTAACATAGATTTCGGGGGTTGTGTCTGATTTGGAATCGTGGTTTATTCAAAAACGCAGAAATAAATGTTATAGTGGTTTATTTTCTGGTTGACCGTTTAGATTGATGCCAAACTACGAAATTCTGAAAGAAACATTAAATTAAACATAGAAAACGAATAATTATCATATCAAAATAAATGCATAGAAAATACACATACATGTCGGTACGGTGAGCCAATTATTATTTTAGCAATAAAATACAATAGACACATATTTTACAATAGACATAGACAATTTACACATACAATAGACGCGTAAAATACAAAAAGTATACTTTAAATTAAAACACGAACCTGTATTTGTTTATAATAATAATAATAATTTACCTGAATAAATATAAAAATTTTTTCAACTTCTTGAAATATGTCCAACCTGAACTAAATTTTTCGTGCACGTGGATCAGGGGTTTAAGGTGCGATAACTACGTTGTTAGTCGATTATGCATACAACTGTTTGGGTTGTTTCCCTTTTATTATTAAACGTTTAATGTATTTGTATATCGTAATCATGAACATGTGTTTAAATAATCAATGATAATTTACAATAACTGGAATAAAATTTAAAGTGTTTAATTTTATACCCTACGACATAGACAAAATAGTTTATTATGGGTGTATGTGTGTTTCTTTTGTGCATCAATAATAAATGTAAACAAACAAACAATAATTTCAAACACATAACTTTTATTTACTAAACTGATCGGTGCTTGAACATTTTGAACATATAAAAGTATCGAGCAAGTAAATTAAACATGGAAAAACTGTAAAACAATTCGTAATGAAAGTCAAAACGATAATCTCTTTTGTAACTGAGACATCGACAATCGACAACAAAATAAATGTACGCGCTGCTAATCGATTGTTTCCGATCATCATCCCCTCACTAATGTATGGTGTCCATAAATATTTGTCATTAGGAAATGGCATTGTAAGGTGACAGGGTCCAAAATTAAGTTATCTAAGTCCAAACAGTTCCATTACTATTATGTCGCTGATGTGTCAAAACTATGGGTTGCAAATCATGCCCAGTTTACAGTCTTTAAGGAGTTCATATATTTATGAACAATTATTCAGTACTTTGAATATTGGGCATAAAACGTGGACACAGAACAGCTTAATAGTTGAGCAAACATGAATAAAAGATGGAAAGTATACATTACATAGGTTTACTAAGGATGTCAGATGTCCAAATGTTTCAAAGTCATTGCAGCTTCAGATAATAGAAAGAGATGGCTTTGACAATTGATATTAACAGTTCCTTAATGGTGTTCAATGGCTGTGGTTTGATGTTTTCTTTCTGTAGATTGGTTCTGTACAAAGAGCTTTTCCAGTCACTAGAAAGCTGCATTGTATACCCGATCGAAAGCCAACAGTATTCCAAACATTGTAAAAACAATTGTAAATACCTTTTTAATTAGGAATTCAGGTTTTAAATCTTGTTTAAATGAAGTCATAATTATTGGCCTACACAGCCACTTGAGTGACAAATGCCCGGTTGCCCCACTAACCCAGAAATCCTGATACCGGTAGCTGTTTTTAAACTGGACAAGATAAGGGACTCCATAAATCGTGAAGTTTTCATATTAAGCTGGCTTTATTTTCTCGGCAATCGTCAATGCAGATTAGTGGGAAATTCGATACCTTGTCATTTCAGGTTTCTAAGCAGTTGAATTTCTAATATGCAGACTTAACAGAACTTTAGTTCAGAAATAAGCAATAAAGCTCTAGAAATATGTTGCAGCTTACTGCAATGAACAGTGTATATAGCGTAAATTCACCGTGGTCATTTATAAGGTAGTCTTGAATGTATTTTCAATGTTTTATTATACTCCCTGAATATACTATAGAAATATAATTGACCTCCATGTACATCCATCCGTACACACTACTTCGTTGGCATAACTCTATTATTGATGAAGGAATTTAAATAAAACTACCGGTATATAATAATGATACAGGGCTTTGAGAGGAATGCAAGTATGTAATCCAAAACTGTATGCACAATAATTATGCAGTAATTGTCTTCACCTTTTTTGAAGAGCATCACCTTATTACTGATAAACTTTATAATCATAAATGATATTGTGCTATTTTATTGACCTGGCACTCATGAATATTCCGTTTATATTTGTAAATCTCTTGTAAGCTACTGACTCTGAAAGGAGACGAAGACGCGAATATGCATTTATCAAATCTTTACTCTGTTACCTTTGATACTGTAGTTTATTGGTAAGCATGCATAGATTGTAAGCGTTATGTTTTGGGCTTGAATGCCAGTAATTTTTATACGGACGGCATGACACGGAATCTCATCATTAACCTCGATTCTGACACAGAAGAGATCTGCACCAATACTGTGAGCGAAACTGAGTTTTGGCAATGCATTTGTAGCTCACCTGAGCACGAAGTGCTCAAGGGTGAGCTATTGTGGTCAGTCTGTGTCCGGCGTCCGTCGTCCGTCATCCGTCGTTCACATTTTACTTCAAACTACTTCTTCTCTGAAACTACTAAGCGGATTTTAACCAAACTTGGCAGGAATGTTCCTGGGATGGTCTTTTATTAAATTCTTTCAATTCATTAAAATATATTGAAAACTCTGGTTGTCATGGCAACCAAAGTCTTAAAAACTGGAAGATCTTCTTGTCAGAAACCACTCGCTGGATTTGAAAATAGTTTTCACAGAAATGCTCCTTGGGTGACCCTCAACCAAATTCCTTCAAGTCATTGTGATTTGTTAAAAAACATGGCCGCCAGGGGGCAGGGCAGTTTTCCTTATATAACTATACTGAAAACCTTAAAAATCTTCTAGTCTGAAACCACTGGCTGGATTTCAAAATAATTACACAGCTTTGGTTCTTGGGTGACCCTCTACCAAATTATTTGAAATCATTTTGATTTGTTAAAAAACAGGACTGCCAGGGGGCGGGACAGTTTCCATTATATAGATATATTGAAAACTTTAAAAATCTTCTTGTCTGACACCACTGGCTGGATTTCGAAATAATTTCAAAGAAATGTTCCTTGAGTGACCCTCTACCAAATTCCTTCAAATTATTTTGATACGTTAAAAAACATGGCTGCCAGGGGGAGGGGCAATTTTCCTTATATGGCTATCATGATAACTTAAAAATCTTATAATCTGAAAACACTGGCTGGATTTCAAAATAATTTCACAGAAATGTTCCTTGGGTGACCCTCTACTAAACTCCTTGAAATCATTTTGATTTGTTTAAAAAACATGGCCGACAGGGGGCGGGGCAGTTTTCGTTATATGGCTATATTGAAAACTTAAACAATCTTCTTGTCTGAAACCACTGGCTGAATTTCAAAATAATTTCACAAACATGTTCCTTCGGTAACCCTCTATCACATTCCTTGAAAACATTTTGATTTGTTAAAAAAACATGGCCGCCAGGGGGCGGGGCAGTTTTCCTTATATGGCTATGTTGAAATCTTAAAAAAAAATATTTGTCTGAAATCACTGGCTAAATTCCAAAATAGCCAGTACCTTTAAAGATGGCGTCGAAGAGACTGCTCGAGTCGCTATCAAACGTCTGTTAGATTTAGAAGCTAAAAATCATGCTAAAACAACTACTTACCTCTAAAACATTTTCGTAAAATCGAGAAATCAATGCTATATGACGTAAAGAATCTACACCGAGAGCGATGGTTTATACCATTAAAGCGACTGGCCAGTTGTTTTTGTCACAAGACGCTGCTGTAAGTTGGAATGGTGTATATGGTTTGGTTTATTCAATATACATCAGACATACAGTCCATGAGTATACATGAAGTAGTACACAAATATATATGAGGGGCGTCGTGGGAAAACCGGTCTTAATGCATGTGCGTAAAGTGACGTCCCGGATTAGCCTGTGCAGTCCGCACATGCTAATCCAGGACGGCACTTTCCGCCTACAGTGGATTTATGTTTAGAAGAGACTTCATTGAAACAGAAAATACCATACAAGCGGAAAGTGCCGTCCTGGATTAGCCTGTGCGGACTGCACAGGCTAATCCGGGACGACACTATACGCACATGCATTAAGACCGGTTTTCTCACGACGCGCCACATATAAATGCATGCATAGTGGTAATCTGTGTAATACTAATTCTCGACTGAATAAAGCATACATAAATTACAACAGGTTGAACATATAAATACAAATATTAACAATGCTATAGTCAACAACAGCAAAATATCGATTTAAATGAGTATTTAATAAATATACAAAGCAACATGCGGAGCGAGAAGTGAAGTGTGAATACATTTACGGTAATATTAATCGTAATAATATGTGTATTGGTTTCTTCGAATAAACGCTTTATGGACATAAATAGCTAAGTTAATGTTAATAATTACGTTGTCGGATTGCATTAATTCTATAAATGTGGGTACATTTGGTCTTTTCCAGTAATACTTCTTAATATATAGTTTTCTAATATCATTATACAGTGAACATTCTGACAAGAAATGAAACTCATCTTCAAGAACATTGCAATACTGATATTTTCTTTCATGAAAATGTATAGGTTCAGGTTTATTCCATCGACCTGATTCGACTTCTAGCCTCTGTGAAGACACTCTCAATTTACTGTTAATTTAACTGCAGATTTTCGCTCAAACAACAAGTAGATTTGCGTTTTAATCCCGTGATTTGGTATAGCCCATCAAATGAAAAAGAAACAAATATCATAGTTATAAGCGCATTGAAATTGACAAAAAAATGACTTTAAAAATCTTCTCCTCTGAAACCGCAAGGCCCAGAGGTTTCATATTTGGTATGTAATATTGTATAGTAGTCCTCTACAAAGAGTGTTCAATTAATGCCCCTGGGGTCAAAACTGGGCACACCCCGGGGGTCACATGGTTCATAGAGACGTAAATAGCAAAATGACTTTAAAAATCTTCTTCTCGGAAACCGCAAGGCACAGAGGTTTCATATTTGGTATGTAACATTGTATAGTGGCCTCTACAAAGATTGTTCAAATGATGCCCATGGGGTCAAAACTGGCCACACCCCGTGGCTAACATGGTTTATATATACTTAAATAGCAAAATGACTTTAAATATCTTCTTTTCTGAAACCGCAAAGCCCAGAGGTTTCATATGTGGTGTGTAATGTTGTATAGTATTCCTCTACAAAGATTTTTCAAATGTTGCCCCTGGGGTAAAAACTGGCCACACCCCGGGGCTCACATGGTTTATACAGACGTGAATGGCAAAATGATTAAAACATTATTATCCTCTGAAACCACAAGGCCCAGAGGTTTCATATTTGGTTGGAAACATTGTATAGTGATCCCCATCAAAGATAGTTCAAAAGATGCCCCTGAGGTCAAAACTGGCCACGCCCGAGGGTCACATTGTTTGTATAAACTTAAATAGCAAAATGACGTTTAAATCTACTCCTCTGAAACCGGAAGACCCAGTGTTTTGTTGACCAAATTTTTCGAAGAAACATTTCGGTTATTATATTGGCGTAAGTTGTTGGGCGGACGGGTGATTGTGCGGGCGGCCGGGCGTAGCACTTTTCGTTTCCACTCTCTAACTCGAGAACGGATTGAGCTATTGTAATGAAACTTCATACATAGATACCTTATAGGGAGACCTCACTTAGGATTGCTTATGGGATTGGTGGCCTCAAGGTCAAGGTCACTGTTACTAAAAATAGAAAAAAACAGTTAACGCTCAATAACTTGACAACGCATTTTAGTGAAATTTCAAACATAGATATCTTGTATCAAGACCTCGCTTGGGATTGCATATCAGGTGGGTGGGGTCAAGGTCACCATTACTAAAAATGGACTAAACAATTTTGTGCTGACTCGGACGCATTTCGTTTGAAATATTTTGTTTTCGTGGAATTTCCACGTTTCTTGTAAGTGGTATGTAACATTGTACAGTGGTCCTCTACAAAGATTGTTCAAATGATGTCCCTGGGGTAAAAATGGCCACGCCCTGTGGATCATATAGTTTATATAGATTTAAATAGCAAAATGACTTCAAAAATCTTCTCCTCTAAAACCGCAAGGCCCAGTGGTTTCCTATTTGGTATGTAATATTGTATAGTGGTCCTCTACAAATATTGTTCAAATTATACCCCTGGGGTAGAAAGTGGCCACGTCCTGTGGGTCACACGGTTTATATAGACTATACATATATTCTCCTGAAACTGCAAGGCCCAGAGGTTTATACTCAGATAAGTGCTTTAGTGCCATTTGGCCCTCTTGTTATAAGCCATTATGATGCCTTTAACTTAGGTGAGCGACCTAGGGCTATCGTGGCCCTCTTGTTTATCAAATCAAGTTTGTGCATAATCTAAGTTATCATTTGTAGCAAAACAATTGATAAATGTTTTATAACAAAGTAAAATATAAAAATGTAATAAAGCTTATCTACAAAAACAATTCCCCTTTTTCCGTAAAATTCTCCGTCTGCAGGGCCCCGCCACCTTTCCCCCAAAGGCAAAAAAACACACTGAAATATATCCAGTTTCAGTACGAATAATTTGAAGCCTTCATTGCATGTAAATTTTATATATTTTTTGTATTGCATGTTAAGTAAAGTTTGATCGTATTGTTAATTATGGTGTGTTTGCTCTACATCCTCAGTTTATTTCACTTAACCACGTGTCGCACTTACATGTGCGAAACATGTCCTCGTCATTTTACTGCAATCAATAATGGTGTTTCTTTAAAAGCTTAGGCACTTAAGTTTTCTGAGCTAACATGATAAATTGTTTGCCAAGGCATTCATTAACAAGCTCAAAAACATTTTACAAAATTGCTGGTAATCTCTTTAAAGTTCCAAGATGAATTCAAGCTGATGATGCTCTATGCAGAATTTGCCAATCGCTATCAATTAGATTATTTGGCTAAAGAAAACCGCCACATTGTTGGCAATGGTTTCAAATTTTTCGTCTTAAAATCTACAAAAAAAAACAGTAATATGGCAAGGCAAACCAATTTAGTTTAGGGACGTATGTTTTAATAAGGCTTCATCTTAGTTACGAATATGACTTGCCTATCCATTTTCGTATGACGAGTGGCCAATTTACAAGCTACATGTATGAGCAGGGAGTGAGAAGCACTTTGATTATTTCATTAAAAGTTAAGTTTTAGTTTATTATGTTACGAGGCACACAAATGGTTTTGAAAGTAGTACCATTACTATTGATGTTTATTATCTGTGCGGACATAAAACATTCAAACCGTTAACGTAAATACATGTATGTTAGTATTGGGACATCGTTTTGAAATTGCAATCGATCATCGGGTTGGAATCGGTTGCCACTTTGAAATGCGATTTTACTGATTATAATTTCTAATGTTATTTTGTATTATGCATATTTCTCTTCTTTTAACGTAGATTTCGGGGGTTGTGTCTGATTTGGAATCGTGGTTTATTCAAAAACGCAGAAATAAATATTATAGTGGTTTATTTTCTGGTTGACCGTTTAGATTGATGCCAAACAACGAAATTCTGAAAGAAACATTAAATTAAACATAGAAAACGAATAATTATCATATCAAAATAAATGCATAGAAAATACACATACATGTCGGTACGGTGAGCAATTATTATTTTAGCAATAAAATACAATAGACACATATTTTACAATAGACATAGACAATTTACACATACAATAGACGCGTAAAATACAAAAAGTATACTTTAAATTAAAACACGAACCTGTATTTGTTTATAATAATAATAATAATTTACCTGAATAAATATCAAATTTTCTTCAACTTCTTGAAATATGTCCAACCTGAACTAAATTTTTCGTGCACGTGGATCAGGGGTTTAAGGTGCGATAACTACGTTGTTAGTCGATTATGCGTGCAACTGTTTGGGTTGTTTCCCTTTTATTATTAAACGTTTAATGTATTTGTATTTGTATATCGTAATAATAAACATGTGTTTAAATAATCAATGATAATTTACAATAACTGGAATAAAATTTAAAGTGTTTAATTTAATACCCTACGACATAGACAAAATAGTTTATTATGGGTGTATGTGTGTTTCTTTTGAGCATCAATAATAAATGTAAACAAACAAACAATAATTTCAAACACATAACTTTTATTTACTAAACTGATCGGTGCTTGAACATTTTGAACATATAAAAGTATCGAGCAAGTAAATTAAACATGGAAAAACTGTAAAACACTTCGTAATGAAAGTCAAAACGATAATCTATTTTGTAACTGAGACATCGACAATCGACAACAAAATAAATGTACGCGCTGCTAATCGATTGTTTCCGATCATCATCCCCTCACTAATGTGTGGTGTCCATAAATGTTTGTCATTAGGACATGGCATTGTAAGGTGACAGGGTCCAAAATTAAGTTATCTAAGTCCAAACAGTTCCATTACTATTATGTCGCTGATGTGTCAAAACTATGGGTTGCAAATCATGCCCAGTTTACAGTCTTTAAGGAGTTCATATATTTATGAACAATTATTCAGTACTTTGAATATTGGGCATAAAACGTGGACACAGAACAGCTTAATAGTTGAGCAAACATGAATAAAAGATGGAAAGTATACATTACATAGGTTTACTAAGGATGTCAGATGTCCAAATGTTTCAAAGTCATTGCAGCTTCAGATAATAGAAAGAGATGGCTTTGACAATTGATATTAACAGTTCCTTAATGGTGTTCAATGGCTGTGGTTTGATGTTTTCTTTCTGTAGATTGGTTCTGTACAAAGAGCTTTTCCAGTCACTAGAAAGCTGCATTGTATACCCGATCGAAAGCCAACAGTATTCCAAACATTGTAAAAACAATTGTAAATACCTTTTTAATTAGGAATTCAGGTTTTAAATCTTTTTTAAATGAAGTCATAATTATTGGCCTACACAGCCACTTGAGTGACAAATGCCCGGTTGCCCCAATAACCCAGAAATCCTGATACCGGTAGCTGTTTTTAAACTGGCCAAGATAAGGGACTCCATAAATCGTGAAGTTTTCATATTAAGCTGGCTTTATTTTCTCGGCAATCGTCAATGCAGATAAGTGGGAAATTCGATACCTTGTCATTTCAGGTTTCTAAGCAGTTGAATTTCTAATATGCAGACTTAACAGAACTTTAGTTCAGAAATAAGCAATAAAGCTCTAGAAATATGCTGCAGCTTACTGCAATGAACAGTGTATATAGCGTAAATTCACCGTGGTCATTTATAAGGTAGTCTTGAATGTATTTTCAATGTTTTATTATACTCCCTGAATATACTATAGAAATATAATTGACCTCCATGTACATCCATGCTTACACACTACTTCGTTGGCATAACTCTATTACTGATAAAGGAATTTAAATAAAACTACCGGTATATAATAATGATACAGGGCTTTGAGAGGAATGCACAGTATGTAATCCAAAACTGTATGCACAATAATTATGCAGTAATTGTCTTCACCTTTTTTGAAGAGCATCACCTTATTACTGATAAACTTTATAATCATAAATGATATTGTGCTGTTTTATTGACCTGGCACTCATGAATATTCCGTTTATATTTGTAAATCTATTGTAAGCTACTAACTCTGAAAGGAGACTAAGACGCGAATATGCATTTATCAAATCTTTACTCTGTTACCTTTGATACTGTAGTTTATTGGTAAGCATGCATAGATTGTAAGCGTTATGTTTTGGGCTTGAATGCCAGTAATTTTTATACGGACGGCATGACACGGAATCTCATCATTAACCTCGATTCTGACACAGAAGAGATCTGCACCAATACTGTGAGCGAAACTGAGTTTTGGCAATGCATTTGTAGCTCACCTGAGCACGAAGTGCTCAAGGGTGAGCTATTGTGGTCAGTCTGTGTCCGGCGTCCGTCGTCCGTCATCCGTCGTTCACATTTTACTTCAAACTACTTCTTCTCTGAAACTACTAAGCGGATTTTAACCAAACTTGGCAGGAATGTTCCTGGGATGGTCTTTTATTAAATTCTTTCAATTCATTAAAATATATTGAAAACTCTGGTTGTCATGGCAACCAAAGTCTTAAAAACTGGAAGATCTTCTTGTCAGAAACCACTCGCTGGATTTGAAAATAGTTTTCACAGAAATGCTCCTTGGATGACCCTCAACCAAATTCCTTCAAGTCATTGTGATTTGTTAAAAAACATGGCCGCCAGGGGGCAGGGCAGTTTTCCTTATATAACTATACTGAAAACTTTAAAAATCTTCTAGTCTGAAACCACTGGCTGGATTTCAAAATAATTACACAGCTTTGGTTCTTGGGTGACCCTCTACCAAATTATTTGAAATCATTTTGATTTGTTAAAAAACAGGACTGCCAGGGGGCGGGACAGTTTCCATTATATAGATATATTGAAAACTTTAAAAATCTTCTTGTCTGACACCACTGGCTGGATTTCGAAATAATTTCAAAGAAATGTTCCTTGAGTGACCCTCTACCAAATTCCTTCAAATTATTTTGATACGTTAAAAAACATGGCTGCCAGGGGGAGGGGCAATTTTCCTTATATGGCTATCATGATAACTTAAAAATCTTATAATCTGAAAACACTGGCTGGATTTCAAAATAATTTCACAGAAATGTTCCTTGGGTGACCCTCTACTAAACTCCTTGAAATCATTTTGATTTGTTTAAAAAACATGGCCGGCAGGGGGCGGGGCAGTTTTCGCTATATGGCTATATTGAAAACTTAAACAATCTTCTTGTCTGAAACCACTGGCTGAATTTCAAAATAATTTCACAAAAATGTTCCTTCGGTAACCCTCTATCAAATTCCTTGAAAACATTTTGATTTGTTAAAAAAACATGGCCGCCAGGGGGCGGGGCAGTTTTCCTTATATGGCTATGTTGAAATCTTTGAAAAAAATATTTGTCTGAAATCACTGGCTAAATTCCAAAATAGCCAGTACCTTTAAAGATGGCGTCGAAGTCGCTATCAAACGTCTGTTAGATTTAGAAGCTAAAAATCATGCTAAAACAACTACTTACCTCTAAAACATTTTCGTAAAATCGAGAAATCAATGCTATATGACGTAAAGAATCTACACCGAGAGCGATGGTTTATACCATTAAAGCGACTGGCCAGTTGTTTTTGTCACAAGACGCTGCTGTAAGTTGGAATGGTGTATATGGTTTGGTTTATTCAATATACATCAGACATACAGTCCATGAGTATACATGAAGTAGTACACAAATATATATGAGGGGCGTCGTGGGAAAACCGGTCTTAATGCATGTGCGTAAAGTGTCGTCCCGGATTAGCCTGTGCAGTCCGCACAGGCTAATCCAGGACGGCACTTTCCGCCTACAGTGGATTTATGTTTAGAAGAGACTTCATTGAAACAGAAAATACCATACAAGCGGAAAGTGCCGTCCTGGATTAGCCTGTGCGGACTGCACAGGCTAATCCGGGACGACACTATACGCACATGCATTAAGACCGGTTTTCTCACGACGCGCCACATATAAATGCATGCATAGTGGTAATCTGTGTAATACTAATTCTCGACTGAATAAAGCATACATAAATTACAACAGGTTGAACATATAAATACAAATATTAACAATGCTATAGTCAACAACAGCAAAATATCGATTTAAATGAGTATTTAATAAATACACAAAGCAACATGCGGAGCGAGAAGTGAAGTGTGAATACATTTACGGTAATATTAATCGTAATAATATGTGTATTGGTTTCTTCGAATAAACGCTTTATGGACATACATAGCTAAGTTAATGTTAATAATTACGTTGTCGGATTGCATTAATTCTATAAATGTGGGTACATTTGGTCTTTTCCAGTAATACTTCTTAATATATAGTTTTCTAATATCATTATACAGTGAACATTCTGACAAGAAATGAAACTCATCTTCAAGAACATTGCAATACTGATATTTTCTTTCATGAAAATGTATAGGTTCAGGTTTATTCCATCGACCTGATTCGACTTCTATCCTCTGTGAAGACACTCTCAATTTACTGTTAATTTAACTGCAGATTTTCGCTCAAACAACAAGTAGATTTGCGTTTTAGTCCCTTGATTTGGTATAGCCCATCAAATGAAAAAGAAACAAATATCATAGTTATAAGCGCATTGAAATTGACAAAAAAATGACTTTAAAAATCTTCTCCTCTGAAACCGCAAGGCCCAGAGGTTTCATATTTGGTATGTAATATTGTATAGTAGTCCTCTACAAAGAGTGTTCAAATAATGCCCCTGGGGTCAAAACTGGGCACACCCCGGGGGTCACATGGTTCATAGAGACGTAAATAGCAAAATGACTTTAAAAATCTTCTTCTCGGAAACCGCAAGGCACAGAGGTTTCATATTTGGTATGTAACATTGTATAGTGGCCTCTACAAAGATTGTTCAAATGATGCCCATGGGGTCAAAACTGGCCACACCCCGTGGCTCACATGGTTTATATATACTTAAATAGCAAAATGACTTTAAAAATCTTCTCCTCTGACCTTGCAAGGCTCAGAGGTTTCATATTTGGTATGTAACATTGTACATTGGTTCTCTACAAATTTTGTTCAAATGATGCCCCTGGGGTAAAAACTGGCTACACCCCGGGCGTCACAATGTTTATATAGACTTAAATAGCAAAATGACTTTAAAAATCTTCTTTTCTGAAACCGCAAAGCCCAGAGGTTTCATATGTGGTGTGTAATGTTGTATAGTGGTCCTCTACAAAGATTTTTCAAATGTTGCCCCTGGGGTAAAAACTGGCTACACCCCGGGGCTCACATGGTTTATACAGACGTAAATGGCAAAATGATTAAAACATTATTATCCTCTGAAACCACAAGGCCCAGAGGTTTCATATTTGGTTGGAAACATTGTATAGTGATCCCCATCAAAGATAGTTCAAAAGATGCCCCTGAGGTCAAAAGTGGCCACGCCCGAGGGTCACATTGTTTGTATAAACTTAAATAGCAAAATGACGTTTAAATCTACTCCTCTGAAACCGGAAGACCCAGTGTTTTGTTAACCAACTTTTTCGAAGAAACATTTCGGTTATTATATTGGCGTAAGTTGTTGGGCGGACGGGTGATTGTGCGGGCGGCCGGGCGTAGCACTTTTCGTTTCCACTCTGTAACTCGAGAACGGATTGAGCTATTGTAATGAAACTTCATACATAGATACCTTATAGGGAGACCTCGCTTAGGATTGCTTATGGGATTGGTGGCCTCAAGGTCAAGGTCACTGTTACTAAAAATAGAAAAAAACAGTTAACGCTCAATAACTTGAGAACGCATTTTAGTAAAATTTCAAACGTAGATATCTTATATCAAGACCTCGCTTGGGATTGCATATCAGGTGGGTGGGGTCAATGTCACCATTACTAAAAATGGACTAAACAATTTTGTGCAGACTCGGATGCATTTCGTTTGAAATATTTGGTTTTCGTGGAATTTCCACGTTTCTTGTAAGTGGTATGTAACATTGTACAGTGGTCCTCTACAACGATTGTTCAAATGATGTCCCTGGGGTAAAAATGGCCACGCCCTGTGGATCATATAGTTTATATAGATTTAAATAGCAAAATGACTTCAAAAATCTTCTCCTCTAAAACCGCAAGGCCCAGTGGTTTCCTATTTGGTATGTAATATTGTATAGTGGTCCTCTACAAATATTGTTCAAATTATACCCCTGGGATAGAAAGTGGCCACGTCCTGTGGGTCACACGGTTTATATAGACTATACAAATATTCTCCTGAAACTGCAAGGCCCAGAGGTTTATACTCAGATAAGTGCTTTAGTGCCAATTGGCCCTCTTGTTATAAGCCATTATGATGCCTTTAACTCAGGTGAGCGACCTAGGGCTATCGTGGCCCTCTTGTTTATCAAATCAAGTTTGTGCATAATCTAAGTTATCATTTGTAGCAAAACAATTGATAAATGTTTTATAACAAAGTAAAATATAAAAATGTAATAATGCTTATCTACAAAAACAATTCCCCTTTTTCCGTAAAATTCTCCGTCTGAAGGGCCCCGCCACCTTTCCCCCAAAGGCAAAAAAACACACTGAAATATATCCAGTTTCAGTACGAACAATTTGAAGCCTTCATTGCATGTAAATTTTATATATTTTTTGTATTGTATGTTAAGTAAAGTTTGATCGTATTGTTAATTATGGTGTGTTTGCTCTACATCCTCAGTTTATTTCACTTAACCACGTGTCGCACTTACATGTGCGATACATGTCCTCGTCATTTTACTGCAATCAATAATGGTGTTTCTTTAAAAGCTTAGGCACTTAAGTTTTCTGTGCTAACATGATAAATTGTTTGCCAAGGCATTCATTAACAAGCTCAAAAACATTTTACAAAATTGCTGGTAATCTCTTTAAAGTTCCAAGATGAACTCAAGCTGATGATGCTCTATGCAGAATTTGCCAATCGATATCAATTAGATTAATTGGCTTAAGGAAACCGCCACATTGTTGGCAATGGTTTCAAATTTTTCATCTTAAAATCTACAAAAAAAAACAGTAATATGGCAAGGCAAACCAATTTAGTTTAGGGACGTATGTTTTAATAAGGCTTCATCTTAGTTACGAATATGACTTGCCTATCCATTTTCGTATGACGAGTTGCCAATTTACAAGCTACATGTATTAGCAGGGAGTGAGAAGCACTTTGATTATTTCATTAAAAGTTAAGTTTTAGTTTATTATGTTACGAGGCAAACAAATGGTTTTGAAAGTAGTACCATTACTATTGATGTTTATTATCTGTGCGGACATAAAACATTCAAACCGTTAACGTAAATACATGTATGTTAGTATTGGGACATCGTTTTGAAATTGCAATCGATCATCGGGTTGGTATCGGTTGCCACTTCTGATGCGATTTTATTGATTATAATCGGTTTCAAATGTTATTTTGTATTATGCATATTTCTCTTCTTTTAACATTGATTTCGGGGGTTGTGTCTGATTTGGAATCGTGGTTTATTCAAAAACGCAGAAATGAATATTATAGTGGTTTATTTTCTGGTTGACCGTTTAGATTGATGCCAAACTACGAAATTCTGAAAGAAACATTAAATTAAACATAGAAAACGAATAATTATCATATCAAAATAAATGCATAGAAAATACACATACATGTCGGTACGGTGAGCCAATTATTATTTTAGCAATAAAATACAATAGACACATATTTTACAATAGACATAGACAATTTACACATACAATAGACGCGTAAAATACAAAAAGTATACTTTAAATTAAAACACGAACCTGTATTTGTTTATAATAATAATAATAATTTACCTGAATAAATATCAAATTTTTTTCAACTTCTTGAAATATGTCCAACCTGAACTAAATTTTTCGTGCACGTGGATCAGGGGTTTAAGGTGCGATAACTACGTTGTTAGTCGATTATGCATGCAACTGTTTGGGTTGTTTCCCTTTTATTATTAAACGTTTAATGTATTTGTATATCGTAATCATGAACATGTGTTTAAATAATCAATGATAATTTACAATAACTGGAATAAAATTTAAAGTGTTTAATTTTATACCCTACGACATAGACAAAATAGTTTATTATGGGTGTATGTGTGTTTCTTTTGTGCATCAATAATAAATGTAAACAAACAAACAATAATTTCAAACACATAACTTTTATTTACTAAACTGATCGGTGCTTGAACATTTTGAACATATAAAAGTATCGAGCAAGTAAATTAAACATGGAAAAACTGTAAAACAATTCGTAATGAAAGTCAAAACGATAATCTATTTTGTAACTGAGACATCGACAATCGACAACAAAATAAATGTACGCGCTGCTAATCGATTGTTTCCGATCATCATCCCCTCACTAATGTATGGTGTCCATAAATATTTGTCATTAGGAAATGGCATTGTAAGGTGACAGGGTCCAAAATTAAGTTATCTAAGTCCAAACAGTTCCATTACTATTATGTCGCTGATGTGTCAAAACTATGGGTTGCAAATCATGCCCAGTTTACAGTCTTTAAGGAGTTCATATATTTATGAACAATTATTCAGTACTTTGAATATTGGGCATAAAACGTGGACACAGAACAGCTTAATAGTTGAGCAAACATGAATAAAAGATGGAAAGTATACATTACATAGGTTTACTAAGGATGTCAGATGTCCAAATGTTTCAAAGTCATTGCAGCTTCAGATAATAGAAAGAGATGGCTTTGACAATTGATATTAACAGTTCCTTAATGGTGTTCAATGGCTGTGGTTTGATGTTTTCTTTCTGTAGATTGGTTCTGTACAAAGAGCTTTTCCAGTCACTAGAAAGCTGCATTGTATACCCGATCGAAAGCCAACAGTATTCCAAACATTGTAAAAACAATTGTAAATACCTTTTTAATTAGGAATTCAGGTTTTAAATCTTGTTTAAATGAAGTCATAATTATTGGCCTACACAGCCACTTGAGTGACAAATGCCCGGTTGCCCCACTAACCCAGAAATCCTGATACCGGTAGCTGTTTTTAAACTGGACAAGATAAGGGACTCCATAAATCGTGAAGTTTTCATATTAAGCTGGCTTTATTTTCTCGGCAATCGTCAATGCAGATTAGTGGGAAATTCGATACCTTGTCATTTCAGGTTTCTAAGCAGTTGAATTTCTAATATGCAGACTTAACAGAACTTTAGTTCAGAAATAAGCAATAAAGCTCTAGAAATATGTTGCAGCTTACTGCAATGAACAGTGTATATAGCGTAAATTCACCGTGGTCATTTATAAGGTAGTCTTGAATGTATTTTCAATGTTTTATTATACTCCCTGAATATACTATAGAAATATAATTGACCTCCATGTACATCCATCCGTACACACTACTTCGTTGGCATAACTCTATTATTGATGAAGGAATTTAAATAAAACTACCGGTATATAATAATGATACAGGGCTTTGAGAGGAATGCAAGTATGTAATCCAAAACTGTATGCACAATAATTATGCAATAATTGTCTTCACCTTTTTTGAAGAGCATCACCTTATTACTGATAAACTTTATAATCATAAATGATATTGTGCTATTTTATTGACCTGGCACTCATGAATATTCCGTTTATATTTGTAAATCTCTTGTAAGCTACTGACTCTGAAAGGAGACTAAGACGCGAATATGCATTTATCAAATCTTTACTCTGTTACCTTTGATACTGTAGTTTATTGGTAAGCATGCATAGATTGTAAGCGTTATGTTTTGGGCTTGAATGCCAGTAATTTTTATACGGACGGCATGACACGGAATCTCATCATTAACCTCGATTCTGACACAGAAGAGATCTGCACCAATACTGTGAGCGAAACTGAGTTTTGGCAATGCATTTGTAGCTCACCTGAGCACGAAGTGCTCAAGGGTGAGCTATTGTGGTCAGTCTGTGTCCGGCGTCCGTCGTCCGTCATCCGTCGTTCACATTTTACTTCAAACTACTTCTTCTCTGAAACTACTAAGCGGATTTTAACCAAACTTGGCAGGAATGTTCCTGGGATGGTTTTTTATTAAATTCTTTCAATTCATTAAAATATATTGAAAACTCTGGTTGTCATGGCAACCAAAGTCTTAAAAACTGGAAGATCTTCTTGTCAGAAACCACTCGCTGGATTTGAAAATAGTTTTCACAGAAATGCTCCTTGGATGACCCTCAACCAAATTCCTTCAAGTCATTGTGATTTGTTAAAAAACATGGCCGCCAGGGGGCAGGGCAGTTTTCCTTATATAACTATACTGAAAACTTTAAAAATCTTCTAGTCTGAAACCACTGGCTGGATTTCAAAATAATTACACAGCTTTGGTTCTTGGGTGACCCTCTACCAAATTATTTGAAATCATTTTGATTTGTTAAAAAACAGGACTGCCAGGGGGCGGGACAGTTTCCATTATATAGATATATTGAAAACTTTAAAAATCTTCTTGTCTGACACCACTGGCTGGATTTCGAAATAATTTCAAAGAAATGTTCCTTGAGTGACCCTCTACCAAATTCCTTCAAATTATTTTGATACGTTAAAAAACATGGCTGCCAGGGGGAGGGGCAATTTTCCTTATATGGCTATCATGATAACTTAAAAATCTTATAATCTGAAAACACTGGCTGGATTTCAAAATAATTTCACAGAAATGTTCCTTGGGTGACCCTCTACTAAACTCCTTGAAATCATTTTGATTTGTTTAAAAAACATGGCCGGCAGGGGGCGGGGCAGTTTTCGCTATATGGCTATATTGAAAACTTAAACAATCTTCTTGTCTGAAACCACTGGCTGAATTTCAAAATAATTTCACAAAAATGTTCCTTCGGTAACCCTCTATCAAATTCCTTGAAAACATTTTGATTTGTTAAAAAAACATGGCCGCCAGGGGGCGGGGCAGTTTTCCTTATATGGCTATGTTGAAAACTGAAAAAAAAATATTTGTCTGAAACCACTGGCTAACTTCCAAAATAGCCAGTAGCTTCAAAGATGGCGTCGAAGAGACTGCTCGAGTCGCTATCAAACGTCTGTTAGATTTAGAAGCTAAAAATCATGCTAAAACAACTACTTACCTCTAAAACATTTTCGTAAAATCGAGAAATCAATGCTATATGACGTAAAGAATCTACACCGAGAGCGATGGTTTATACCATTAAAGCGACTGGCCAGTTGTTTTTGTCACAAGACGCTGCTGTAAGTTGGAATGGTGTATATGGTTTGGTTTATTCAATATACATCAGACATACAGTCCATGAGTATACATGAAGTAGTACACAAATATATATGAGGGGCGTCGTGGGAAAACCGGTCTTAATGCATGTGCGTAAAGTGTCGTCCCGGATTAGCCTGTGCAGTCCGCACAGGCTAATCCAGGACGGCACTTTCCGCCTACAGTGGATTTATGTTTAGAAGAGACTTCATTGAAACAGAAAATACCATACAAGCGGAAAGTGCCGTCCTGGATTAGCCTGTGCGGACTGCACAGGCTAATCCGGGACGACACTATACGCACATGCATTAAGACCGGTTTTCTCACGACGCGCCACATATAAATGCATGCATAGTGGTAATCTGTGTAATACTAATTCTCGACTGAATAAAGCATACATAGATTACAACAGGTTGAACATATAAATACAAATATTAACAATGCTATAGTCAACAACAGCAAAATATCGATTTAAATGAGTATTTAATAAATATACAAAGCAACATGCGGAGCGAGAAGTGAAGTGTGAATACATTTACGGTAATATTAATCGTAATAATATGTGTATTGGTTTCTTCGAATAAACGCTTTATGGACATACATAGCTAAGTTAATGTTAATAATTACGTTGTCGGATTGCATTAATTCTATAAATGTGGGTACATTTGGTCTTTTCCAGTAATACTTCTTAATATATAGTTTTCTAATATCATTATACAGTGAACATTCTGACAAGAAATGAAACTCATCTTCAAGAACATTGCAATACTGATATTTTGTTTCATGAAAATGTATAGGTTCAGGTTTATTCCATCGACCTGATTCGACTTCTATCCTCTGTGAAGACACTCTCAATTTACTGTTAATTTAACTGCAGATTTTCGCTCAAACAACAAGTAGATTTGCGTTTTAGTCCCTTGATTTGGTATAGCCCATCAAATGAAAAAGAAACAAATATCATAGTTATAAGCGCATTGAAATTGACAAAAAAATGACTTTAAAAATCTTCTCCTCTGAAACCGCAAGGCCCAGAGGTTTCATATTTGGTATGTAATATTGTATAGTAGTCCTCTACAAAGAGTGTTCAAATAATGCCCCTGGGGTCAAAACTGGGCACACCCCGGGGGTCACATGGTTCATAGAGACGTAAATAGCAAAATGACTTTAAAAATCTTCTTCTCGGAAACCGCAAGGCACAGAGGTTTCATATTTGGTATGTAACATTGTATAGTGGCCTCTACAAAGATTGTTCAAATGATGCCCATGGGGTCAAAACTGGCCACACCCCGTGGCTCACATGGTTTATATATACTTAAATAGCAAAATGACTTTAAAAATCTTCTCCTCTGACCTTGCAAGGCTCAGAGGTTTCATATTTGGTATGTAACATTGTACATTGGTTCTCTACAAATTTTGTTCAAATGATGCCCCTGGGGTAAAAACTGGCTACACCCCGGGCGTCACAATGTTTATATAGACTTAAATAGCAAAATGACTTTAAAAATCTTCTTTTCTGAAACCGCAAAGCCCAGAGGTTTCATATGTGGTGTGTAATGTTGTATAGTGGTCCTCTACAAAGATTTTTCAAATGTTGCCCCTGGGGTAAAAACTGGCTACACCCCGGGGCTCACATGGTTTATACAGACGTAAATGGCAAAATGATTAAAACATTATTATCCTCTGAAACCACAAGGCCCAGAGGTTTCATATTTGGTTGGAAACATTGTATAGTGATCCCCATCAAAGATAGTTCAAAAGATGCCCCTGAGGTCAAAAGTGGCCACGCCCGAGGGTCACATTGTTTGTATAAACTTAAATAGCAAAATGACGTTTAAATCTACTCCTCTGAAACCGGAAGACCCAGTGTTTTGTTAACCAACTTTTTCGAAGAAACATTTCGGTTATTATATTGGCGTAAGTTGTTGGGCGGACGGGTGATTGTGCGGGCGGCCGGGCGTAGCACTTTTCGTTTCCACTCTGTAACTCGAGAACGGATTGAGCTATTGTAATGAAACTTCATACATAGATACCTTATAGGGAGACCTCGCTTAGGATTGCTTATGGGATTGGTGGCCTCAAGGTCAAGGTCACTGTTACTAAAAATAGAAAAAAACAGTTAACGCTCAATAACTTGACAACGCATTTTAGTAAAATTTCAAACGTAGATATCTTATATCAAGACCTCGCTTGGGATTGCATATCAGGTGGGTGGGGTCAATGTCACCATTACTAAAAATGGACTAAACAATTTTGTGCAGACTCGGATGCATTTCGTTTGAAATATTTGGTTTTCGTGGAATTTCCACGTTTCTTGTAAGTGGTATGTAACATTGTACAGTGGTCCTCTACAACGATTGTTCAAATGATGTCCCTGGGGTAAAAATGGCCACGCCCTGTGGATCATATAGTTTATATAGATTTAAATAGCAAAATGACTTCAAAAATCTTCTCCTCTAAAACCGCAAGGCCCAGTGGTTTCCTATTTGGTATGTAATATTGTATAGTGGTCCTCTACAAATATTGTTCAAATTATACCCCTGGGATAGAAAGTGGCCACGTCCTGTGGGTCACACGGTTTATATAGACTATACAAATATTCTCCTGAAACTGCAAGGCCCAGAGGTTTATACTCAGATAAGTGCTTTAGTGCCAATTGGCCCTCTTGTTATAAGCCATTATGATGCCTTTAACTCAGGTGAGCGACCTAGGGCTATCGTGGCCCTCTTGTTTATCAAATCAAGTTTGTGCATAATCTAAGTTATCATTTGTAGCAAAACAATTGATAAATGTTTTATAACAAAGTAAAATATAAAAATGTAATAATGCTTATCTACAAAAACAATTCCCCTTTTTCCGTAAAATTCTCCGTCTGAAGGGCCCCGCCACCTTTCCCCCAAAGGCAAAAAAACACACTGAAATATATCCAGTTTCAGTACGAACAATTTGAAGCCTTCATTGCATGTAAATTTTATATATTTTTTGTATTGTATGTTAAGTAAAGTTTGATCGTATTGTTAATTATGGTGTGTTTGCTCTACATCCTCAGTTTATTTCACTTAACCACGTGTCGCACTTACATGTGCGATACATGTCCTCGTCATTTTACTGCAATCAATAATGGTGTTTCTTTAAAAGCTTAGGCACTTAAGTTTTCTGTGCTAACATGATAAATTGTTTGCCAAGGCATTCATTAACAAGCTCAAAAACATTTTACAAAATTGCTGGTAATCTCTTTAAAGTTCCAAGATGAACTCAAGCTGATGATGCTCTATGCAGAATTTGCCAATCGATATCAATTAGATTAATTGGCTTAAGGAAACCGCCACATTGTTGGCAATGGTTTCAAATTTTTCATCTTAAAATCTACAAAAAAAAACAGTAATATGGCAAGGCAAACCAATTTAGTTTAGGGACGTATGTTTTAATAAGGCTTCATCTTAGTTACGAATATGACTTGCCTATCCATTTTCGTATGACGAGTTGCCAATTTACAAGCTACATGTATTAGCAGGGAGTGAGAAGCACTTTGATTATTTCATTAAAAGTTAAGTTTTAGTTTATTATGTTACGAGGCAAACAAATGGTTTTGAAAGTAGTACCATTACTATTGATGTTTATTATCTGTGCGGACATAAAACATTCAAACCGTTAACGTAAATACATGTATGTTAGTATTGGGACATCGTTTTGAAATTGCAATCGATCATCGGGTTGGTATCGGTTGCCACTTCTGATGCGATTTTATTGATTATAATCGGTTTCAAATGTTATTTTGTATTATGCATATTTCTCTTCTTTTAACATTGATTTCGGGGGTTGTGTCTGATTTGGAATCGTGGTTTATTCAAAAACGCAGAAATGAATATTATAGTGGTTTATTTTCTGGTTGACCGTTTAGATTGATGCCAAACTACGAAATTCTGAAAGAAACATTAAATTAAACATAGAAAACGAATAATTATCATATCAAAATAAATGCATAGAAAATACACATACATGTCGGTACGGTGAGCCAATTATTATTTTAGCAATAAAATACAATAGACACATATTTTACAATAGACATAGACAATTTACACATACAATAGACGCGTAAAATACAAAAAGTATACTTTAAATTAAAACACGAACCTGTATTTGTTTATAATAATAATAATAATTTACCTGAATAAATATCAAATTTTTTTCAACTTCTTGAAATATGTCCAACCTGAACTAAATTTTTCGTGCACGTGGATCAGGGGTTTAAGGTGCGATAACTACGTTGTTAGTCGATTATGCATGCAACTGTTTGGGTTGTTTCCCTTTTATTATTAAACGTTTAATGTATTTGTATATCGTAATCATGAACATGTGTTTAAATAATCAATGATAATTTACAATAACTGGAATAAAATTTAAAGTGTTTAATTTTATACCCTACGACATAGACAAAATAGTTTATTATGGGTGTATGTGTGTTTCTTTTGTGCATCAATAATAAATGTAAACAAACAAACAATAATTTCAAACACATAACTTTTATTTACTAAACTGATCGGTGCTTGAACATTTTGAACATATAAAAGTATCGAGCAAGTAAATTAAACATGGAAAAACTGTAAAACAATTCGTAATGAAAGTCAAAACGATAATCTATTTTGTAACTGAGACATCGACAATCGACAACAAAATAAATGTACGCGCTGCTAATCGATTGTTTCCGATCATCATCCCCTCACTAATGTATGGTGTCCATAAATATTTGTCATTAGGAAATGGCATTGTAAGGTGACAGGGTCCAAAATTAAGTTATCTAAGTCCAAACAGTTCCATTACTATTATGTCGCTAATGTGTCAAAACTATGGGTTGCAAATCATGCCCAGTTTACAGTCTTTAAGGAGTTCATATATTTATGAACAATTATTCAGTACTTTGAATATTGGGCATAAAACGTGGACACAGAACAGCTTAATAGTTGAGCAAACATGAATAAAAGATGGAAAGTATACATTACATAGGTTTACTAAGGATGTCAGATGTCCAAATGTTTCAAAGTCATTGCAGCTTCAGATAATAGAAAGAGATGGCTTTGACAATTGATATTAACAGTTCCTTAATGGTGTTCAATGGCTGTGGTTTGATGTTTTCTTTCTGTAGATTGGTTCTGTACAAAGAGCTTTTCCAGTCACTAGAAAGCTGCATTGTATACCCGATCGAAAGCCAACAGTATTCCAAACATTGTAAAAACAATTGTAAATACCTTTTTAATTAGGAATTCAGGTTTTAAATCTTGTTTAAATGAAGTCATAATTATTGGCCTACACAGCCACTTGAGTGACAAATGCCCGGTTGCCCCACTAACCCAGAAATCCTGATACCGGTAGCTGTTTTTAAACTGGACAAGATAAGGGACTCCATAAATCGTGAAGTTTTCATATTAAGCTGGCTTTATTTTCTCGGCAATCGTCAATGCAGATTAGTGGGAAATTCGATACCTTGTCATTTCAGGTTTCTAAGCAGTTGAATTTCTAATATGCAGACTTAACAGAACTTTAGTTCAGAAATAAGCAATAAAGCTCTAGAAATATGTTGCAGCTTACTGCAATGAACAGTGTATATAGCGTAAATTCACCGTGGTCATTTATAAGGTAGTCTTGAATGTATTTTCAATGTTTTATTATACTCCCTGAATATACTATAGAAATATAATTGACCTCCATGTACATCCATCCGTACACACTACTTCGTTGGCATAACTCTATTATTGATGAAGGAATTTAAATAAAACTACCGGTATATAATAATGATACAGGGCTTTGAGAGGAATGCAAGTATGTAATCCAAAACTGTATGCACAATAATTATGCAATAATTGTCTTCACCTTTTTTGAAGAGCATCACCTTATTACTGATAAACTTTATAATCATAAATGATATTGTGCTATTTTATTGACCTGGCACTCATGAATATTCCGTTTATATTTGTAAATCTCTTGTAAGCTACTGACTCTGAAAGGAGACTAAGACGCGAATATGCATTTATCAAATCTTTACTCTGTTACCTTTGATACTGTAGTTTATTGGTAAGCATGCATAGATTGTAAGCGTTATGTTTTGGGCTTGAATGCCAGTAATTTTTATACGGACGGCATGACACGGAATCTCATCATTAACCTCGATTCTGACACAGAAGAGATCTGCACCAATACTGTGAGCGAAACTGAGTTTTGGCAATGCATTTGTAGCTCACCTGAGCACGAAGTGCTCAAGGGTGAGCTATTGTGGTCAGTCTGTGTCCGGCGTCCGTCGTCCGTAATCCGTCGTTCACATTTTACTTCAAACTACTTCTTCTCTGAAACTACTAAGCGGATTTTAACCAAACTTGGCAGGAATGTTCCTGGGATGGTTTTTTATTAAATTCTTTCAATTCATTAAAATATATTGAAAACTCTGGTTGTCATGGCAACCAAAGTCTTAAAAACTGGAAGATCTTCTTGTCAGAAACCACTCGCTGGATTTGAAAATAGTTTTCACAGAAATGCTCCTTGGGTGACCCTCAACCAAATTCCTTCAAGTCATTGTGATTTGTTAAAAAACATGGCCGCCAGGGGGCAGGGCAGTTTTCCTTATATAACTATACTGAAAACTTTAAAAATCTTCTAGTCTGAAACCACTGGCTGGATTTCAAAATAATTACACAGCTTTGGTTCTTGGGTGACCCTCTACCAAATTATTTGAAATCATTTTGATTTGTTAAAAAACAGGACTGCCAGGGGGCGGGACAGTTTCCATTATATAGATATATTGAAAACTTTAAAAATCTTCTTGTCTGACACCACTGGCTGGATTTCGAAATAATTTCAAAGAAATGTTCCTTGAGTGACCCTCTACCAAATTCCTTCAAATTATTTTGATACGTTAAAAAACATGGCTGCCAGGGGGAGGGGCAATTTTCCTTATATGGCTATCATGATAACTTAAAAATCTTATAATCTGAAAACACTGGCTGGATTTCAAAATAATTTCACAGAAATGTTCCTTGGGTGACCCTCTACTAAACTCCTTGAAATCATTTTGATTTGTTTAAAAAACATGGCCGGCAGGGGGCGGGGCAGTTTTCGCTATATGGCTATATTGAAAACTTAAACAATCTTCTTGTCTGAAACCACTGGCTGAATTTCAAAATAATTTCACAAAAATGTTCCTTCGGTAACCCTCTATCAAATTCCTTGAAAACATTTTGATTTGTTAAAAAAACATGGCCGCCAGGGGGCGGGGCAGTTTTCCTTATATGGCTATGTTGAAAACTGAAAAAAAAATATTTGTCTGAAACCACTGGCTAAATTCCAAAATAGCCAGTAGCTTCAAAGATGGCGTCGAAGAGACTGCTCGAGTCGCTATCAAACGTCTGTTAGATTTAGAAGCTAAAAATCATGCTAAAACAACTACTTACCTCTAAAACATTTTCGTAAAATCGAGAAATCAATGCTATATGACGTAAAGAATCTACACCGAGAGCGATGGTTTATACCATTAAAGCGACTGGCCAGTTGTTTTTGTCACAAGACGCTGCTGTAAGTTGGAATGGTGTATATGGTTTGGTTTATTCAATATACATCAGACATACAGTCCATGAGTATACATGAAGTAGTACACAAATATATATGAGGGGCGTCGTGGGAAAACCGGTCTTAATGCATGTGCGTAAAGTGTCGTCCCGGATTAGCCTGTGCAGTCCGCACATGCTAATCCAGGACGGCACTTTCCGCCTACAGTGGATTTATGTTTAGAAGAGACTTCATTGAAACAGAAAATACCATACAAGCGGAAAGTGCCGTCCTGGATTAGCCTGTGCGGACTGCACAGGCTAATCCGGGACGACACTATACGCACATGCATTAAGACCGGTTTTCTCACGACGCGCCACATATAAATGCATGCATAGTGGTAATCTGTGTAATACTAATTCTCGACTGAATAAAGCATACATAGATTACAACAGGTTGAACATATAAATACAAATATTAACAATGCTATAGTCAACAACAGCAAAATATCGATTTAAATGAGTATTTAATAAATATACAAAGCAACATGCGGAGCGAGAAGTGAAGTGTGAATACATTTACGGTAATATTAATCGTAATAATATGTGTATTGGTTTCTTCGAATAAACGCTTTATGGACATACATAGCTAAGTTAATGTTAATAATTACGTTGTCGGATTGCATTAATTCTATAAATGTGGGTACATTTGGTCTTTTCCAGTAATACTTCTTAATATATAGTTTTCTAATATCATTATACAGTGAACATTCTGACAAGAAATGAAACTCATCTTCAAGAACATTGCAATACTGATATTTTCTTTCATGAAAATGTATAGGTTCAGGTTTATTCCATCGACCTGATTCGACTTCTATCCTCTGTGAACACACTCTCAATTTACTGTTAATTTAACTGCAGATTTTCGCTCAAACAACAAGTAGATTTGCGTTTTAATCCCGTAATTTGGTATAGCCCATCAAATGAAAAAGAAACAAATATCATAGTTATAAGCGCATTGAAATAGACAAAAAAATGACTTTAAAAATCTTCTCCTCTGAAACCGCAAGGCCCAGAGGTTTCATATTTGGTATGTAATATTGTATAGTAGTCCTCTACAAAGAGTGTTCAAATAATGCCCCTGGGGTCAAAACTGGGCACACCCCGGGGGTCACATGGTTCATAGAGACATAAATAGCAAAATGACTTTAAAAATCTTCTTCTCGGAAACCGCAAGGCACAGAGGTTTCATATTTGGTATGTAACATTGTATAGTGGCTTCTACAAAGATTGTTCAAATGATGCCCATGGGGTCAAAACTGGCCACACCCCGTGGCTCACATGGTTTATATATACTTAAATAGCAAAATGACTTTAAAAATCTTCTCCTCTGACCTTGCAAGGCTCAGAGGTTTCATATTTGGTATGTAACATTGTACAGTGGTTCTCTACAAATTTTGTTCAAATGATGCCCCTGGGGTCAAAACTGGCTACACCCCGGGCGTCACAATGTTTATATAGACTTAAATAGCAAAATGACTTTAAAAATCTTCTTTTCTGAAACCGCAAAGCCCAGAGATTTCATATGTGGTGTGTAATGTTGTATAGTGGTCCTCTACAAAGATTTTTCAAATGTTGCCCCTGGGGTAAAAACTGGCCACACCCCGGGGCTCACATGGTTTATACAGACGTAAATGGCAAAATGATTAAAACATTATTATCCTCTGAAACCACAAGGCCCAGAGGTTTCATATTTGGTTGGAAACATTGTATAGTGATCCCCATCAAAGATAGTTCAAAAGATGCCCCTGAGTTCAAAAGTGGCCACGCCCGAGGATCACATTGTTTGTATAAACTTAAATAGCAAAATGACGTTTAAATCTACTCCTCTGAAACCGGAAGACCCAGTGTTTTGTTAACCAACTTTTTCGAAGAAACATTTCGGTTATTATATTGGCGTAAGTTGTTGGGCGGACGGGTGATTGTGCGGGCGGCCGGGCGTAGCACTTTTCGTTTCCACTCTGTAACTCGAGAACGGATTGAGCTATTGTAATGAAACTTCATACATAGATACCTTATAGGGAGACCTCGCTTAGGATTGCTTATGGGATTGGTGGCCTCAAGGTCAAGGTCACTGTTACTAAAAATAGAAAAAAAACAGTTAACGCTCAATATCTTGAGAACGCATTTTAGTAAAATTTCAAACGTAGATATCTTATATCAAGACCTCGCTTGGGATTGCATATCAGGTGGGTGGGGTCAATGTCACCATTACTAAATATGGACTAAACAATTTTGTGCAGACTCGGATGCATTTCGTTTGAAATATTTGGTTTTCGTGGAATTTCCACGTTTCTTGTAAGTGGTATGTAACATTGTACAGTGGTCCTCTACAACGATTGTTCAAATGATGTCCCTGGGGTAAAAATGGCCACGCCCTGTGGATCATATAGTTTATATAGATTTAAATAGCAAAATGACTTCAAAAATCTTCTCCTCTAAAACCGCAAGGCCCAGTGGTTTCCTATTTGGTATGTAATATTGTATAGTGGTCCTCTACAAATATTGTTCAAATTATACCCCTGGGATAGAAAGTGGCCACGTCCTGTGGGTCACACGGTTTATATAGACTATACAAATATTCTCCTGAAACTGCAAGGCCCAGAGGTTTATACTCAGATAAGTGCTTTAGTGCCAATTGGCCCTCTTGTTATAAGCCATTATGATGCCTTTAACTCAGGTGAGCGACCTAGGGCTATCGTGGCCCTCTTGTTTATCAAATCAAGTTTGTGCATAATCTAAGTTATCATTTGTAGCAAAACAATTGATAAATGTTTTATAACAAAGTAAAATATAAAAATGTAATAATGCTTATCTACAAAAACAATTCCCCTTTTTCCGTAAAATTCTCCGTCTGAAGGGCCCCGCCACCTTTCCCCCAAAGGCAAAAAAATACACTGAAATATATCCAGTTTCAGTACGAACAATTTGAAGCCTTCATTGCATGTAAATTTTATATATTTTTTGTATTGTATGTTAAGTAAAGTTTGATCGTATTGTTAATTATGGTGTGTTTGCTCTACATCCTCAGTTTATTTCACTTAACCACGTGTCGCACTTACATGTGCGATACATGTCCTCGTCATTTTACTGCAATCAATAATGGTGTTTCTTTAAAAGCTTAGGCACTTAAGTTTTCTGTGCTAACATGATAAATTGTTTGCCAAGGCATTCATTAACAAGCTCAAAAACATTTTACAAAATTGCTGGTAATCTCTTTAAAGTTCCAAGATGAACTCAAGCTGATGATGCTCTATGCAGAATTTGCCAATCGATATCAATTAGATTAATTGGCTTAAGAAAACCGCCACATTGTTGGCAATGGTTTCAAATTTTTCATCTTAAAATCTACAAAAAAAAACAGTAATATGGCAAGGCAAACCAATTTAGTTTAGGGACGTATGTTTTAATAAGGCTTCATCTTAGTTACGAATATGACTTGCCTATCCATTTTCGTATGACGAGTTGCCAATTTACAAGCTACATGTATTAGCAGGGAGTGAGAAGCACTTTGATTATTTCATTAAAAGTTAAGTTTTAGTTTATTATGTTACGAGGCAAACAAATGGTTTTGAAAGTAGTACCATTACTATTGATGTTTATTATCTGTGCGGACATAAAACATTCAAACCGTTAACGTAAATACATGTATGTTAGTATTGGGACATCGTTTTGAAATTGCAATCGATCATCGGGTTGGTATCGGTTGCCACTTCTGATGCGATTTTATTGATTATAATCGGTTTCAAATGTTATTTTGTATTATGCATATTTCTCTTCTTTTAACATTGATTTCGGGGGTTGTGTCTGATATGGAATCGTGGTTTATTCAAAAACGCAGAAATGAATATTATAGTGGTTTATTTTCTGGTTGACCGTTTAGATTGATGCCAAACTACGAAATTCTGAAAGAAACATTAAATTAAACATAGAAAACGAATAATTATCATATCAAAATAAATGCATAGAAAATACACATACATGTCGGTACGGTGAGCCAATTATTATTTTAGCAATAAAATACAATAGACACATATTTTACAATAGACATAGACAATTTACACATACAATAGACGCGTAAAATACAAAAAGTATACTTTAAATTAAAACACGAACCTGTATTTGTTTATAATAATAATAATAATTTACCTGAATAAATATCAAATTTTTTTCAACTTCTTGAAATATGTCCAACCTGAACTAAATTTTTCGTGCACGTGGATCAGGGGTTTAAGGTGCGATAACTACGTTGTTAGTCGATTATGCATGCAACTGTTTGGGTTGTTTCCCTTTTATTATTAAACGTTTAATGTATTTGTATATCGTAATCATGAACATGTGTTTAAATAATCAATGATAATTTACAATAACTGGAATAAAATTTAAAGTGTTTAATTTTATACCCTACGACATAGACAAAATAGTTTATTATGGGTGTATGTGTGTTTCTTTTGTGCATCAATAATAAATGTAAACAAACAAACAATAATTTCAAACACATAAGTTTTATTTACTAAACTGATCGGTGCTTGAACATTTTGAACATATAAAAGTATCGAGCAAGTAAATTAAACATGGAAAAACTGTAAAACAATTCGTAATGAAAGTCAAAACGATAATCTATTTTGTAACTGAGACATCGACAATCGACAACAAAATAAATGTACGCGCTGCTAATCGATTGTTTCCGATCATCATCCCCTCACTAATGTATGGTGTCCATAAATATTTGTCATTAGGAAATGGCATTGTAAGGTGACAGGGTCCAAAATTAAGTTATCTAAGTCCAAACAGTTCCATTACTATTATGTCGCTGATGTGTCAAAACTATGGGTTGCAAATCATGCCCAGTTTACAGTCTTTAAGGAGTTCATATATTTATGAACAATTATTCAGTACTTTGAATATTGGGCATAAAACGTGGACACAGAACAGCTTAATAGTTGAGCAAACATGAATAAAAGATGGAAAGTATACATTACATAGGTTTACTAAGGATGTCAGATGTCCAAATGTTTCAAAGTCATTGCAGCTTCAGATAATAGAAAGAGATGGCTTTGACAATTGATATTAACAGTTCCTTAATGGTGTTCAATGGCTGTGGTTTGATGTTTTCTTTCTGTAGATTGGTTCTGTACAAAGAGCTTTTCCAGTCACTAGAAAGCTGCATTGTATACCCGATCGAAAGCCAACAGTATTCCAAACATTGTAAAAACAATTGTAAATACCTTTTTAATTAGGAATTCAGGTTTTAAATCTTGTTTAAATGAAGTCATAATTATTGGCCTACACAGCCACTTGAGTGACAAATGCCCGGTTGCCCCACTAACCCAGAAATCCTGATACCGGTAGCTGTTTTTAAACTGGACAAGATAAGGGACTCCATAAATCGTGAAGTTTTCATATTAAGCTGGCTTTATTTTCTCGGCAATCGTCAATGCAGATTAGTGGGAAATTCGATACCTTGTCATTTCAGGTTTCTAAGCAGTTGAATTTCTAATATGCAGACTTAACAGAACTTTAGTTCAGAAATAAGCAATAAAGCTCTAGAAATATGTTGCAGCTTACTGCAATGAACAGTGTATATAGCGTAAATTCACCGTGGTCATTTATAAGGTAGTCTTGAATGTATTTTCAATGTTTTATTATACTCCCTGAATATACTATAGAAATATAATTGACCTCCATGTACATCCATCCGTACACACTACTTCGTTGGCATAACTCTATTATTGATGAAGGAATTTAAATAAAACTACCGGTATATAATAATGATACAGGGCTTTGAGAGGAATGCAAGTATGTAATCCAAAACTGTATGCACAATAATTATGAAGTAATTGTCTTCACCTTTTTTGAAGAGCATCACCTTATTACTGATAAACTTTATAATCATAAATGATATTGTGCTATTTTATTGACCTGGCACTCATGAATATTCCGTTTATATTTGTAAATCTCTTGTAAGCTACTGACTCTGAAAGGAGACTAAGACGCGAATATGCATTTATCAAATCTTTACTCTGTTACCTTTGATACTGTAGTTTATTGGTAAGCATGCATAGATTGTAAGCGTTATGTTTTGGGCTTGAATGCCAGTAATTTTTATACGGACGGCATGACACGGAATCTCATCATTAACCTCGATTCTGACACAGAAGAGATCTGCACCAATACTGTGAGCGAAACTGAGTTTTGGCAATGCATTTGTAGCTCACCTGAGCACGAAGTGCTCAAGGGTGAGCTATTGTGGTCAGTCTGTGTCCGGCGTCCGTCGTCCGTCATCCGTCGTCCACATTTTACTTCAAACTACTTCTTCTCTGAAACTACTAAGCGGATTTTAACCAAACTTGGCAGGAATGTTCCTGGGATGGTCTTTTATTAAATTCTTTCAATTCATTAAAATATATTGAAAACTCTGGTTGTCATGGCAACCAAAGTCTTAAAAACTGGAAGATCTTCTTGTCAGAAACCACTCGCTGGATTTGAAAATAGTTTTCACAGAAATGCTCCTTGGGTGACCCTCAACCAAATTCCTTCAAGTCATTGTGATTTGTTAAAAAACATGGCCGCCAGGGGGCGGGGCAGTTTTCCTTATATAACTATACTGAAAACTTTAAAAATCTTCTAGTCTGAAACCACTGGCTGGATTTCAAAATAATTACACAGCTTTGGTTCTTGGGTGACCCTCTACCAAATTATTTGAAATCATTTTGATTTGTTAAAAAACAGGACTGCCAGGGGGCGGGACAGTTTCCATTATATAGATATATTGAAAACTTTAAAAATCTTCTTGTCTGACACCACTGGCTGGATTTCGAAATAATTTCAAAGAAATGTTCCTTGAGTGACCCTCTACCAAATTCCTTCAAATTATTTTGATACGTTAAAAAACATGGCTGCCAGGGGGAGGGGCAATATTCTTTATATGGCTATCATTATAACTTAAAAATCTTAATAATCTGAAAACACTGGCTGGATTTCAAAATAATTTCACAGAAATGTTCCTTGGGTGACCCTCTACTAAACTCCTTGAAATCATTTTGATTTGTTTAAAAAACATGGCCGGCAGGGGGCGGGGCAGTTTTCGCTATATGGCTATATTGAAAACTTAAACAATCTTCTTGTCTGAAACCACTGGCTGAATTTCAAAATAATTTCACAAAAATGTTCCTTCGGTAACCCTCTATCAAATTCCTTGAAAACATTTTGATTTGTTAAAAAACATGGCCGCCAGGGGGCGGGGCAGTTTTCCTTATATGGCTATGTTGAAAACTTAAAAAAAAATATTTGTCTGAAACCACTGGCTAAATTCCAAAATAGCCAGTAGCTTCAAAGATGGCGTCGAAGAGACTGCTCGAGTCGCTATCAAACGTCTGTTAGATTTAGAAGCTAAAAATCATGCTAAAACAACTACTTACCTCTAAAACATTTTCCTAAAATCGAGAAATCAATGCTATATGACGTAAAGAATCTACACCGAGAGCGATGGTTTATACCATTAAAGCGACTGGCCAGTTGTTTTTGTCACAAGACGCTGCTGTAAGTTGGAATGGTGTATATGGTTTGGTTTATTCAATATACATCAGACATACAGTCCATGAGTATACATGAAGTAGTACACAAATATATATGAGGGGCGTCGTGGGAAAACCGGTCTTAATGCATGTGCGTAAAGTGTCGTCCCGGATTAGCCTGTGCAGTCCGCACAGGCTAATCCAGGACGGCACTTTCCGCCTACAGTGGATTTATGTTTAGAAGAGACTTCATTGAAACAGAAAATACCATACAAGCGGAAAGTGCCGTCCTGGATTAGCCTGTGCGGACTGCACAGGCTAATCCGGGACGACACTATACGCACATGCATTAAGACCGGTTTTCTCACGACGCGCCACATATAAATGCATGCATAGTGGTAATCTGTGTAATACTAATTCTCGACTGAATTAAGCATACATAAATTACAACAGGTTGAACATATAAATACAAATATTAACAATGCTATAGTCAACAACAGCAAAATATCGATTTAAATGAGTATTTAATAAATATACAAAGCAACATGCGGAGCGAGAAGGGAAGTGTGAATACATTTACGGTAATATTAATCGTAATAATATGTGTATTGGTTTCTTCGAATAAACGCTTTATGGACATACATAGCTAAGTTAATGTTAATAATTACATTGTCGGATTGCATTAATTCTATAAATGTGGGTACATTTGGTCTTTTCCAGTAACACTTCTTAATATATAGTTTTCTAATATCATTATACAGCGAACAAGAAATGAAACTCATCTTCAAGAACATTGCAATACTGATATTTTCTTTCATGAAAAGGTATAGGTTCAGGTTTATTCCATCGACCTGTTTCGACTTCTAGCCTCTGTGAAGACACTCTCAATTTACTGTTAATTTAACTGCAGATTTTCGCTCAAACAACAAGTAGATTTGCGTTTTAATCCCATAATTTGGTATAGCCCATCAAATGAAAAAGAGCGCATTGACATTGACACTTTTCATTTTATTTTTCAATTAATAAGTTCGGTTTATAAAAATAGCGATACGTACTCCCGTTGAATTAACTCTAGATTCAAACAGTTTCTGCATTTCATTTAAATAATGTAATACTAGTTTTTCGGTGGTACATCGTTCAGCAGTGTTCTACAGGGAATTATAAGGCAGACAATCGAAGGCGTCAAAATGAGGCGGCCTTCAGTTGTGACTATAAAATGACAAATTGCAGTGTTTGTTTGTTAATTAATGTTCATTTTGGGTTATTATTTTAACAAGAAGAAATTAGTAAGTGAAATTATTGTATTATTTTTCATATAACATTTGCATCATTCAAACTTTTCTATTTCTTTTCTTTTAGGCGTCAAAACAGGTCACTCGATGATAACATTGATCGAGTGTCACTGGGTATGACGTGACTCCGGATATTGGCCAATCGTTATGATGGCTTAGAATTGCCTTACAATAACTACTTAAGGTTCGAGAAACTAATCGTGTTACCACGTAAGTTTCGTGTTATCCATCTTAAATCTTGATAGCGTTTGCGAATTTTTTTCTTCTTAAGATATTTATCTGCTTCACGAAAAACAGACCTGAAAGTGCCCAAAACTGACATCAGAATTTCAGTTTATAAAAACTTATGTGGTATCAGGAATATTAACTTGTTAAGATATGCATTGCAAGATAATTATCATGATAAAATTCGCGTTAGTAATATACTGCGGAAGACCTCGGGCACATTCAAGTGGTAACAGGAATATTAACGTGTTAAGATTTGTGTTTTCAGATAATTATAGTGATAATTTTCGCGTTAGATAACACGAATTTGTTTGTGAATACATTTGTGATATTTAAGTGGTATCAGGAATATTAACGTGTTAAGATTTGCGTTGTCAGATAATTATAACGACAAAATTCGTGTTATTAAGATATTTCGGAAGACCTCGGGCGCAAAATAACTGGTAACAGGAATATTAACGTGTTAAGATTTGCGTTGCAAGATACCGTAATTATCATGATAAAATTCGCGTTAGTAAGATTGTGCGGAAGACCTCGTGCACATTTTAAGTGGTAACAGGAATATTAACGTCTTAATATTTGTGTTGTCAGATAAGTATCGTGATAATATTCGAGTTAGATAACACGAATTGGTTTGCAAATACATTTGTGATAATTAAGTGGTATCAAAAATATTAACGTGTTAACATTTGCGTTGTTCAAATAATGATCGTGATAAAATTCGCGTTAGTAAGATACTGCGGAAGACCTCGCAATCTAAAGAAAATGTATCTTATGTCAGTTCTTTGCACGTTTAAGCAATTTAGTATTATAATAAAATATCTAGCAGAACTATATTTGCAAACGCTAACTTAATATCTAGATAAATATCGTAATAAATAAGTGGTAACACAAATATTTTCGCGAACGCTAAGTAGTTAACACGCAATTTTTCGCAAACCTTAAGTAGTTATCGTAAGGCAGTTCTATGCCACCATAAATTGTCGAGCCAAAAAGCTCGCATGTCTTAGAAAACAGCTACAACAACGGTCAACTAAACACCGATTTCAAGTATTCTGTTTATACTTTAATAAATGCATGTGCTGACATAGACTGACAACGAACACTATTATGAAGATTTCCTGAAATGTTCAACCTCTCGTGTTGCTTATTAGGTATTTTCTAAGCCTTTAACAATGACAACTCGTGTACTGAGTTTTGCTTACATGTTTACTGAGTACTTCATTATATCAATATTTAATGTACTGGCTATTACGTAAAGGGACATTATCCAAAGCTTGATCGATACGTACAGTATAGTATACACAAGTAATAGTTAAATATTAATATCGATTCATTTCGTGCATTAGATATACACTGTACTGCATATACTTTTTTGCAGAATCACCAGCATTAGCATGTATGCCTGTTTTTACTGTGAAAATCTACAGAAAGACACCATTGGACATCTAGTTGACAATCAATTATTTCACATGAAGATGTCTAAAGCGAAAGTTTATCCAATCCATGACCCTATAACTGAAAAGGGGCAAGATTGCAGTCATACGAGCCTGTATGTGTACCCTTCACATATCGGAGAGATTTTCATACGATAATACATTAAATTTAATAAGCTTCCGTTAAATGTTAATTCTTACACGGCTTCGTGTATTTTTTTTCATTAAACAAATATAACAAGATGTGTTTGTGAAACAACATGCCCTTGCAGTGACCTTGACCTACTGATTTAAAATCTGTATTGGCCATATGAAGAGTAGAATTTCATGATCATTTAAAATGCATGCATTATCGTTGTATTAGCGTAGTCAGTTTCGTTAATAGTCAAGGTCACAGTGACCTTGATTTTTCACTTAGTAATTTAAACGATTGTAAGAACTTTCCTTACAAAATAAGTACTGAAACATAATTTTGAAACACTTAACACCATTGTTACTGTTTTATTATTTTATTTTTGGCATTTTTTTAAGTTCGATGTAAAATCCGGGGGGAAAAGTTATGCCTACAGACGTCTGATCGATAAAGGGCCGACAAAGCTGCGAGAGGTGTCTCAGGGAAAAGACAATATGATGAGTGCAACGGCAGCAAAACTCTAGCTTATCAACGTATAGGCATTGAATGATTTACATGATTTTGAATTCTTAGAATGAACAAAACTAAACTGATAAATATTTACAATTTTATGCAACTTTCTTTGAAGCATACACTTTCTCGCGTTGGTATAATTGTTATTGTGTGCATATATTTAAAACATATGAATTATACGGTTTGACGAGATTGTGTTCTTTATACATTTATTCCATTGTAAGAACAAGTCTAAAATGCAACATTGTTGTGTTCTAGACGAAGACAATCCCATGAATCATTATTCGTTATTTATTACCAAATGATTTGAGCAATTTTAATAATACACGTATGCTACAATACGTAAAATCAAAGAATGGAACCATAATGTAATAATATCATTTATTGGTTTAACACTACTCTGTGCAATGGTTAAAATAGTGTACATCATGAAAAGTCACATCAGAGAATCACAGGTATTTAAATAAACTGACACTATAAACAAGAGGAACGAGTGATCATAACTTGCCCATATCATTGATATAATATACGTGTGGTAAAAACTTTATTGTTCATACTTGATTTTGAGTATTTATTTCAATTACTGTAGCATAATCAAAATATTGTAAGGTGCCCTCCGCCCGACAACTACCCGACAACAATATACCCATGTATGCAGTGTGTATTGTCCGGTTTTCCACGCCAAATTCAGATGTAATAACATCAAAGACTATCCCCATACGAGTCACCGACTGACTCGCTGCTATGAAGTACTACAGTCGGCAATACGCAGTACAGTAGAAGGCAATACCCCCGTACACGAGCCACTGAAGAAGTCAATGCCCAGTACACCTGACAATATATATTGGAGTCATGTATTCATCAAAATTTCTAAAACTTGGAACATGTGTTCCTTATATCAGAGGGCGATCACAGTTCTAATGGTAGGATCCAATCAGATTATAAAGAAATATAAGGTATGATTTGATTGGTTGGCGGGTATTTTGCGGGAACCGCAGCCACATCGAGGCTATTTCGATCAACAACAACAACAACAATCCAAAAAACAACATCTTCCCCTGAAGACCAAAGAGATGAGGAAAACACAACCGATTTTCCTTACCGATCATATACCAGTCATCAAGTGAAAAGTCAAACTGTATGGTAAGTCTAAATTTATGCGAGCTGATTTGATAAGAAATGTGTTTAGCATAGGAATTATAACGCGTCGACATTTCGGACGAAATATATTCGGATAAATTTTACATCTTGTTCTAAATTCACATTTTTTAAAACGAATATATCAGTGGAATTTTGAAAACCTAACTCTTGTGAAAGTTATATATATTTTGAAAATGCTTTTTTCTTAATGAAATGTTGTAATATTTTTATTTGTTATTTTGTTATTTGTGCATACAAAATGAAACATATATTCCATATTTTTTCATCACCGATATGCATTCTGCAAAAAACAAAGGCTAGCCTAGGTCCATGAAGCCTCAGGGACAGTAATCTCACCGTATAAATAGATTTATACACGACGCACAAATATTCCAAATTCGCATTAAATTTAAGCTTCTACATAACATTGTGACCACTCTGAAGACTGGTAATAATATGCAAAATTAACAGCGCTAGAGAAAAACTCAGTCAAGAAGATTAATGGCTGCAGATAGCCACAGGGTGTTACAAACAAGGACAAAAGCCCACTCATTGTTTTTCACACCCCGAACATTATCCCGCTTGTTCAACTAAAACCCACACAATTGTTCATTGATGATAAATTTAAAAGTATGATGCATATGACTAAAGTATTTTGAATTTGGAATTCCAATCATTGTTAATTAGGACTTAGTACATGTACCAAATTCCAAATACTTTTTGTAAATTCAACAAACGGGCAGTTGTCAAAATTACTCGCTGGCTAACGTTTGGGGCGTGAAAAACAATGAGCAGGCTTTTGTCTGGATTCCAGGCTGATAATCACACTCAATGGATATTGTTTTTGATTGCACACGTCAAGGTAATGAAAGGCACCTATAATTTTCTTCCTTCAGTTAAAACTATTATTAGTGTTGCATTCCCAACGTTTCCACCTGAACCAAACGTATCGAGCACAATGATTTTTTACCAGAAAAGATCTTTATGAATTATTACTTATGTGAATGAGTCAAGAAATCTTAAAGGGACCTAATAACACTAAACAGGTTGTTAAATTGACACAATTTTCAATTGTTTGTGTTCCAGAGAAACAGAATAATGCCTGACAGAGTAATTTATTGGAAATCATTTGTCATAAAGGAATAAACATGATTTTTATTGATAAAATTGAGAAGCATTTGTAATGGTGTTCGGTTATATTATTAACAACACATGTATTTACATACATTGTAAAAATACACGTTAATGAATCCAAACAATTACATGTAAATCCAAATAAGTTTATTTTGCTGAATCAGCCACCATTCTGAATGGTGATAGATCTTTGATCCATAGGTAGAAGGTTCAAGCCCTCGGCTGAGGCGCTTGTTTTTTGTTGGTATGCTCTCCATGGAGGGGTGGAGGGACATATGCCTGTAGTCGCTGCTTTTCAGTCCAAATTCAAATTTTCAACTCAATGTCAGATGCTCTTCCCCAAAGAATTTATCCATTACACTCCACCGTGGTTGCCCTTTCATCCAATTGGTACTTCGTTTCCACATGAGATCTCAGGAACTTGTTACTCAAATTCAATGAAACATTATATGCAGCACTATTAAGAGGACATGGGAATATTTTATGCCATTGAATTTTCAGAGAGTTATTAGTCTTTAATTATAAATTGGCTTTTTTGTTTGCTTTCACTTGTCCAAGGATGGAGGGTTTTTTCGAGCCCGCCTGTGGTGAGCTCGACTTAGTTGTCACAATGTCGGTTTGGTGAATGTGCGTCAGTGCGTGAGTCCGTCAGATCTTGTCCGGACTGTAATTTTTAAAATAACTTGACACAAATGTTCACCATGTGGTGACGGCGTGTCGCGCGCAAGACCTGTGCCCCTAGGTCATAGGTCAAGGTCACACTTAGAGGTCAAAGGTCAAATATGGGCATAATACAGCTTGCTTGGACTGTAACTTCATCATTCATCTGGCAATTTTAAAATAACTTGCCACAAATGTTCACGCGCAACACCTGTATCCCTAGCTCAAAGGTCAATGTCACACTTAGAGGTCAGACGTCAAGTATGGGCATAATACAGTTTGTCCGGACTGCATCATTCATCAGGGAATTTCAAAATAACTTGCGACAAATGTTCACCATGTGGAGACGCCGTGTCGCGCGCAAGACCTGTGTCTCTAGCACAAAGGTCAAGGTAACACTTAAGAGGTCAAAGGTCAAATATGGGCATAATGCAGCTTGTCCGGACTGTAATGTCCAGTTAACACTTAGAGGTCAAAGGTCAAATATGGCCATAATACAGCTTGTATGGACTGTAATTTCATCAGTCATTAGGGAATTTTAAAATAACTTGCCACAAATGTTCACATGGAAACAGCATTTCGCATGCAAGACCTGTGTCCCTAGATCAAAGGTCAAGGTCACACTTAGAGGTTAAATGTCAAATCTGGGTATAATACAGCTTGCCCGGACTGTTAATTCATAAATCATCAGACAATTTAAAATAACTTGCCACAAATGTTCAGCATGTGGAGACTGCGTGTCACACGCAATACTGTGTCTCTGGCTCAAAGGTCAAGGTCATACTTAGAGGGCAAAGGAGAAGGTCTGCTTGTTAGAAAATGTGATTTTAAATAATTACAAAACAAGTTGCTTTCTTGACAACGGGCACGACATGTTGCCAACAGGCATCTAGTTTTATTAATTGGCACAAATGTTTGCTGCAAAGAGATGGTGTGTAGCGCTCATTAAGTAGATCCCTAGGTCAAAGGTCAAGTTATACTACAAATACTGGGTGTCTGACATTGTACCGGCATTATTTGTTTAATTGTGTACCTTGTTATTTTTATTTTATAAAATATAAATGTTTGCTTTTGTAGTGGGCTCAGAAGGTGCAAAAATCATTTCACAGGCAGAAAACCACTATGATAGTACCAGTGAGAGCCCAGGATAAAGACAGTGACTCAGTAGGTAGGCTTGTACACAAATATGGTCTTTGCAAGATTGGTTTTGAATGCATTAGTGATGACAGGCTGCTTATGTGAAGATTAAAAGTTGATCCAAAAAACTTACTCAGTTAACAGCACTCAGAACCACAATGCGAATGAATTGAGCATTTATTGTCAAATTATTTAATATTGTAATATCAGGTTACCTGTTTTCACAAGTTGATCACCCAGGCCTCCAAGGTGTTAAGTGGCATAACATAATGGCTAACTGTTATAACAACAGATTGTGTTGTCAGATAGTTCGACTGAAATGGTTCATTATGTACAAATATTTTTGCTATTTTGCTTGAGTAATATTTTGATATTCAAATACTCAGTAATGTATTCGAATAATCACATTTTTTATTATTCGGTGACATCACTAAATTGACCAGTAGATACTTGTCAACCAAGGATTGAGCTGACCAATTACGGATTTGTATTTCAGTGGTAAACAATAGCACATGGTTGCATAATCCAATCGATTTACTTAAAACCCTTGGATAAACAACCTTGGCCATACAGAAAGGCGGAGCGATAAATTTCTGTCTACTGGTTAATTTAATACATATTAACACTACTGTTTATTTGACAGCCATACATTTAATCGGTGATTCCATTGATGTGAATAAATGTGCAAGTATAATATACATACTGTTTGGTTGAACGTATATGATTGATTTCGATACTAATGTTGTTAATAATTATGTATTTTAGTAGTGACGTCAGACCGTCCACAGAAACGGACAGCCTAGGCCATTAGAGAGCACTATCATGAAGATATACAGTCAATTCATAGGTAGGTTATGTTCAAATACAAAACCGTATATATTACTGATTTGTTTTACATGCATTATTGGCAGTTGTGCTTGTCTATTTGTAGGTTTAACATGTCTACCCAGGTATAATTCCTATCCAATGCACTAAAATCCAAAAGAAATAAAAAAAATAGCTGTTGACTGCAGTTTCAATGTTCAAATTGTGTCCAGAGTTTTGCTGTAACTGTCTCCACAAAGGTTCCAAATACTTGACAGGCCACCAAGTCTGGTAATCCCTCAATTATTAGTGGCTTGAACTCCATTTTACAGGCCACTTAAACAAGCAAGTAGATACTAGGCCAGAATTTTTGACCAGTCATGATGACCAGTGTTCTGACCATTTTTCCTGGAGCTCATACAATTGTACAGGCTTTGTACGAGGTCTGACAGACTTTTGCATATACTGGTATAACTGAAAAATAGGAATGGGGGACACACCAGGTGTCTACACATAATGATGCGTTGAGAAACTACTACTGCTTGCCTTACTGCTCAATTCATTTCTTTTGTAGAAAATGACAGTTTATTTAAAGATACATACTTTTCCAATTGGCTACAAAAAAGCCTATGAAATAACCAACAAATTTGGCCTTGTAAGTAATTTAATATACATGTATCAAAGTGTAATTTTTTTTTCTTTGTTTCATACTAATTTTATTTTCCATGCTTGTGTCTGATTGTTAGACCTTTGTATTAGAAAAAATATTGGTATTTACATATTTAGGGACTAATCTGCAATAATTATGTAGATTATAACTTTATGAATTCTCTAGAGGTATATTGTACATACTTACTGCACATGTTATAAGGCTTATAAAGACAGCGTTTGTGAGAATTGTTAAAATTGATTATCTGACATCCAGAATTTTTGTTGAACAGTTTATAACATTGTTCTATATGGATATCAACTACATGCATATTTAAAACAGTAACTATAAGAGTACAGTCATCTGATACTAATTTATGAAATAGACTGTTTGCAATCGGCAGATATGAAGTAAGACAGTTACTGTTAGACTCAGTGTATGTATGTTAGTTAAAAATTGAGTAAAGTGCTCTTATATAGCAAAGAGCCATAGGGTTGGACTAGCGCATAATGTATGTACAAGTACACGTTCACTTACAGAATCCAGAGATTGTTACTAGAATTGTTATAATCATTTACATTGTTCATAACAATTCATAACAAATGTACATATTAATTAATATATATACCAATTTGTGTACAGTATGTTGATCTACATGGATGTCTATTTTTTACTATTTACCAAATAGTTCGAGCTATACTACTCACCCGTTCGTCGGCGTCGGCGTCGCCGTAATGCTTTGGTTAAGGTTTTGCGTGCAACAAGTCCATATCTCTGTAACTACTACAGATATTCAATTGAAACTTCACACATGTCTTCAGGGTCATTGTATAAGGTCACTGACCAAGGCCCATAACTCTGACCTGCAATTTATCAGAATTATGCCCCTTTTTGTACTAAGAAAATAACGTTAAAGTTTGTGTGTGACAACTCCATATCTCTGTAACTACAACAGATATTCAATTGAAACTTCACACATGTCTTCAGGGTCATTGTATAAGGTCACTGACCAAGGCCCATTACTCTGACCTGCAATTTAGCAAAATTGTGCCCCTTTTTGTACTTTGAAAATTTAGGATAAGGTTTGCGTGCAACAAGTACATATCTCTGTAACTACTACAGATATTCAATTGAAACTTCACACATGTTTGGGGTCATTATGTAAGATCACTGGCCAAGGCACATAACTGTGACCAGCAGTTTAGCAGAATTATGCCCCTTTTTTATAGTTATAAAGGCCCATAACTCTGCATAAAGCATTTAAATAGTCGAGCGCACTGTCCTGAGGCAGCTCTTCTTAATTGCATAATGCAGTTTATTGTATTGATGATTTGTATTATTGTTATATTTCAGATAACAGTGCCCTTTCCAGCAGTGTTTGCAACTCCAGTGCAGTAAATTGGGGAGCAAAGGTATTAGAATGGAATTATTGAAAAGATAATGTGCTGTTCTTTATGAACTACACAGTATGTTTAGTTGCATGAAGACAGCTTAATCTACTCTTATATATGAAAACAAATTCACACATGTTGTTGCAGTAAGCCACTGCAGTTTTATAATCCAAAATAATGGTTAAAATGTACATAAATTACGCCTTATAAGCCTTAGAAGAGAAACAGTTGGCTTAACCTGTTCAGTTTGATTTTTGTCAGAAATAGCAGATTGATTACCCCAAATTTTGCAACAAATTTTGATCAGACAAGACTTTGAAAAGCTTTATGTGTAATTGTTCATGCATCTGCTGTTACTTCGGTCCTTATGACCTCCACCGCTATACAAAGAACATGTAGCTACAACTACTTGTAAGTGAAAGTATTGGATAGTCATACTCTTTTGTAACTAGCTTATTTTAGCCGATAGTATGTGGTGGCACAGGATCCATGACCAAGTAAAAATGCCCCATGTATTTTCATTGGATGTGAGAACTGACACTTATGTTGAACATAATATTAAACCATATTTAACATGTCGGTAGAAATTTGTTCATCATAGTCATTATCTTGTGCATGATTGTTTTTATGTTGCCCCATTTTCATATTTTCAAAATGGTATTTACATAAATTAAGTAATTAATTATTTTGTCAGCATTAGCCCTGGTGCTAATTTATGCAATAAATCAGGATCTTTATTCACCATGAAACCTGGCAAAGCTAGTCTTTTGTCCATTTCTCTTCCAGAATAAGTGTTCAAGAATTTTGAGCATATTTTTTTAAATTATAATTGGATTAGATACTAGAATTTACTATAAAATCTTAAAACAAATGGCACATATTTTTAATTGATTGTGATCTATTTATGTTTATTGTTTTTCAGAAGGCTCGAGTTTCTGTGAAGCACAACAGAGGTTATCCATGCTGATATTTGAGACCCTGTATTTGAAAATAATTACTACCATGTTTGACTTTGGCAAGATTTTTTCTTGAGGGTTATCTGACATTGTATATTATAGTTTTTACTTTGCTAGGTCGAATATGATTTTATCTTTCTTTTGAAAATATGTTGACACAGTGATAGCAGTTAGTTACTTGGTTGGTTAAAAGGTCCAAATATATACAGTAATGTGATAATGATCGTTATATGACATAGATAATGTCTGATGTTTATTATGCAACAAAAGACATACAATAAAATTTGTTATTGGGGTAATTTTTCTGTATTGTAGTTTTGCAAGTATATGCAAGTATTGCATAATAATGCGTTTTTGTTGCCCCCGGCATCTTGATATGGGAGACATATAGTGACTGTCCTGTCCGTCCGTCCTTGATTCCGTCCGTGCGTGATTCCGTGCATAATTCCATCCATACGAGGTTAACTAGATTTTACCATTTCGTCTAGAACCAACAACGCTTACTACAACACTTGGATACTTACACAGTTGTTGCTTATGATCATTCCTAATCCACCCATATTACCCAACCTCACTTTGGCCTTGACATAATTTGGACTTTGAATAAATCAAATGGGCTATTTCTTGGTTAACTAGATTTTACTGTTTCTTATAGCACCAACAAGGCTTACTACAACACTTGGATACTTATACAGTTGTTGCTTATGACCATTCCCAATTCACTTGTATCACCCAACCTCACTTTGACCTTGGCCTAATTTGGACTTATAATAATTCAAATGGGCTATTTCTTGGTGCATCAACACCACTTACTTACCCAATTGTTGCTTATGACCATTCCAAATCACCTATAGCACCCAAACTCTTTTTGACCTTACCCTTGACCTAATTTGGACTTACAATAATTCAACTAATTTGGAATAATTCAAATGGGCTATTTCTTGGTTAACTACATTTTACCATTATGTCTACCACCAACACGGCTTACAACACTTGGATACTTATACAGTTGTTGCTTATGACCATTCCTAATCCACCCATGTCACCTAATCTCACTTTGACCTTGACCTTGACCTAATTTAGACTTAGAGAGTCCAGAGTCCAGCACCAACCAGGGGCATGTGTGTTAATTGGACACAGCGTCTTGTTTCTTCTGTGGAATTAAATTATAACATTACAATTTTGTGAGTGTTGAACACATACCGGGAATGGTAACTGTGTCCAGTGTCACTGATTTTTAGCAACTGCTAAACACATAGTATCTCATTATGTAACGATGATTAGTTGGCATGTTATAATGTTCCTGACTGTGTACTATTCCTAAATGTTAGCGGCCATTTTACTAATGTTTGCCTAGTCGGTTAAAAATAATTTTATTAAAACCAGAATTTTAATGCAGTGCAATTATATTCTAACTTATTTATAACAGTTTTGTACATTACCAATTGTATGGTCAATGAACGACATCAAAACTTGTATTGTCATTCAGTTATAACTTGTACGTTTTGTCATTCAGTTATAATTTGTATGTTGTTTAGCATTGATTTACACTTTTGTATTTAAATAATGATTAGCTGAATTGAATATGTCATCGAATATTCATTATGATATGTTAAATTCTGTTGTTGTCTTTTTGTTTAATAAACTCGTATAAAATTGTTGCTTATGTTCTGTTTTCTTTTTATTGAATTATTCAGTGGTACAGGATTATAAATTACTTGATAGAAATATTATGTGTTACATCGTAAAAAGAATGTCAGCAAAATGTGCCAAATTAAAAAAATCAGTTGGTCTTAACTTGAAGGTCGGGTATAATTTTAATGTATTCGCTGTTTTTCATCAGGAGTTTGCACAAATATTGTCATTTTAGGTTAATTCTGAGGGCATTCCAAGTGTTGTTTATCTGTGTGTTTAATAATCGAATGATTCAAGTATGCCAAATAAACCAAGAAAAATATGTTTTCTGTTCATATCTCTTAATGTATTGTCTTTAATGCTGTGCTATTTGTCTAAAAAATATATGTCGTGTCACTTAACAGTCATTTTCAAAGTCTTAAGATGAACTATTGGACTGTTGTCTGCTCTAGTAAGGACACTTCCCTTACCAATTACAAAACATGTTTTTATATCCGGTATATTTCAAGCTTATATTAATAAAGAGGGAAGATTTTGGTGTACTGGCAACACTCATTTCTTGGATGCACCCAGATTTACATCTCTGAGAAGGACCTTGAATTCAATGACTATATACACGCCATGTTTTCTCAAGAAGACAAAAAAAAATCTAAAAATGATGTGCCTCATTGATCAACAACAAGTGAATGAAGATACCAAAACAAGTGAATGAAGATATCAAAACAATAACACATGAGGTCACTGGCATAATGGCATTTTTGCACGAGACCCCATTTTTGTTCCCTATTTAACACATGTTTTATAAAATAAAGTCGTTTGTTAAATGATCTCAAGAAAAATGAAGATTCTGTATAGAGACTATAAAAACGTATAATTTACTGTTTGAGTTTCTAGAATTAATCCCGCATAGGTCTAGTTAATATACTGTAATTCTTTTACGCGTCTGTGTTTGTAGCTTGTTGTTCCATAATACTAACTTAATAGAGCGCATATAGTTTACTCGATGATTGCCTTTGACAACAAAGCCGACAAATCCCTGAAACAATCATAGTATCCGAAGTTTAAACGAATACTCGTTTAATCTGTATGTTCGTGACGCTCATTGCCAATTGAAAAGAACAGGCGCTTAGGAGATGTTGATTTTCGAACAGTTTAGGTTACAAATCACTAAACTAAGATTCCCGCCAAAATATTACAAACAAAGAGTTTGAAAATAAAACTGCATATTAATAGTCGCAATAAATATGTCACAAAAAGATGCTATACCCACGTCAAGTTCAATTAATTCTGATTGCATCCGTACTCAAAACACTTTTACAGTGATCAAAAACACACACATTAGCTTTACATATTTACTATAAAATACACTAAGTACTTTTCTTTCAATTTCTCTTTTAGTTTCAGTTAATTACCTTTACGTTTAACAATATATTCTGTATGGACAAAACTTTGTTATTGTAATACTTTTAGATCTAGCCAAATGCTGGATAATATACCAGATCTAACATAAAGGCTTTGACTAATTTTTGAAGAGCTATACACCGCATAGTGCATGTAGGGCGCTATATTATAAATTTTAATTATTTATATATTTTTCTTTGCAGTTTGCTTACAAAATGACGACCTGTCTTGCCGTCTCCCTATCAGTACATGTCCAGTTACTTTACTATCAACATTGCACTCTTGGATTGCATGCTAAAGTATCCACCATTTGCTTTCTTTTCTATTTTTTAATAGTTTAAAAATGGGGGTTCCGTGAAGCTTTAAGATCAATCCCTAGAACCTTGTAAATAATGAAGCACAATGTTTTACATTATTAAAAGTTCATTGTTGTTAGTTTTGACTATGCTGTGACATTTTCTTCCACATACAGTGGTATAAATCTCCTTTTATAGGACGGGACGGGTAGTAAATTTTGGACCCGGGTACATGGTCTCCAATTTCCTGCAGGTCCCTGTGCTCCCGGTACTACGTACACTTTTAGCATTCCAAAACAATCGTAATTTTTAGCGAGAATCTACCACTTCTTTCTTTCTATCGTGCAAATCGCGTACTGTGACAGATTTTTACATTGAAATGTAAGAGGCAATCACACATTAGAGATCCTGCAGCAAAACATGCGCACAATTATCTGTACATTCACTGGTGCCGTCAGAGAGTGCGCATATCACGAATGGACTAATGTTATTACCAAAGGACTAACGTGGATGTTTGCACTGCTAACGCTATTTGTTACAAGCAGTATAACTGGGGGGTTTTTTCTTGCGAAATTTATACATAAAATCTGCTGCCTCTCTGCATTTAGAAGAACTAGCACTGAAACTAAACATGCCGGAATAGATATACAGTCTCGAGGATGGAACACATCATGAAGAAAACGTGTGTTCTTCCAAAACCCTGGTTCTCGATTCAAACAATACTCCTCAAGTTGACAACTAAAATCATAGAATAACTCATCTGGAGCTGATTCCATGAAAGCATAAGCTGACGAGGCTGGATCTTTGCGACCCTCTTGACCCGGTATCATATGGTAGCCATAACAATGGCCATAATGTTGTGGATCAAACCACAGAAAAAGATATGTGCTTCCCTTTCTTCCAACCTCGGTGTACTTCTTTGAACATAGTTCAGTATTATTTTGAGGAGTATCATCATAATTCGAGCCCCCATTCCCCATACTATACACAGGTATATCTCTTAACTGCATACCATGCTGTGTCAAATAATAAGCCCGCCCAAATTTGGCTGCGTTGTAAGAGTCTGGCTGTGGACTCGCGGTATCAGGTTCTTTACAATTTTCAAATATTTGGGTAACTCTGCAACATAAGTGAGTAAAAAAGGACACGGTAATGTCCAAATGCTCTGATCCATGCACTGCAAAGAGAATATCTCTGATTTCTGGTGAGAAAATTCCAACCGAATTTATTTCGGAAGATGTGCAATTTCCACTCTGTAGAGAAAGCAAAACACTCATAAATGAATCTAAATATCTGTAGGGAACAACATTTGATAGTGAGTGACTGGAAGACAAGATTTTAAAAAGCAATGCTAACTTTCGACTTAACCTAAAGCCGAACGCTTTTGACACAAATCTAGACAACAAAGTTCGAAATTGAGCATCTACATTTTCTATCAGGATCGTATTTCTTTGTTCTTCCACTTCAAGTGTGATCTCATTAGATTTGTCCATTGTCCCCAAACTTTTTTAGCCATGTACATAAGATGTTCCCTACAATTGGCTTTTGTTTTGGAGTCTCTAGATCCTTGTGTAAAATTAATAAAAGATCGATCATTTCTTCGATTACATGGATTTACAACACTTTCTGAAGTCGGTGTTTCAATTGCTGTTACTGAAGAGTAAGAATGATTAATTCCAATTTTAGTTCCATCAGCAGCCAACATTTTAGGATTAAATTTACAAAAATTACATGGTTCCCGAAAATCAATTTTAAATGTACAGATCCAGGAAAACCACCATGCAATAAAAGAATTCAGTGACATGAAAGGTGCAGATTTAGCATTTGCTCGCTTGTACTGTAAAGTTTTTAAAGTACAAAAAGCCGTAAATGTTGTTTTGCTATTAAGAATTGCATCAACAAATTCATAGCCAATAGCATCAGCAGCTGCTGTCTCGCGGCTGAGGAAATGTATCCCACATCCTTCTGGGCCAACATCACAGCTCCTCGTGTTTGCTTGGCATTTCACAACTGAAATCTAAATAAATGGTGACCCATTGTAATGCAAATACCAGTAAATGAACACAGAACGAACGCACTGTTCATTTAAGTTATATACATAACATCAGTTTGTTACCACAAGTGGAAAAGCTTCTATGTGTTTAATCACTTGTTTGTTTGACTTCACATTTAATATTGAGACCCAGTATACGTGTCTACTTACTTTATATTTAGCAGCTCCATGTAGCAAATATACTTTTGTCTCATACTCGTGAACTTTGTTGATTTCAGCATAACCAGCCTGAAATTTATGAACATTTTGAGAAATAAATACCCAGTATTGTACAATTGACCATATTAACACAAACCAAGCATGAAATCCCGTTTATTATAACATATAGGCAGTGTTAATTAATTAATGCTGCAACCAAGTCATTAGTGCTATATATTTATCTTGTATGTCATCTATACATATGCATTTTACTCGACGTAATTCTTAAGGATATATAACCCTTCCAAATTATAGTATAGCGCCCCTTTAAAAAATACCATTCAGATCAAAGTCTGATGTCATAGTTTCATGAATTTCTTTAAAACCTTATTAAATATGTAATTCGAACGTCTTACAATAACCAAACCAAAACAAATCTTGTACATATATATATGGATATAATGCATGTGCAACTTACACCACAACTGCATTCAGCTGGCAACGAACGCACCCGCAGCTTCTGCAAGCCCCCTTGGTCGGTCGAAATAAATCCTGCATCATGCCTTCCATAAGTTCTGTCACAAATAAGGGTTTGTGCTTGAATGCTCATTGCAGATTGGCGCAACCATCAGGAAGTGGTGATTCCTTGCTAAGGCTGGGGTATTCACACTGTCCACTTCCTGGGTTGAAATGATGACCCTGGTTAAAAGGATACATACAGTGTAAAACCTGCTTTGCGTGCACATATTTAATGTACAAAGACAGCAAGGGCAGATAGAATAACCACACGGAAAACTAAAACTCACTCCGCTAACTGATTGAGCCAGTACGGTCCTTCGGTTAAGCACTTTCGGAAATTCTGATATTGGCATTTTAATAATGAAACCTGATTAAAGTTAAGCACTGGTCCACTGTATTGATAAGCTCCTATGATCGTTTGAGAATATAATGGTCAAGGTTTTGTCAGTACTGAAGGTAATAATGTAAATCATATATTCCAAATAACAGCTACAGTTTGGGTTATGACTATACAAATACAGCTACGGTATATTAGTTTATATAAAATTACACTTCTTATAAATATACCTTCATATCATGGTCTTGTACAGGTTGTGTGGTCTGGTCATCCTGATTTGCCTCATCCCAACCCAATGTCTCTGTCTCTTCACTATCATCCTCACTAGCCTGTTCATTCGAACTACTGGCTTTAGCACTATTGTGTAATTCGTTTTCCCAGGTATGTTTATGATTTTTTAATATTTCTAAATGTGGGCATAGGTTTTCGGCTTTGTCAATGTAAACAACGTGTCTTTTGGAAGACGAAAACATTGCATCGCAATAACCAGAGAGACAGTGTAACCTGTTGTCATGAAGTTTCACAATGGAACAGCTAGAGTCATGGTCAGACAATACAGAATATTGTATATATTTCTGTGACTGTGTTGGAAGTGGACTAACCAACTCATTCACTTTTTCTATGTGTGCTTTCATTTTTTTAACAAATTTATTTTCTGAAAGTTCATGGTCAGTTACATTTTGAATAATCAAATGCATGTAAGGTTGGATCATTTCTTCAAAGAGACACATATGGCAACATTTGACATTAGAGACATCAATAGTGGCCAATTACAAGACAGATCAGGATGTTCATTAGCATTGGAATATGATAGATGAACATATGAATCTTCTTGGAAAAGTCCAGTTGACAAGCTTATATCATTCATTGCAAATATGTTAATGCAATTTGATGAATGGCGCCAAATGACATCACCATTTCAAATCAATGCGAACTTAAATTTTTCATAAAAAGATTCATTTTGAATATTGGATTCACGAGAGAAGTCTGGGTCAGCAGACCTTATATTGACTTCTAAATCTGCCAGCGTTAACCTTCGTTTCACTTCTCTACGATTTCGTTTCTGTGGTGGGGGCTGGTCATCATCTACTGAATCATGCTGATCAAATGACACTGATGGAGACGGTCTCACAGTGGAGGGAGAAGGGAGGGTTTCCATGTGTTTAAGCTTAATGCAAACATTAAACACTTCAGATAGGGAATTTTCATGGAAGTTATATAGAATTTGATTTCGTGCTGAGGCTGGTTTGTATTTATTGTCACATAGGGGCAACCATTGAGAAAAGGAAACTTTCTTGAATTGCCATTTGTGGTAATTCGGAATGGGTGAAAGAAATTGCACTTGTGCAAGCCAAGAGACTGACGGTTGAAGAGGTGAAAACAGAGACATTGGTGGCTGTGGAACTGATGCTTCCTCTCTGAACGCATTCATCAGAGCTCGAAATGCCTCATCATCGAACACTTTGTATGCTTGATGGAAGCTAAAATGATTTCATCATATTATAAAAATAAACCTTTTCACTGTAAAAGCAATTAGGGCACACAATGCGAAACCTGTCAGACAGTCAGATTTGTCTGATCGAAATGTACGTGTCTTACCAAATTTAACACTCAATATTGTACATATTTTCGATGCATACACTATGATTAACCATATATATGAATTGTATTCACTTATTTAAAATTGCATGACATGTATTTCAATTTGAAATATACAGGCTATACATGTAACATCGTGATATCTGACAGGTTTCTGTCTGATTTCAAGTTTTCACGTTATCTGTTAGAGTTTAAAATCAACATAATAAACAAACAAAAACGACACATGTCCCACAAGAAGTAATGTTGACCTAAAACTATGACCGACTGCTAAAAGGTAGCTATTAATTAAAAAATATTCTTGTTTGCTAAAGAAAATTAATTACTGTAAATACGTTGTTGATTTTTCTCTAACAATGAAGACTGTTCTGTTTCTTGTAAAGTGCATTTTAAATTAATGTAAATGTATTCCATTTCATTTGAATCCATCTATTAGGTAAAGCTCCAAAATATATTAAAAACCTGAACTGAGGTTCTTATACTCTTAAATTCATCTTAAAGACCTTAATCTGTATATGAAGTTTAATCGGAACCCCTTTAAGAAGCGCAAAGCAGGAGGTATTACTATATACAGTGTACTCCAATCTGGGGCATGCCACAAGTACAAATAAGATAAACACGGTGACATGTTGACTGAAAATTATATTATTAATATAAGTCGCATCATTCTATTAAATAGTGAACAATATATCGAATAATTAATTGACACATGTGTTAAAGCATTATCACTGGCGAGTTATGTGTGTATGTACATTATGTTTTAAAGGATATGAAATCACAATAATTACCTCTTGCATTCTTTGTC